>JAMKYM010000475.1:0-600000 GCA_026541065.1 Canavalia ensiformis
ATGACAGAAAGATGCAGTTCACACGAGAAAAGGGAATGAATGACTCACAGACAGTAAATGTAAAAGTTTCAAGGTTAATAGGATGAGGAAAATCATCGTTAAGATAGACACAATACATTTCCATGGAACTGCTAAAACAGAAAATCCAATGAAAAGGACTCAGACAGGAAAGTTGCTAAGCTTCTGTTAAGGCAGTGAAAAGTAATGACAAAATCATTCTGTTAAGACAGACACTGTAGATGACCGTTGCTGGCAGGAGAATGTAACCCCAAGAAGGGGAAAAGGGTGAAGGGAACTCCGCAGACAGGTAAGATGTGTGGTAAAGTCTGCTGATAACAGAAAGATGCAAGCCTCCCAGACAGCAAAGGAAATGAAACGACCCGGTCGAGGTACATAGGATAATCGTTAAGACAGTGCATTGAATGAGGGAGAGAACCTCATATACAGTAATGAAGAAAAAAACTCCGTCACACAGAAGGAAACAAGACACCCGCTAAAATATGAAGAAGAACGATGAACACGGTTAAGACAGCAAAGAAGCAACGACCGTTTAGATAGGCAAAATGCAAAGGTCCCCTGCTGACAGGATGGAAGCAGACGCTGCTAAGCATGCACAACAGCACAGCGATAACCCCGTTAAGACAGATGAATGCAAAACCTATTTTTCACAGGATGAAGAAGGTGACGTCTGCTAAGACAGACACATGCTAGAGCTGGAAAAATACAAAACAGTGAAAATGGACGACGTAAACTCGTTTTCTGCACAGCAGGAAGCATCCGTCAGTCGATTGGTGAAAAAGCAGTTTCATTGTGACAGGAAGAATCCAGGAATGGTTCTGCTAAGACACGCGTATAAAGATGGCTCACACATATGCAAGGCAAGAACGACTACACTATTAAGACAAAGCATGGTGTGCATAGGCCTGTCACACAAAAAGACCACACAGTAAAAGCAGACGTCTCACTCCAGCCTAATAATCATATACCCACACATTTAAAGCAATGACCTGCCAGCGCAAGCAAAGAATTTAATCCATCGATTGTGACGCGAGCACATTTACGTGCCTTAGAATGCACAAGTGAAGTAATATGGGTCACTCTGCCTCCTGGAAAATATTATTTTGAAATTATTTACTACTTATTCTCTCCTTGAACTCGAGGGTTTTTAAGACCCTGATACTATTCTCCTCATAGTAATCGGCAAACATTTCTGCTCTGGCTTAGAAAATTTACATCGAGGGAGCGTTCTGATTGAAGGGACCTTGGGCAACATCTCTGCCTCAGCTCAAAGATTTTGGGCACCTATAACGCCTCTTAACCTGAGGGGATTTTTTCGGCAAGCGTCACCCAAATACCCTGATCTACACTCGGCATACCGCTTCATCTCTCGAATTTTCAGGGCGATGTTTCGTCCTAACTCGATTTTTTGATTTGAACGAGGATGACCCCACCTGATTTTTATGTGGGCAAGATTGGCCCAGCCTGAGTTTCTCGACCACTCTAGGATGCCCCACTGACTTTCGTTTGTAAGTCATTTCAACAGTCGATCAGAACAGGACACTCACTGACTCAGGCAAGCGTTGCCCAGCTAGCTGACTCTGCACTCGAGGATGACCTCAATACTTTTTAGGCAGCCACTCAGCTGAGCTTCGACTTAGGACTTATGATCACCGAATTTCTTTGCAGCAAGAATTTCACTCCCTAGCTTGATTTTGACATGGTACTTTCCTGCTTTAATTAGTATCGATAATAGATTATGAGATGCTGACAGTTTATCATGATGTTTGGAATGAATGCAAGTATGATGTGATGCTTTAACTCGATTATCGGGCTTTATCGCTCGAAGCATAATTATTTATTAGACAAGCATGGGAATGAACGTACGCATTAGATGGTGATAACCTTTCATTTCGTATTTTCGATGTCTTCCTCTACAATCCCTATGGGCCATGAAAGTGAACCAAAATCAGGACGAATGGGATTGACTCAATTCTGGCTTTGGTCAACTCTGTTACCTCTCTTCCAGGATCTTCGAGACCCATCATTAGCCGCATTATCGACGAGACATAATTCCTCATTCTGACAAAGATTATGGTCAAAAGGTATAACACCTTGAATAACAACGTGTCGTGATTGGCTGAGACTCATCCGATTTTCAGACCTCTAATTATCTTTATTTTTACATTTTCTTATTCCTTGGCCTGTGGCAATTGTACTAAAGTGGACCCTGGAGCAATTAATGGAAGGAATGCGCATTCTGCAACGCATGTTTAAGGTAGTATATTTGAAAGGAAGGGCTTGTAAAGATGTTGGCCTGATTGCCCAATGGGTGACCCTTAATAAAAATACCTACCGCTTTTCATAACTTCTTGCCCAACTCTGCCTGCAGGGCCGCCTTTGCAGGTTTCCACTCAGCGGCCTGATTGTGATGCCCCAATCCCCGTCTAAGCGCCCTCGAGGGCTTTCTCACCCACGCTCCTCATTGCAGGCCCTAATCCTCACTTAGGCCGCCTCTAAGGTCTCCCACTCCAATGGGCCTCCATTTCCGATCCTTAATCCTCCCTCGAATGTTTTAATCCAACAAGACCTCTCCATCATGACTATTCACGATTATTTTTAATTTAACCTTACCTTTTCTTGATTATTTTGATTTTTAATCTAGCTGCTTTTTCTTTCTTTTCTACCTTTTATTTCAATTTCTTCCACGATATTGGTCTGTCAACTGCTTGACTTTCACTCCACGATTCACTTCGTGACTTCACTTTGCCTGGATTTTTCGACTCTTTGATCCAGTTGGGACATTTGCTATTTCCCCCGAGTGTTCCTGAATTCGAGATTTTTCGAAATTTCAGTTGATTTTGATTATTCTGCCTACCTTACTTCAATTTTCCCCGAGTTTTTGATTAATCGACGCTTCATAAAAATTATTTATTACAAGACTCGTGATTACACCAATAGGTATTGATTGTTTAGTGTAGATAAATAATAATGACGTAAAGAACGGAAATTTTGCTACAAAGCTAACACGGCAAGGCACACGCTCAAGCAACACGAAAAATGCACTTACATTTCATCGAGACTTCATCACAAAAGATTGATTTTTGAAAAGTATGAAAATTTGGATGATTTCAGATATCGCCTTTATATTGTTATAACTCGTCAGGTCGCTCCCATTTCTGCCTAGTCGATTTAGCTCTCACGTACTCCTGCAATGGATCGTTTCACAGTTAGAGTAAGCTCCAAAATCCAATCCATTTCCTTTGCATCAATCTCTCGTTTTTGCACTTTATGACCAGTTAGTAATCCTCCGTGAATGACCACAACCCAGCATGGCACCGGATTCGCTGGTTTCAGACTACACCATTTAGGACATGGGTGGCTCTCGAGGCCTTGCAGTGATAAGTGTTTCATCAACCAGCTTTCACTGCTTATGGCAGCAACCCAATGCAGGGAGACTTGTCAGGCTCCACCTGGACAGGGCCTTCCCTTCGTGCCTCGATTGTGTGGCTCACCGTGGTCAGCGTTTGCACGTGCATGGCAAGCCGGGGTGGCTCCACTGCATCGGATACCAGCAGCGGGCACATAGGGCGTTTGGTAGCGTCGCGATATAAGGACATGGGGTGCATGTGGGTGCATGGGTGAGCGGGTTTGGCAACCTGAGATGGACCACTGCGCCTACTCCGTGGAGTGCATCCACCTCTGACCCGTAAGCCACATCATAAGCTCTATTCGCCCTTCCCCCGATCCACTAAAAGGCCGGGACCGCCCTCGTAAACCATGCGTTAATCTCTCCACTCGAACATGCCACCTTCGATCCTCTCCAATGATGACCACATCGCAAGCTAGTACCACACCACCCGATCATCTCTGTCACAGAAAGGGGATCCTGGAGCGCCGTCGACGAACACACCCACCGCTCTCTCGCACAAGCATACACACTTAGCACCCAACCTCCATCGTCAGCGATTGCTTCATGGTCACTTTCCTTTCATGGCCATATTTCGAGTTGGAGTTTCGCTTAGCAACATTCTGTGTTATACTTGTATCGTTTCTTGTAAGTGCATTAGCTAGTCCCTCCATGAACTTAGAGTACGTCTGTCGAATGGTGTACCATTTAACGCTTTCTACTAAATCGTCTGGAAGAATGATGAGTAAGTTGTCAATACGAGCATTGCACGGCCATTCTCTCACACACATGGTCAATGTGGTTCCCGACAACCAGCTCTATTTCTAATTCGTGAATCCCTGAACTTCTAGGATAACCACATTCTAGACCAAAGATAGATCAGACGCGCTTTGATATCATGTTAATTTCTATCGCCTTGATTTTCCTTCCTAAGATTTTCCATTTTCAGCATTTTCTAAGTTAGAAGGGACTGCTTGGGCACTTCCGGCCTATTATGGTGACGAAGTAGCTGTGATATCGGATGAAGCTCCCTGCGAACATAGGATTCTATTCTCCAAAGGTTTATTTTTGCGAGCTTGGACAGCTGCTGTATAAGGTTTGAGTAATGAGGGATTCTCGTAGGGTTTGAAGGTAGGTTTGGTGTTTGGATTGGTGTTTGGCCGAATGGGGCGCATGCTCAGGGAATCCGAGATAGCACCACCTACTATAAAAGTATTTGGCCCATTGGGTATGGTCATGGATTCGTAGCTGTGAGAATATGATAGTCAATCTGTTCCCTTGGATAGACACTCCTATGTCTTCTGCTTTGACACGGAGAATGATCACTAATATTGATTCTTCGTAGTTTTGCACTCATTTCTTTAACTCTCTATTTTGCCTTCCAAATTCCATCTATGACTTTGAATGAATGCACCTATAAGGATGCTTTCAGAAAATCATTCTTTCTTAATTTCATCAGTAAAAATTGAAATTAGTTTCGATGGTTCAATCAGAGTGAATACCCACGCTTCAATGAGTAATGAATAGTAGATATTTAGATAGCTTCCTAAAATTTTCTTTCAGCGATAATTTATTCAATAATAATGCTTCTCAATGCATAACAATTTTATAGATTTAATGTTGACCATCTCTTAATGACTAAATGCCTCCAATATTTCACACTTCTCCGTGCCAGTACCGATTTCTGATTTCCTTTTCGATTATTTTTTATTTTATTTTATTTTATTTTTGGAATTATTTTTCAAATGGAAAATTTATGTTTCTCATCTCACAATTAATTATGACAAAAACATTAATGAGCAAGTTAACATAAAGAAGGTACTCTAGATGATTCTTTAATCTATAAAACGTTTGATGAATGAATGAATGTATCGTGATGTCATGTATAAATACTAGAGATTTGCAACATTCATTTTGAATGATTTATCGCTTTATTTATTCTGGCTTCTAATTCCTTTCTTTCTCTTCTTGGATTTTCAAAATTTTCTCCCTTTAATAGAATGCTTTATTAGATTTCATATTTCTTTCATTTTAAACCATTAATTTAAATTATTTTTATTTTTTCTATTATATATTTTTTAATTTCTAATTTCTTCCTCATTAGTTTCACTTTTTACTTTTTGTAATTTCTCCCTAATTTTCCATTTTTATTTGTCAATTCCTTTTTTCCTTTTAGTTTTACTTTCGCTTCTTTTCACTTTAACGCTTTCTCCACTCCCCTTTCAATTACGCTCCTCATTTTAATAATTACACATACAAGCAATATATGCACGGATTATATATGCCAACATTATAATAGGAAAGGTGTACCTTACGTGCATTCCAATTCAAGGTTATCCATTCCATGGACTAGGGATGTTTAATTTCCATGCATTCCTGCAAAGGTAGGCCATAATCATGATAAAGGTCACTGTAGCTTAAGTTCACCTCCATAAGGCTGACCTAACCTAGGGTACGCCATCATTATGGACACCAAGTGACGGGACTTGAATGGGGTTTTCTGATAGCTAACTGTGACGTGCAGAATCATCGATTTAGACCTCTCTATCTGAGCTCACTTTAATTCTGTGCACAGTATTTCCTAATTTACGATTAAGGTGACGATACGAGCAATAAGGTAATAAAGACCGGGACACTCATCAAAATTGCACAAATGATACATAATAGCTATCGCCTTACCCATCTCTAGTACATAAAATGAAACATCTGCATTAATAATAATAGATAATAAATCATCCAAGTAAACAGAAGGGATCATGCAGTAACAGCTTTGGTAATTCAGAACACCAATTTAGACGGGTCGACTCAAAATTCCTGGGCAAGTCACGATTCCGTCACAACCGCACACGACGAGACCACCTGACTCGCCACTCTCGAAAAGTAATTTTATTTGATTGTGGAGCCGACCAATTTTTATTTTTAAGGGAAACATTTCCGGGAACCCTGAATTCGAGGAAGAAAATTCAGGCTCCGAGCTCGGCTACCTAGCAAGTGAAGGCATTAGGCATTCCTACCGCCCGCGTTCCAAGGAATCCGCATCTCTCAACCCGAGTGTGCGATATTTCGAAATCATTCGATCCCCAAAATGTAGCAGAAAATAAATAGGTTCATGAAATAGCTCCATTGTGACCTGATCTCCGCCTCCCACGTATTCTCAAAATGGGAACTCAAGGCCACGTAGTTTTGCTGGTGACTTGGACTTAAAAAGAATACTAAGTGATTTTTTGTATAGAAATAGACACTTTTAATAGAATTTACTGTAATGATGGCTTTAATTACGCTTCTGCTAGATCCTAAATCGCTCGAAGTCGATTTGGATCCCACACTAATTAAAACACCACACTTAGAGAACGCTACTCTCGCTCGCTGCTGAACCCGTTACATTTAATTTCTAAAATTAAAATGTGACGCTATAAGACTTTACTGAGTGATTTGTTTTCTGCAATTCACGCTTCAAGTAGATCCCAAATCATCAGTCGATTTCGGGATCCCACACCTACTCAAAACACCCACACTTAGAGAACGCCACTGCTAATCAACACATTGAAATTTAAAAATTAAAACAGACGCTTTTTATAAGATTTATTGAAAGCGATGGCTTTAATTACGTTGTGAGATTCAATCGTCAGAAATGTGAGTTTGGATCCTACACCTAATTAAAATATCTATTATCGCAGATAACGCTTACCGTCATGAACCGCTACATTTTAATTTCTAAAAATTAAAAACAGACGCTATAAGATTTTATTAAAGTGATGTTTCGTAATTACGCTCGAAGTAGATCTCCACTGTCGTAATCGCATTTGATCCCACACCTAATTAAAGCACTTATGACTGGCAGATAACGCCATCATCGCTGCTAGAATCCGCTTGCACGAATTTTAAAATTTTAAAATAAAGATGAATACTAACCCTAAAATCCCAGAAGAAGTAAGCAGTACCGTTTTAATAAAGGCTGATCAACTCCATTGATGTTCTCTGTTTAATTGTCTCCAATTCAGCTTTAGGTCATAGGGTCCATTAGTGCAGAATTAAGTTTCTTTATTTATTTTTGATTCATAACACTTTAACTCTTTAGGTTCAACACTAATTGCTACACCAAAACATCAGTATATAGGACGCATGTGTATATGGTCATCGCACTCTTGTGGGAATTTTCTGGGGCGAGCATACAACAATAAACAACTAGTAGTAATATAGACATAGAAGGGACTAAATACATGGTATTTAACACCCAAATAAGGCTAAAAGCAGAACAAGATCTACCAAGAATCAAAGACACAAGAGATTTGCCAAAATTTTTAATCAACTCAAAATTTTCAAAATATTTCTTCCAGAGATCTAAAAATTAAACTAAAAGATTAAAGATATAGACTTACAGGAATCAAATCAACAAATTTGACAAAAATGTATAAGAATGAGTAAGTTATGCACTAAACCAAACAACATAGGTTCATTTTCGCACCTTAGACAACATACCCCAGTAATTCGGCCATAAAATCCCATTTTAAGATCCAAATTAGACAATAATACCATCTCAGAACTAGAGAGAAAGACGAAGAGAATCGCAACAAAAGCAATCAAAATCGGAGATCGCCTGACCGATCAAAATGAAACGAAAACAGAGACGAAGATTAACCTCGAAAATTTTGGCGCCAAAATTCGAATGCAACTCAGAATTTTTGTAAATATTTTGGGCAGATCCGAAAAAATTTCAAACCAAAAAATTGAAAGATATAGGCTATAGGAATCAACAAAAACAAATCTGAAAACAGAATTAAGAATAATAGTGGCTATTAACCAAACAAGCTAAACATTATGCAACAAGACAAAGATCCTTCAGTAATTCAATAATAGAGACCTCATTTTGATCCAAATTGCACAAATAATATCATTCCAGAAATTGTATAAAGAGTGGTGTTATAACTCAATAAAAATCACCGAAATCGGAGACCACTGACCGATCGTAATTAAAGGAATAGAGATGAAGATGAACCTGGTAATCCTAGAATAATGGCAAATGTAAATGAATAGATAAGTAGATCTAATCTCTCCAGCGATGCTATTTCACGCCACTCTGACAGTATACATTGGGTTATATTTAATAATCGTCTTACGGGAGACCAAGAAGGTGCTCCATTAGATGGCTAAAGTACCTTTGTATCTTATTTCCTAGAAATATGTTTTGTCGGTTGTTTATAGTCAAAAAGAAAAAGGAAAAAGAAAGTGGTTTGAAATTGTAAATTTTGTACTCTCTCTTCTCTTTTGCTTTGTCAAAATTGTATAGGTTAGTTTGGGTTTGGATATTTATTAACGGTAAAATTGTTATTTATGTCGCTCGGGTTATTATTAATAATGGATAACTCTCTAACTGTTTGTGATCAAGAAATTAGTTAGTGTCAAAATTAACACTAACTAATCAAAAGAAGAATTAGTCACTTTATGAAGAATATAGGAAAATTGACATATGATGAGATACGATGACATTGCATGGAATTTGATTCTTGAAAAATGATCAAAATCGGGGACATTTGGTTTTACACGCGAAATTATTTTATGCTCATTTGAAAGGATTTTATAAGTAAAGATGAAATTAGTAGAGATTTTATGGGTTCTATTATGATGAGGCAACTGGTGTGTAGTCATGAAGGCAGTAGACATCGAAAGCATTATTTAAGAATGAATCGGTGTAGAGATCCAAGGCCATTAACACGAACTAAATGCGGAGCTAAATTTTGTGTACACTTCGATCATAAGTCCCGGAAGTGGAAAGTTATTTCCTTTATTGATACCCATAACCATGAGTTAACCCCAAGTGATGCAGTTCACTTGATTCCTGAGTATCGTTCATTAAATGAAGGAGATAAAGCACAAATCAACATGTTCCATTTGCATGGATTCAAACCTCTCATATCTATGGTTTGATGTTGGGACAAAAAGGTGGCCATGATAGTTTAGGGTTCTGCAAAAAATATCTTTACAATCATATTGATAGAGAAAATCGAGCAAGAATGGAGGATGGTGATGCATTTGCTGCCCTTTGTTATTTGCAAGCAAAAGCCAATAATGATCATATGTACTTTGCTAAGTTTACAACTACCGCTGATGGTAGGCTGCAACATTTATTTTGGGCAGATGGTGGTTGTAGAGTTGATTACGCATGTTTTGGAGATGTGGTTGCATTTGATATCACATATTATAAGAAGAATAAATATAATCGACCTTTGGTGATTTTTTGTGGATACAATCATCATGGACAGACCATAATTTTTGCTTTTGCATTAGTTGCAGATGAGAGCTTGGAAACATACAAATGGGTTTTGGATACTTTCTATGAAGCCATGTTTAGGAAACATCCTATAGGTGTTGTATCTGATGGAGATCTTGTGATGAGGGAAGTAGTTAGAGATGTCTTTCCCAAGAGTTGTCACAGACTTTGTGGTTGGCATATCCAAAAAAATACCGCCGAGAATGTGAAAAATAAACATTTCTTGCAAGATTTTAAGCAGTTGTTATATTCGAATTTCAGTGTTCACCGATTTGAAGATGAATGGAAGAAAATAATAGATAAATACGAGATTGCTGATAATAAGTGGATAAGGAAGATGTATAAAATGAAGAGTATGTGGGCGTCAGCATATATGCGTGATACTTTTTTTGCTGGAATCAGAACCACATCTGTTTGTGAAGGTATAAACTCTTTCATTAAGAGATATGTGAAAAATAAAAGTAGCCTAATTGATTTAATCATAGCTTTAGGGCTTTGAAGCAGACGGTATAGAACAGAAAGAATTTGTATCGTTTCAAATCTACATACTATTTTCTGTAATGTCAGCCCATTGTATATCGTACTGAAGATGTTGCATAAAAATTTATACTTGCAAGAAATTTGTTGATGTGAAAAATGAGATTGATCTTTCTTTGCACATTAAATGTTATGGTGTGTTGAGTGCGACGATGAGGTAAAGTTGGCAATGAATGAATTTGGTACATAAACAGAAGGAAATATTGTTGTTTTTTATAAGAAGAGGTTTACCTACGTTTTGTGAGTAAGATTGTTTGAAAGTTGCTTGGGCTTCCTTGTTCTCACATTTTCTATGGCATGAAACATTTACATATAGACATCCTTCAAAAGTTTAATTTGTAAAAGATGGACGAAATACACTTTAAGTTGGACTATATATCTTCTATATGTAAAAAGCGAGAATGATATAGATAAATAGGAAAGCGTATGCCCTACGTGAAGGAGCACTTGCTGGACTTTGGAACAGGTTAGTGAAGGTAGCTACAAGGAATGGACTGATTTCATGGGAAATTGAAGATATTAATAAACTTGTTGGGAAGTTTGAGAAACGTAATAACTTAAGGAACAGTGGGAATTTAAATTCATGTGCTTTAGTAGGCGGTCCTGTAATAGTTAAAACTAAAGGAGCTCCTAAAAAAAGAAAGGGTGTTAAACGGAGACGTTGTGGTTATTGCAGAAAAAGTGGGCATACGGTGAGGAAATGTCCAAAATTTCGTTCATGTGATTTTGTGTGCTCTGTTGAGGAAAGCTTAGGATCACCTAAGTCTGATGAAGTAACGATGCTAATGATATATACGGTGTGTTATAATAATTTGTTAATATTTTAGTGGTGTTGTTATTTGTTTGATACTGATTGTTAATATTTTGACATTGTGAATCAGGACGATTCCATTCAACAAGGCCAGACAGAATCCAATTGCATTCTAAAAGAAAAGGCGTGTTAATGTGGTTTAAAATTTTTTTTTTCTGTTTTTAATGATAAATCGTTTTCGGATAGTAAACAAGCCCTTAGCTTTGTATTGCTAATATTTTGTTAGTATACAATATATAATAGGACAATGTTCAAAACTTGGATCGTGGATTGAAGATCATTGACGAAGAATTAATACGAACACAATGTTCAGCAAAGGTATTTATAAAATAGGTTGTTTTCAATTGTACGAATTATGTAGATGATATAATTACACTTTATTGTGACATAGGGAAACGAAGGCCTTCATGACTTAAACTGTTCCAATGTGAAATCTGTTCATATTGACATGAATACCAGCTTCACCTCCCTACTACAGAACCTGTATGTTTTAGGCAATACAGGAGGTGAACCTTGTGAAACCTTCACATGTTTTTGGTATGATCCTAATCCATGCAATACTTTATTATTTTAAGCTTACGTTTGTTTCATACGTAGCATATTGAAATATGATTTTTTTTTTATTTTTACAGATTTAGAGGGGTCCTATTAAGTTGAGTTGAAAGAATGATGATGATGACGTTGATGTCTGTTTAACATTCTGTTGGTGTGTAAACGTATGAAGGAAAGTGCACCTTATCGTTTTACAGAGTAAAGAATGAGTAAGGGTATCGTCTCCACAGGGACTTAGTAATTGAATTCCTACTAGTCCACTAATTAAAATCTGATATGGGAGCGCGTAGGCAACGCAAATACTCGCGTGTAGGCAACGCAAACAGAAAATAACAAGATTCACAGATTCTGTCACAAATCTGGAACTCTGTTCCAGTACGCATAAAACACTTCAAAATATGTTCAAAACTGTCTAATACTCAACAATCAATATGACTATGTAAGAAATCGATTTAAGGAAGGTGTTAGGGTTGGATTTCACCAAAACTTCCCCTATGTAACAGTGGATCATCGCATGCATTCAAGATAAAATGTAGTCGAAGATCGAATTCACAAGTATTAATTGAAGGCCAATCCGTTGACTCATCAATTCTTCACTCAAATTAGGAATTCTAATCCCTTAGTAATTCCTAATTTGAAGTGAGCCTTAAGTTCAAGAATTCAAACGATCTCACAATAGCAAACCTCTATCCCTAGAGCCTTCACAATTATGTTATTCAATCCGAGTTCCAATTCAAAAATCAATTTCCTAATTGTGAAGAAGAATTTTACTTCAATCTATAAGTGGCCAAGTTATAGAAGCATTAAGCAAAGAGATGAATAATCAACGTTAAAGGGAAACAATCTTGAATACATGTAACGTATCTGGGTTACATAGGTTCAGTCAAGGATTCCTCCTTCCCTAACAGAGATCTAGTTACACATAATTAGGAAGAAAGAAAACAAGGGAGAGGGAGGAAGTCATAAGCATGACGACACGCTGCAGATGGTCTGTGCCCTCAACCCTAGGGTTCTTCCTTCACCCAGAATAGAACCAGCATATGGGAAAACGGCGGCTCTATTCTCTAAGTCTGCGTTCTGGAGATAGATCAATGGATAGAGTGATTGATGCCCTGTTTTCATTCTATTCTGGGCTTTTTATAAATTCTATTCTACAGCGTCTCATGTCCAATGCGACACCTCTGCGTTTCCAACGCGGCGCGAATAAAATGCTTCTTTTCTTTCAAGTCTTCATGTGCTCCACGTAAGTTTAGTTGCGTTGCCAATGCGGAACCCTGTGACAGATTGCAGAACTTAAAATACATCAGATTTATAAGAATTTATTATCTAAAGGGCTCTAAAACTGTATTTTCCATATTTTGCATGGTTTATTTAGTTTTATGTCATTCTCTCATGTTTTGATGGTGTTTTATACTTCAATTACTTGACATTACATTGAATTATGTTCCAAAGACATGTCTTATTGGACACTTATCACATTCTCTTATTGATGATGTAATAATATTTGATGACTTCAGTTTCTGTAATAACTACACGAGTTGTTATTGACTATATCCGAATTTTATCTGTTACTTGTTGAATATGTTGAATCATAAACCCATCCATTGTAGTAGCAAAAGTAAACATTGGCCACATATACAACGAAGTATTATACTGATAAAATTTGACCATATATGAGGTTCAATAATCGTCATTTGCTTATGATATGTCATATTATGATGGTTTGGTAATGATCTTGTCCCAATGGTAACCGGTGATGTTGGTGTTATATCAGGGTTCTCAGGTTTATCTGCTATTTTTCACTATTCATCTTAGTCTTCGTGCATCATTCACGTGCTTTTAATAACAATGTAACAAAATGGGTGGATGAAGTTTGTGCCAAAACTTCAAACTACACTTTTGAATCAGATCGCTATGGCATAGCATATGTTGCATGTGGTTTGGACCTCAATGTCAGTTGCACCGTCGACTACATAACAAAGCAATTACTGCATGTGTCTTGCAATGTCTTGCAATGTCTGCCCTTGATTAAGTGTCGTAATCAGCTTACAATCATTTCCAATCTAAACGGCTCTACCACAGAGGTTGAAACACGGGGTGATGGATAAATGGTGAAACCCAACTTTGAGGTCTTGCCGTAGTCAACGGATAGACGCTCCACAAGAATCGAACCTATCAGGCTGAATGCCGTGCTCCAAGCATTGGAGTTCCCAGTAGGCATTATTGAAATGCACTCTCTTTTTCTCCCCAAAATTAAACAAACACAAAACCCTAGAAATGAATCGAATTTGGGAATTGAGAGATTGATATTAGAGAGGACGACAGGGAGTGGAACGAAGGATAAAGGACATGAAAATGTTAAGGGAAAATTATATCAAAGTTGAAGGGATTAAACTAGAAAGACTAAAAATATTTTTACCTTTTATTTATATTTGACCGTAATAAATGTTGATATACAGGTGTTCGTTTTGTGTGAGGGAACCGGAGAAACCACCCTAAACCCCCTAATTTATTAGGGTTCCGGAGAAACCACCGTATTAATATGTTGTATTTATCGTAAGTATTAAGCATGCTTAATTATCATTAATAAAAATTTTGTGTTTAAAATATTAGGAAACATGTTTTAAACTTGGCCAAAAATTGCATATAATTATCTATTGTTAGGAAATCAAATTTTAAGTAAATAAAAAATCTTTGTATGTATACATGCATAACCTAATTAACAAATAAACGGTTGAAAATATACACCACACACAAGGTAGAAGGCATGTACACTAACTCCATGTAGTCATTAAATAAAGGCAATATCCAAGATGGATAAATAGAAATAAAAATAAAAGGCAGTGTTCAATTACTCTTAAGATGAATATACAAGACATGAGGTCTTCTTGCATAAGATGAAAAGTAATAAGTGTCAAGACTTTTAAATTCTGAACTCTAGAATCGTGACCACCAGTGATGAGGTATTTTAATGTATTGAGTTATTCCTTTCACCTTCGACCAAGACATATTTACTATCATTGAACCAAGCTCATCATATTCCAGACAAACATAAGATGGCATATCAGCCAATGCAGTTACAGTAAATGCACGAGGCATTGTTTGTTAATACAGAGAAAGTGAGATATTATCATGAATAAGATATCTTACTAAGAAAAAAACGTATCTAATGCAAAGGTGAATCATATTACCAATTTATTGTTCATTGGGAATGCAATGAGGGTCTTTTCACAAACAAAGTCATATGGTCTTGGAGGAAGATTTGGATCAACATACATTAATCATACTTGAAATCGTCCAATAATTTTTGTAACTTGACACTATCGGCGAGTATAATTCTCTCCTCATTTGGATAACAAATTTCCTCATGCCTAATGTTATAAATTTTGATATTGAAGTTTCCTCTTCGAGTATACTTCATTAGAAGCCAACCCCCAATTTTTAATTCTGGGTACAAGTCCTTCAAATTTTTTCATCCTTCAAATAGAGATACAGACTTTGTGGTCTTTGATACATCCAAGGAAATTTCAGTTTTTACGGGATCCCTAAGTGTGATGACATCTGGGATGTCATCTAAGTAATTTTTGACGAAGAGGGAAGGTAAATACTCCAACCCCTTTCATAATACGAACCAAACAATAAAATTGGTTATTACAGTTGTAATTATAAATAAAGATGAGAAACATAGTCTTATATTTAAACCTGGTCAGGGTCATATTTCATCCAGAAAGTGGTACATTTACGAAAAAATGCAGATGAACTTTGTCCAACTTCCATAATTTTAAGACAACACGAGCAACTGAATTTCAAACTGCATGAAGAAAGTATAGCATCAGTCTAAAACGAAAAATGAAACATGGTGCAAATGCTCTTATCCTGAATGCAGAACATAATATACCTGATTGTTTAATGTAAATGCATGTATTTTACAGTATTGTAATATGAATTCAGCTGTCGGGGTTCTTCTATATAAATGGTTTACACTATATGCTTTCATAAGTTGGATTCTTGAATCAGTTATGGAAATGTTGTGGTTATGATCGGTTAGAACTAAAAATGGTTTCAGTATGTTGACATGTCTAAACCATAAATAACCGACATTATAAAAATGGGGTAGTGGAGTTGTGCATTGTGTACCTTTCGAATAAAACTAATAAGCGGTTTCAAGTAAGTGGAAAAGTCGTGGTTGTCTGATTCTAAAGTTGAACTTGATAGTAGTTGAAGCATACGTTGAGTTTATGTGCCTAATTTTGAGATTTTACTACTTGGCTAATTCTTTAACCGTAAAGTTTGATTTTAATTGTTTATTTGTAATTGTTTAATTACAAGGTTTTAATGTCTAATATTTTAATTTATGTGTAGGTAGCAATGAATAAATAATTCATATCCGACAAGATGTCATCCAAAATTATATATCTCCCTGCATGTGCAGAGCACTTTCATTGGTTGAAGTTTGACAGTCTCTATTACTAATTCACTCCTTTATTTTAGAAATGGAATGTCATTATTAAATATTACGTTAACTAAGGTAAACATCAATAACTGGGTAAGTTAATCGTCATTTGTGATATCTAACCATTCCATTTAAATGTATATTAGAAACAGTAAATGTATAACTACAGTTGTCCCAATTGATTTCATTAGGGTGAGATGGAAACAACCAATTGTCAGATAATTAAAGACAGTGTTGTTATCGTGCTCTAACAATAATGACACATAAACAATCATTAAAGGCAGGACCTACCAATGGAATTCATGCATTTTTAAACCTGCAAATCATATTATAGAAGTTGGATAGACATTGTATCGTGGTGCTGCAACCGTTCAACTTCATCAATAATATAAAAACCTATAATTGTCAATTCTTATGTGATGACCATTAAGCATAATAGATATGTTGGAGAAGTTCCAGTCTTTTCGATTTTTGTAGTGTCCCTTGCATGATCAACCGAGGCAGCTAACTGTTAAAATTTTGAAAATGAGTTGTATTGATGATGTGGAGCCGCCACTAAATTTTTATCTAAGGGAAAAAGATTTGGAAAAAACCTGTCTTGAGGATGAGATTTAGGTTCGAGAGTCGGTTACGAGTGAGGAAGGTGTTAGGCACCCCATTCGCCCGTTCAAAACGGTACCTCCCTAAACTGAGTGTGTGATTTTTTAAAATGTTTGATCCCTTGATTAATGTGAGATAGATACTTGTGGAGAGTTGCTTGACGGGACTTGATCCTCCCTCCTACGTATTCCCAGGTGCAACGGGAAACTCAAGGCTTACGTAGTTCTAGTTTGTGAAGGCTTGACCTTCGAAGAGCGTTTAAAAGAATATTTGAAGATTTGGCTATTGTAAAAAAAAAAGTTTTATTTTGGGAGGGCTTTGGTCCACTCATGCACAAGCACCCTAGGCGCTGCGCAGCACAGAGCTCATACGAACTACTAAATGTTGAGCAGAGGTGAACCGCCTGGTTCCATTTCCGAGCCCATCAAACGTGAGACCTAGAATCCAAAATATTAGAAAAAGATATTTTTAAAGTTTTGAAGGGGATCTCAAGTCCACTATCTGAATAAGACCGCGGCTAAGGTAGCACGGGGGCCTATACAAATCGACTAAATGTTAACAGACAGGTAAACCGCGGTTCCCGTTTAGAGTTCATTGCGTGAGACTTAAAAATCCCAAAATATTAGAAAAGAGATTTTTAAATTTTTGGGAAGATACGATTTGCAAATGATATTGACGCTTGAATAAGAGGAAACTTGAATTTGAGATAAGAATTTCATTTGAATTTTGGGGTTTCAAATAGAATTTTGGCGTAATTTTACAATTACGGAAATTTAGGATGATTACTAGAAATTTTTATGAATTTATTTGAAAATCTTGTGAGTTTATTTAGGAATTTTAGAATTTTTGCTAATTTTCTTAATTTCTTGAATTTTATGAATTTTTATTAATGAATTTCTTGATTTCTTGATTTTTTATTAATTTCTGAACTTCTGAAATTTTTTTATTAATTTTTGAATTTCTGAAATTTTTTATTAATTTTTGAATTTCTGGGATTTTTTAGAATTTTTTATGGATTTTTGGAATTTTTCAGGGGCATAATAGGGATTAATAGAATTCTTCAAGGGCAAAATGGTAATTTCAAGATATGGGACCTGTTAGGAATTTTGGAATTTCCCCAAGGGCAATTTAGGCATTTAACCATCAGGGACATAGCTGGTATTATGGAAATTCTACAGGGGCAATTTAGGCATTTATGGCTTTGGGGCTTAAAATGGAATTTATGGGAATTTGTCAGATTTCGAAAGAGAAGTATGGAGCGTGCTTCGAGGTCTTGACCACCAGGCCATGTTACTACCTGGATATTTAACATCCTGATTAAATTTTAGAACTTACTTAGTCGTCCATTGTGTGCATTGAAGAAAAAAAAAAGGAAGGGAAAACACCTCTCATGAGGTTCAAACCGAATACCTCAGTATAAGCATGGAGTTGGCCAACCACTGGGCCATGTTGTTGGCTAGGCTTCTACCCTTTTAAATTAAATTTAAAGCACTTTTCAGGGGGTGGAATTCGTAATTGCATGTCATGCACTAACAACAAGGTTACGTAAATTTTGATTCCCTCTTTTTATCTAGCCCAGGATCTATGCTTAATCAAATTCGACCCCTGATTCATCATACCAACATTTGCTGGAAGAGCAAACAAGACCCATAGCATTTGATGGGTGAATAAACAAGGACATGCATCCTACAGAAAGCGATCTACGCCCCAAGGGACCTATACCCCCGGTCTAGGTTGAAATCCATTTTGCAAGGCGATCCTCGCCCAGCCTGTGATGCTCGAGTGATGTCATGAGATTAGTCAAGGCCGAGGCATGTATGCCCAGAGGAGCAAAACTTTTGCATGGTTATTCTTTGATGATTTCATGATTACCAATTCTATGGTGTCTGTGGAACCAAGGGTAGTCTGATTGCAAAAAACGTTTACCATAAATTATCTTCGATACTCGTTAGCCTTATTAACACCATGGAGATGGTTGAGCAAGCGAGGGCCATGCACATGCAGGTAGAAAGTTTCCCGAGCCTAACTCCAGTGTCTCTAAATTTCCAGTCCCCCTTCAATACTTTCATCCTAGCTGTATGTCTGGGCTATTTTCTTAGAGACACCTCCTCATTGAGCTTGAAATTCATCTACGAATCAGTGGGCATCTTTGCACTACTTAGGTGTCTAACAAACTTAAATCGTATCGACCACCAATGCCTGATGTCGACTAGGTGTGGCCATGAATGGCTACAACCTTGCACATACACTATAAAGAAGCATAGACCCGATGTGAGACCCGAGATTAAGAGGTTAACACTCATATATTTCTGGCCTGGTCTTGAATGCCAAAACAAAAATCATATATGCAAAAAGAATGTGTCTTCCCAGAGGCATATGATCCCGACTAAAACAACGTGCATAAGTCTAGTGCTACCCAAGCATATGTGACCTCACATTGATAATTACACACAATTTTGCGTAGCATTACATGAAGGAAACAACAATTGAATGCATTATACAGAGAATGCAATATATCAAGGATCTGCCTTTGAATCGGTTTTAAAGGCTCATGCATGCTGTATAGGTTCATCTTAGAAGAATACTAACCTGGTCTTGATCTTGATCAAAGAATTAATGTCTATCTTTGATGATTGAGCTTGCAACCCTTTAGAGACCCAGACGTCGAGCCATCCTTCGATCTTCCGCCGATCTCTGTCGCACGATTGACTCCTTATTCTTGCTAATCCTCCCTCCTAGAATTCCTCTTCTCTCCTTCTCTCCAGTCCCTAAAGACTTCTCAGCCAAGCCCCTTCTGAAAAATGTGAAAAAATCCGCTTCCAAGAAGAACCCCCCAAAAAGGAACCCCCTTCCTCTTTCTCTTTTTTATTTCCTTATCTCTTTTTTTGTTTAATTCGTTTTCTGTTTTTATTTCTGTTAATTATGTTTTTACTTTTTTTTTTCATATTTTTATTTCCTTATTTCCAGAAATTTATTTTTTCAGATCTTATTTGTTTTTCACTATTCTTCTTTTTTTATTTTCATATTTTTAAGATTTTTCCGTTTTTATTTCCAGATTTTCTTTTAATTCTTTTTAATTTCTTCTCCTTTTTTATTATTATTTTTATTTTATTATCATATTTTTTTTTATATTTTTATTAATTTTCCAAAAACTAGAAAATTAAAACTTTTATTCGTTTTTTCTGATTTTCTTTTAAAACTTCTTTTAATAATTTTTATTTTTATTTTTATTTTGATTTGGGTCTAATTTAAAAAAAATGATTTTATTTTCATTTTTTCAGATTTTTTTTATTTTCTGGTTTTTTATATATTTTCGTTATTGTCTGTTTCTCTATTTGTCTGTTTTCTGTTTGTCTGTATTCTATTATTTTTTTTCCTTTTTTTATTGCCATTCTTCGTTTGATTCAATTCAGCTTTTAATTAATTAATTGATCTTTTACTATTATCTTTGATTTTTCTTTACCTCTTTTCAAATTTTTGTTTTGTTTTTTTCTATTCCTATGAAATTCTTGGGATTTTTCTACTAATTGGCTTGAACCGGGCTTCAGACATAATTGAGTGTTTACATGTAGCCGTTGACATTCTTTAAACAGAAACAAAACCCATACATTATTAAGAAGGACATTCATGTGCCTTATTAACATTTTTCATCGTTTTTAAAATAACATACCCACATCTCTTTCACCATGGACATACATATCTATTAACCTTTATACTAACCATGCTTTATTAATGATTTAATTTGTATACCGAACATATGCAATCGAAGTCCGCATCATACACATATATCAAACATCATTACATATTAAACCAACATTGTACTAAATGACATAAACTGTAAACTATAGGAAATTGTTCAATATGTAAACATCATTAGACTAAAATAACTATTGTTTCAGCTTAACATGCAGAACATGTGGCTTGTCTGCATATGATGAAATTGTAATCGTGTTCCCCCTTTTAAACTTGCAAAAACCACAAAACTCCGACCAACCTTTAACTAAGAAGGCAATGGGATCTTGTCTGCCTCCTATTTCAGTGTATTCTACTTCAACTAACATCCAACCAACGTTAGAGTACTCCACAATGACAGACGAAGGCTTATCGTGCAAAGCAACTGACGTGAAAATTTGTTGGAGTTCCTATGGAAAATGCATACTTCATCAATGACTAATGATTAATAAGTAATTAATACTATATAAAAATTATTTGATATTGATGTGAAATCCTTACCAATCTGTTCTTCAACTCTTCTGTGATAAGTGTTTTTACACATTGAAAATCATATATCATCCCAGTGAAAGGTTTGGGTAAGCCTTAAAATCATCCAAAAGTTGCTTGAATTTGACACTAGCAGAAGGAAACAACCTTCTTTCAGTAGGGTAACAAATTTCCTTGTGATAAAGATTATATACACACAGTATAAAGTTTCCACCGCCAGTGTATCTAAGTAGGAACCACCCCCCATTTTTTAAACCTGGGTAGGTATTTGGCATGTTCAACCACCCTCCATTTATGGTTACAGTATTGGAAGTTTTAATGATATCGAACATGATCTTAGTCTCGCAAGGATCTTTAAACGTTATTGTTGTGGGTAGATCATCCATGTAACTTTTTGTGAACAATGAGGGGAAACATTCTAACACCTACATATGTGATAGACACATTGAAGATGACAACAGTAATTATCATTGTAGTTCAAGTGAATTTACAGTTAAAAAATGAATTTCATAAAATTACAAACCTCATCAAGATCGTACTGCAACCAAAAGGTATCACATTTGTTGGCAGCAATATTTTCGGATGATTGAACACTTTCCATTTTCCTATAAGTACAGGTAAATGAAGCATGAAACAGATTTAACCAAGGATGAAAGGCTTAAAATTAAGGAGACTGTAATACTTGCATTGAAATGTTATGGAATGCTTCATCATATATATTTTGTAAGAAATTCATATTAACAAAATCCAGACAGGCCTGCCTGTTTTAATTCCATATGTTATAATTATAAATTAGGCATAGCAGACAATGAAAC
The DNA here is from genome assembly GCA_026541065.1 of Canavalia ensiformis. NCBI lineage: Eukaryota > Viridiplantae > Streptophyta > Magnoliopsida > Fabales > Fabaceae > Canavalia > Canavalia ensiformis. The sequence continues at coordinate 21,664 of JAMKYM010000475.1, forward strand.
ACCCACAACAGTATAGACATAATTATCTTTGAATCAATATTGAGAATTGAAGCATACCTTGGTTACTTGTTGCAATTGAAATGTTAAAACAAAGTAGGTCGGAGTAAGCAGAAGTTACCTTTACTAGTAACTGTATCCCAAACCAGTATATGTTAATAAGAGATCTTATTGCAGTTGAATAAGGAATAAAATGAATGGTCAGAATGTTGTTGTATAGACGTTGTTGCAAGGGGACAGTTACTATATAAATATTGTCAACTAAATGGATTAATTATTCACCAACTTTAAATTAGGAGAATGTTAACCTTATATTAAATTAGGACAAAATAGTTAATACTTTAAATTAAAGGAAATTAACATATAACAGGGTTAATTATAAAATTCAACGTTAAAAGGATATTAAAATTATCAATTTAGACAGACAATGACTATATTATAATCAGTAATGGTATAGTAAATAACATCATCCGATAAAAGGATATTAAAATAAAACAAAAGAATGACATTACAACTGATATTGTATAATGACATGCATTATCACTGGATTGTGATGAAGTTGAAATTGAAAACCATCCTCTGTGAACTCCATGACGTCTATGATTGAGTACGCAAGTGTGAGTCACACCATTTTAATGAACAACATGAGTAGAATTATGTTATCAATATTCAAAGCGCATGCATGCTCCATATTTTGTAAATGTCATGCAGCATTTAACAAATAAAATAACATATAAAATTTGAACTTCATAAATATTAATCAATTACATGGGAATGGGTCAGAATATAATACTGAAAGTTTGTGTGCCAGTTGATTCAGAGGGAGTTGGTCTATAGTCCTACATAACCGGAATAACATTGTCAGTGTAATCATCATCATCATCATCATGGTCATCATCGACATTGTTAGCATCATCATCATGATAATCGTAAAGAACAACATTCGGAGGAAGAACCTTAACATGAGACCCACCGTCATCATCTTCAACAATAATATATTCATTATCACCTTCCAAAACAACTTCTTTAGGTATATCGAATTGAGGGGGCTCATAACTCGGGTTATCAGTGGAATGTGTTTAGCAAGAATTTCCAAATTCGAAAAGTTGGAGGACATAAATGCATTTTTGGGGGAGGAAAGCACGACCGAAGGGAAAAAAACATTTAGATTGCGTAAATCGAAAGATTTAGAATGGCATCAAGTTTGTTTGATTTGAAGAATCACAAATTGAAAGATTTAAAATAAAATATGACACTTAACGGGGTTTTTTCACAATGCCGTCATAGTTAACGAATTTGGGAAGAAATTTTCAAATCATTAATTGGATAGGAAAGTCAGTACAATAGGCATTGTTTTACTAATGGATTACTATTTCGAATAAGAATGACAAAATTTAGGAAGGTTAAGAACAATGAAAACATCGTTGTCATTGGTGTAATAATCAACGATATTTTTCTTATTTTATTTAAAATAATGAAAAAAAACAAATATTATATTCATAAAATGAACAAGAGTCATGTAATATATTATTCAACTAATCTGTCAAATAATATTTAATATTAAGTAGATATATATATACATATAATATTTTATTATTAATTATATATTTAGTATTAAACTATATATTTAAAAATATAAGCACGTGTGAATGTATATTTTATATAAATAACATATTATTTAAAATAAATGATAATTGTGATATTATTATTCAATAATATATTAAATAATATTTTATTTAATGGTTTAGGGTTTTTTGAATTTTTTAAATTATAATATTAAATAATGTTATTATTATTTATAAATTATTTTTAAAATAGCGGAACATTTTTTACGTCAAATAATAAAATGATTTAAACTAAGATTAAAATTGTAACTTATAATTGTTAATAAACTTTTTATTCATATGTAATATACATTATAATTAAATTAAGTAATTTAATTTTTAATTTTATTAATATTAATAAATTTATTATATTATAACGTTGGAATTTGTATATATGATATGAAAGAACTAATTGATACTTGGAAAAAGACAACGAAACAGTGCTATAGTTGTCCTTGACGATATTATGGTTATAATGAGTTGCATTGCAACGTTGAAAGTTTAAACCATAAACCCTAACTTTCTGAGCGGAGAGGTACGACCGCTGCTTTCCTGATTTCCAAACTTCCATAAATATGAAAAAGGTAAGATTTTCTAAAATCTACCGTATCAACGTAAATCAGTATATTTATAAGGTATGGTTATATTGCTCTCTTTCGTCGTCGTTGCGTACATTACCCCTAACCTAACCCTCTGTTGGTGTTGGTGACATCGTCTTCCCAGTCTTCATTCATTCACACTTTGCGTAAGTCATGGGTGCCAAGAGGAGGAGTATGCGACAAAAAATAACAAAGAACCAGGATCTCCATAGTGAAACGATGTCATCCCCCCTGTTCAACCCAACCACAAAACCCAAGTCCAAGCCAATAACGAACATACCTGCTGTCATTGTTCTCTCTTCCAGGTAAGTGTAACGTCTTACATACATTGATGTTTATGATTTCTGAATGTACATTTATATTTATTTTTTGAAACCCTAACCATATTCAAACCAAAGCCATGTAGAAGTTGAAGCATTTTCCAATCCAAATGCGATATTTGGAATAAAGCCTAAAGATGGCAAGGTTGAGCGTTTAGCCGAACCATCAGATGAGGTAATCTTCTACCATTAACAAACTTGTTTCTGAGTCATACTCATTTGTTCACTATAAACCCCCTAATGTTGATATAGGGTGTATGTTTTATCCGTGTTTTGACCATGATATTGGAGATTTAGGATGCTTTGCTTTTTTATTACCATTGATTTCGTTTATCAACGTTTATATTAAAAAAAATCCATATTTATATCTGTAATAGGCCCTTAAGGAAAAGGTACGACGTTTAGAAGAACAAGTGAATGATATCAAGGAAGCACTTTCATTGATTAATCATATTCTGCGTAATCAACCCACAGTACAGAGCACTGACCCAAACCCAATATCAACAACCCCCAAGCAATCTGGTTTGACAGATGACCTAAAAAATAAGGTCATTTTTAAAGGCATCGAAGAACCAAAAGACGAGATTGTGAAGAAGTTATTTTCTGCCAAAAAAACTAAGTTAGGTCCTGCTAAAACACCAGTCCATACCATCAGCACCTCAACTGGTTTCTATATCACCCCAAAACCCAAACAAACTCCAACAAACATTGCACTTGTCCTTGCCCCTTTTGTTTCATTTGTAAGTAATCACACGAATTAATTTACATTTAAATCAGTTTGATATAACTTTGTCAATGTGAATATTTGTTTAACTTTACTATATGATTATGTGCAGTGGATTTCCTCTTTGTTTAAACCAAAAAAAGATCTTCGTCTCAATAACATTCAGATGTCTATTGGTTCATATATTTTTGGAACCACCCTGGAAGAATTATCTGACCTGTAAGTTTTTGTTCAATAATATGATAATTAAAGGCTTCTTTATACAGATTGCAATATATTCACATTATTTATTTATTAATTTTCGTTGCAGTAATGAAGTCCTTGTCACTCCAACCAATGATTACTGCGAAGGAAAAAAAGGAACTTTCCAATGCTTGAAGCCAAAAGCCTTAGTTGACCAAGAGGTTATCGTTTGTACTTATCATTCTATTATTTATATTTTAACCAAATAACATCAAACTAATTAATTATGACAGATACTTGACTTGGTTGTCTGGCTGAAAATGCTTGAACAAAATCCACAAAAATATCCTTCCAGTGATTGGTATCTACCAACATCGTTCTCTGTAAGTATTCACTTAAATAACATGACTATATTATATTACAAAGTGACTTTATGATGCATCATTTTGTTCTTGGTATAGCAATTTGTACTTGGTAGCAGTCAATCAAGTCCCCAAATGCTGAACAATTACTATAGAGATCGTTTCATGGGGTTTGTCGATCATGTCAACAAAGTGAGATACATTCATATATTTGTATTCAAATGACATTCATTGTTGATTAGTTTATACTTTACTTAATTGGTTGTTTAATTTATTTACTTTTTTAACCAAGATATATGTTCCGATTAATGGGGATAATACCCATTAGTATTTGATGATCATCAACTTCGGCAAACAGAAAATTCTGATGCTTGACTCCTTTCCCTCCCCTAGACGGAATGACAATAGAAGATGGGCTATAAAAAAAATGGTAAAACTCTTAACCATAATTATCAATATTAGCTGTTACATACAAATACTATTACATAATTCCTACAGGCTTTGTGCTTTGATGAGATTTTCAGCTTCCCAGAATTCTACCAGTTTGAGGTTACAATTAAACCTCAAGTGTCTGATTTTAAGATCATTGTCCCTCAAGGATTACTTGTCCAAGATCCTGAATCGTATGTATAATATTATATATCTATTAGTATTAATTTTTAACCCCATATATATATATATATATATATATATATATATATATATATATATATATATATATATATATATATATATATATATATATATAGCATTTTATTTTGTCGGAGAATGATTGTGGAATATGGGTTACTATGTGGATGATGAGAGAATGCATAAATGAATTCAACATTTATGTAAGTGACAAGTTCATGACCTTTTCTTCATTATTGAACAATGTTAACGTATTTAGCTTGATAACCTTTTTTTTTTCATAATGTTGTAGGTTGATGATGGTACTAGACTACAACTTGCAGTTGATCTCACCATGCACCCATACAATTCATCGAAGGACAAAGTCATTTCTAGGGTACACCAGCATCTTGAACATTATAGGAGTAATGGGCATCGCCCAATTCTGAACTATTTAAATGAATAATAAAGTTTGTTTAATGTGGCCAGTTTGTGGGACCAATATTTTTTTGGGTTGAATGTTTGTTTGGATAATCATGTCTTCATCTGGCCCAGTTTATGGGGGTTGTGTCTTTTGGGATTTATGTCTCTGAACAATTTTATTTTAGGCACTGTTATGTTTGGTTGGATAGCTGTTACTGTTATGGGTTTTTTGACAAACGCACACATGTGGCCCCTTTTTTGTCGGCCAGTCTTGATGTTTCGCCTTTGTTATTGATGACTGACTTTAATTACATTATATATTTGGTTGAATGTACTTTGGTTTATACAGGGAATTTATGCTTTACGGAGATGGTATAAATGGTTATTGTCTGGAAAATCTGCAAAAAATATGATTCCAACAGAAATAACCATGCAAACCAGGAAGACTCACTTTCACAAAAACAAAAAGCACACCACTTGTTATGAGTTTGTTGACAAGCCCACACATATGGGCCCATTTTTGTTGGCCAATCTTTAGGTTTCACTTTTGTTATCCATGATTGAGGTTCATTTTTTGATTTATTTTGTTGAATGGACTATAATATACAGGGAATTTTTGCTTTACAGAGATGGTATAAATGATTATTGTCTGGAAAATCTACATATAATAGTTCCAACAGAAATAACTACGCAAACTAGGGAGACTCACTTTCGCAGAAACAAAAAGCACACCACTCAATTGCCTTTGCATATTTTGCTTAACTATCAAACTTTGTACATGTATAATTCATTTTCTTCAATTTGTATTTAAACTATGTACATTTTCTTCAATTTATCGAAATTTTAGTTATTCGCATCAAAACTGCCCTTGAGATCACTTCTATTACCATAAACCCCTTACATTTGATTACTTATGATCAATGTTGTATATACTTTAATCAAATAACTTCTAAAAAAATTAATCTTCCATAAAATCCTCTTTACAGTATGCCATCACAATATAATTATTTACAACATTACATTGCAAGAAATCACATAAATACCAAAATCTACAACTTCATTTCATGAAATAACCATCCATTGTTCAGGTACATAATAGAACATAGAAAAATACATAGAAGGGGATCAGTTTAAATAAATAAATTATTTCAGCACAACATTGCTGGTAAGATTTAACATCAAACAACTCATTGCCATTATTAACAATGTGAAAAATACTACATAAATCTTTCGATGCATTCTTTTCCGAGTCGTACATTTAGCAAGTAGTATATGTAACTTATCGATCTCAGTGTCTTTTAAACATATCTGTCGTTGTAACTCTACCAATTCTTTATTCATGAGTCCACATTGAGAACAGACAATGTCAACACATAGGTCCAACCAATCATAATAATTACAACCCTGCACATACTAACAATGTTATGACAAAACAAACCATTAAAAATCACTAATTTCATTTTAATAAATAAATTATACGTGTGAATCATACTTGACTGTTGTTAAGATTTTTATTTCGACACTTCAAGTATCTCCTCCCAGGATTCTTACTAGACCAAGAGGTCCTCAGGATTGCAGGTTGGCCACAGTAGCAATATCTTACATCACTAGATAGAATCCCAACACTAACTGAGGAATCCGAATACGATGCCATTCTATGTTTTCACTACTCAAACAGGATACACAATTCAAAAAACATAGAATGAACACTACCTATGTTAAAAAAAACTACCAGAACACATTAACAAACATATTAAAAAAAATGATATATTGCAAAACATGATATACTGTCTTAAATTCAAAAGCTACTGATTCGATAACCGGATTCTTCAACACAGATTAATGCTCCTTAACCATCCACTTTGAAACCCATAGAAATAAAATGAGTCCACCCATAGGGAATCATAAGCCAAGATTCAGAGATAGAAGGTGAAGGTTGTCGCATAGGGGTGCACTCTGAAAGAGGACATCGACTAATATATGTTCTAAAGTACACCTCATACAAAATTCAAACAACTACACCACTTCAATTGTGACCATCACTACCTTCTTTTCTATAATACAGAGATTGTATTACACAATGTATGTTGATGGACTACATTATGCGACCAGGTTTAATCATATCCATGTCAACGTTCAAAGGCTTTCATTCCACCTCTCGTCCTTATCCCTATTCTTTGTGTTTAAAATTTTCAAATAGCCAACCGATAATTACTTTTCCATAATATGTATATGCTTATTCGTTAAACCTCATAGCCAAAATAAAAATATAGACAAATAATCCACACAAAACAGAGACTGATATTTTCCCATTACTTCGCAGCGGCAACTTTGTAGAGGGTGAAGGGCACTTACGAATATTTTACAAAATACGATAAATTGTAAACTTTAAAATTTAATAAAAATGGATTGCTAACACAAAAAGGTGAGACCTTTTATACTGGTTATACACATTTACATTTATACCCAAAACAGCTCGTAAAGACTAACAACCCACACAAAAGGAGACAAAGATTCTTAGAGTATATAGCATCTCATACCGATATTGGGAGATAAACTTCCTCCACCTCCCTGTGAGCGCTGTGAGTAGAAATGCAAGTATCATTGCTTCCTCCACAAACTTCCTCCCTAAAAAACCTAGCTATCGTATCTCTCTTTGTATTTTCACCCACAAACAAACTTTTTCTTCCCAAAAATGAACGATGCACCCTCCAACTTCTTCCACAAAAAAACAATGCAACCAAGCTTCCTCCGACTGCTACATGGGCTGCGCTACGGTGCTACTTTCTTTTAAAACATCTCAAAAACTTGTAATCATGATCAAATATGGATTAAAGAAAATAATAAATAAAATATTTTTAAAAATTATTTTACAATCCTTCTTTTAAGTCCTTCTATGCAAATTTAGCATTTTATGTATTTTTTTTATTAAATACATGTAACCTAAATCTATTTATGTAAAATACTATATAATAATATTCAATTTTATATATATTAAATAAATATAACACGTGTCATCATATTATTAGTTCACAGCAGAAGGAGTACCCTATCCTCTTATTTTTCGGGCTTACGAAAAAACCACCTAAATTTAATATTTTTTTTATTATAAATACTCTTTCACTTAAAGATTAATATATTTTTGCTACTAAAATTTTCTTCAAAATCACATCAATATGCTTATAATTAGATGACATTTTAATTTAAATTGACTTCCAATTATTTTAGCTTCATCGCTGATTTGAATAATAAAAAATTAAGATAATTTATATTAATTTTTAATTCAAATTTTATTATTTTGATTATATATTAAAAATATGATACATTATTTGATTTAAAGTTAAATAAATTAATTTGAACTTATCAAATATTTTTAAAATATATGTATAAATTAATATAAATTAGTTATATTTATTAAAATATATATTTTACATTAAAAATATAAAAAATTTCAAGAAAACAAACAAGTTCATAACTGTAAGCAAAGTTTAGGTTCAGCCTTCCCGATGAGCAAGAATAAATGCTTAATATCTTCTCTTAAAATAAATATTAGCCATTATCTTGTAGCCATACAAAACTAAATTCAGCAACCCATTTTGTGTTTTCCCGTTTATAAAATTCATAATTTAATTATGGTGGTTTCTTTTTCTTTCTCCGGAGGACATCATTTCTATGTCTTTCTTTTAATTTTTGTCAGGATGGGTTCGTGATCGACTATAAACCACAATGCAGCCTTAGTTACGTATTGAAATGGGCTCCTTTAAAGATTTTGGACTTAGCCCAGAATGTCTTTCATGATCCATGCGAAACCAAGACATAAATGTAAACAAAAGATGAAAACCATATATGCATATATACGGAAATTTTCTCACATATTGCATAATAACTTACATCCATAGTGTAAGCTGTTGAATATTTTTTTTTTGTTTTTTATATGGATCCTGGTTGTGGAAAAATGGTATGTTGCATATTAACTTACATCCATAGTGTAAGCATATTCATAGTGTAAGCATATTTTTAGATATATAAAAAAATCAAAAGATAAATTTAGTATAAATAAATTTTGTTATGCCAAAATAGAAGAATTAGGAGATGAAATATGGAGATTTGATTTTAGAGAAATAATTTTTTAATATATTTTTTATTATTAAAAAATAGATTAGGTTTAACTTTATTCCAAAAACTATAAAATTTATTTTCATATTATATATTTATGGTTGGTTTGATCTCTAATTAATATGAAACTTCTAATAATTTTTTTTATATCCAAAACTGAATATCTAAAATATGACGTTCTTTTAAAATGTTTAAAAATTAAACTAATCCGATCTAAACTATACAATCAAATTGAATTAAATTAAAATTTAAAATTTGTAATCTTTTTTGGTTAAATTTAGTTTGCAGTTTCCTTTTATAAAATTAAATCAAACTAAATTGAACTGTATATAACTTTTATATATTTTTAATTTTTTATTGTTAAATTGTTATCTTTTTGATTCATACTTATTGTCTAATAGATTTATTTAATTTTTATTATATATTTTATTATGAATATTTTATTTTTTTGATTTATTAAAATAAAATTATCAAAATATAACTAAATCTACCTATAATACCTTAAATTTATACTTATTAAATTTAGTATATTTTCTGTTTAATTATTTTTTGACGTAGGATATAACATTTTTATCTAAATTTTATTTTGAAATATGTTGAATATGAATATTTTTTTTTTATATTTATTCGATGCTAATTTTAAATTTTTATAAAATATTATTTTATCTTTTTTATGGACTAATATTTGTTGTTAGATTTTTGAAACAAAATAAAAAATCACAGAACCGAACCAAACCAAACCGGAGAAGATTGGTTTGATTTTTCTAATATATTTAACAAGCATTTTTTCCAATTGGTTCGGATGATTGTTTAATCTAAAATTGAACCAAATTGCATCACAAACACTCCTACTTCCTTAGACTTCCACCATTTTAATCTTTTTAAGGTTTATTTTTTCTTTCCTATGTTTTTTCTTGCTTTATGGCTTTGCAAGATCCCTATGATTCCTATATTCTTCATCCATCAAATTATCTTGATCTTATTCTTATCTCTCAACCTCTTCAAGATAACAATTATGCTTCTTGCAATTGCTTCATGCACATGACTTTCAATTCTAAATGCAAATTTGAATTCATTGATGACACCTTAATCAAACATAATTGTGCTCTTTAATTCTGTCATAGTTACTACGTGAGTTCTATTGCTCAATACTTCACTCACTTTAAAATTATTTGGGATGAATTAAATGCTTTGATATCATATTAAAAATTAGTTTAAATTAAAAAGTTAATCCATAACTTATCTTCATATTATATACTTATTGTTACCTCTAATTATGATAGAACTTCTAATACTTATATACATTATATATATATATATATATATATATATTATATATATTTTTATTTTCATTTACTAGATCTCAATTTATTTTTTATTGAAAAGGATCTGAACACCATTTGTCAAGCTTAAGATGGCAAATAAAATCATTTGATCTGGAGGAGATTTTTATTTAGATCTTAGCATCTTTGAGTATAGGTGTAGGAATCTTGAAAATTAGCAAGATTGGTGGCTATGGATAGTATACTCATCAAACATATACACTGTAAAATCGACGTATCCCCCATTGTAGACCCAGGGTGACAAAATTGGAATGAGCCATATTTTAGAACTTTGTGATCATCAAAGGTTCCTATTAAAATGATTGCAAGCTTTCCTTGATGAAATTCGAACTAAAGTCAACCTTTGTAATAGACGTAATTTTAACAAAATGATAGTCTTCTATGAATTTTTCAGCAATAGGGAGGAGGGAAATGATAGAAAATCATATAATATTCTCCTACTTGTTTCTTATAACATGACAATCTTTGTTGGGATTTGAAATGGTTGTATTTAAATGGAATATAGAACTGTTCTAGTTGCATTTTAGATTGATTGGAATTTAGAATAATAAAAATGGAATTCAGAACACTTCTAGTGGTCGTTTGATCCATTTGGATGGGTGAAAACAATTGTCTTCAATGATGCAACTACAAATAAAAAGGAAATACTGGATCTTATTAAAGTTAAGTCATGGCTATGATTAAAGAAACTTATTAGTAAGAAAATTTCTTTCTTTGAATGAAACTCAATTTCATGCTTAATTTTCTTCATTATTGTAAGTACTGAAAAGGGATGTATTATTCTTTTAGCAGAGTCTTGTTTGAAAGTTCAACCCCTCCTCTCCTAACCCTTGTCCGGCAGGCTATTTTTTTTAAAGTTTTTAATTAAGATAATTATACTTGAATCATGTTTAATCATTACAAGTGATAATTTTTTTTTCAATTTTTAACATAATTGCATATTTATGATTCAAATTTTGATAATTTTTATGAAATTAGATCAATTATCCATTAATATTTATTGGTTAAAAAAAGAGAAAATTTTACTAAATAGATGTATAAAAACTTTTGAACTAAATTTAAAAAGCCAAGTTAAACTTTTATAAAACAATTATATCTAAAAATACATTAGGTTTACATTTTAGATTTTAAAATATGTTATTAGATCCTTACTTTAATCTATTTTTACCTTGGATTAATTTTTTTTTCTTTATGGGTGGACTAAAACATCTATATACCTAAATAAATCATCGAATTGTGCCAAAAAATAAAAAAAATTAACCAAATTATTTAAAATCATTTATTTATAAATTTGTTTTTTAATATTAAAACAAATATTTATGTCTGTATATTATATTATTAAATTAGTTAAAATTTGAATTAATTTAATTTTTTTACATCATCTACTATAACAAAAAATGTGTCAAAAGGAAAAAGCATGAGATAAGTAGATTCCATCTACAAAGTAGAATCTATTTATATATTTCATGTCTATTTTTTTTGTTAGACTTTATATATTTCATGTTTTTTTTAAACAATATGATTATAAAATATAGTTTTAAGTGTGATTAATGTGACATAGAATGATATGTTACAAGTTATGAAATAAATATCTACCACATTTAGCATTTTTTAACAAGCACAGGAGACTTTTTCTTTCGAGTACATTGTGGTATACCTTTGCTACAAGACTAAACAAATAAGCCATTAACCATCATATACATGCACAAGTATGTAAACATACTATATTTTTTTTTTGTTTGATGATAGTTTAAAAATTAAATAGTAATAATTTTTAATTTATATAAGATGTTTTTTAATAAATCTATATTTATTAAAACTTATCTGTCATAATTATTTTAACGATAATTCAAACTGTATAATAGTTAGAATTTAATATATTTTATATTAATTTATATCATCATAAAAATATATCTATCTAAAAAATTTATTTTTTTATAATAGTATAATGAACAACTACGAATATTTATGCTTGTATGCATGAATTGTTAAAAAATATAATATAGTAAAAAAAATTAATAAATTTATTTGGATAAATTTAATTTTTATTAATAAATTTAAACTATTAATAAAATATTTTAAACTTATACTAAAATTATGATTATCAGTAATATATTAATTTTTTATATCATATTATTGATATATATCATATTATTAGGATAGACCTATAATATTTATACAAAAATTAATTTTTATAAAATAAAAAAATCATTTTAACTTCACTAATTACAACTAATATTTTTCTTTAGTTAATATAAATATTTTTTTCATAGTGAATGAAATTTTCTTGGTACTACAATATACTAGGAAGAACAAAAATTAAATCATGGAGAAACCAAAGCTAAAAAAGGTAGCTTATATATGCTGAGAACTCAAGGTTATTTTCATAAATTATTAATATTACAAAAGGTTATATAACAAGTCACTGCAGTGTTAGGACTTGATTAATTAGGACTAATTTTTAATTAACTGATTGTAATTAGCCTAATACTCAATCCATTATTGGCTCCACTAAACACATTAATTCTAATCTTGGTATTGATGGTGGTACCTTGACATGGAACTGCAGCTCTTTCCCACATCTAGTTCAGAACTGTATACCTCATCATCTAATTCTTGCTTTGCCACTACATTTTGTAAAGCCATGAATTCAAAGTGTCTTTGGGATGACAAAAGATGGTGCTGTATTGGTTGTGATGGTGGGAGTTGTGGCACCACTGAAGGAAGCTTAGAGAACAAGGCCTCAAGGCTACTCATTGAGAAGTATTCTTCCAGTGGTTGGTTCAAATGATCATAAAATTCAGTTGGGGATGCAACACTGCCTTGGAAATGCCAATGCTCAAGAGTACCACAATCTTCCACCTTAGAAGGGTACATAGAAGATGATGGATGTGGTAAGAGTACGCCAGGGATGCTCTCGATGTAGTTGAATCTTTTTCTCAACAGAACCACATAATTCAGATCTTCAATCACCTTAAGATACAAACAATTTTTTTTTTTAATAAAACAGTTGTAAAATAGAAATTTTCTTAACTATTGATGTTGATGTGTGTATAGAGAGAACCTTGTGAACGCCTCCCAGTTGAATCACACCCTCTCTTACAGCAATAAGGGCTATGGTCTACAATTATACAATCTAATCAAATAAAGAAAGCAGATCCTGTATGAAAGCTATAAGGAGCTATGTTGCATGAACTAGGATACAATATAACAACGCCCATTATGAATACAAGCTAGGGAATATAATAATTTTTTTAAAATTTAAGCTACAAGATGTTAATATAATATTCCTTAGAAAGAAATATAATTTGAATATTTTATAATAAAATATGACAAAATTACATGGAGAAATAAAAGCATATATAAAATTCATAAAATAACATAAATATCTGTAGATTGTTGTAAGAACCTATGAGGAAAAAAGAAATTAATAGATTAACCAAACTCAAATTAGTGTGTATCCTTCAAATAATACAGTACTGCTATTAGTTGGTGGTGCTCTATCAGCTCATAGTCGTGCAACATGAGAGTGTCTACCCATAGCACACATAAGGACAAATTAGCTTGATTGAATAGAGAGACAAAAAGAATAGAGAAAAAACATAATTTTAATTGAAAAACTATCATTTTTTAAGGAGAAAAAAAACTTAATTTTAATTAAAAAACTATCATTTTTCAAGGAGGAAAAAAGGGACTTAATTAGCTAATACACAAATCACATCCATCCATACCCAATCACATCAAAACTGTACCTGAACCATGTACCCATTTATTTTTCAAAGGTAAATTCTATTCTTACAAAAACATTTTATAAATTCGTTATACCAAGTGAAATATAATCAGAAAAATAAGGTATTGATAAAATAGGTGATGTGATAAAAAATTATAAGAAATGCTATCATTTTTTTTGGTGAGAATATATATGATATCTTTTTTACAGAAGTACTAATTTTTTATATATACCCAGATATACTTTACGCATGCCTGTGTACCTATTGCGACTCAGTATCCATGCTTTCATATCTAAGGAAACTGAAGCATTATGAATGTCATATTCATACCTGTATGCCAGACTGAAACTGGGCTTCCCAAGTCCTAGGGTACTGTAAAAGAATACATAAAATAAGTGATGAGAATTTAATTCACATCAATAAGGATACAGACAAATTTCATTTGTTCTTTGGAAAATCATATATGAATCTGAAATCATGCACCATGTAAATGTGGTAATCTTTTCAGGGACTTTTAAGATAACAAAATCACTAATTTAGCTTTAACTACATTGGCAAGCACCTGACATTTTTAATGCTCACTTAAGCCTAACATAATAAGCAAGATGAATTTTTCCTTTCTCACCGAATCTGCTGAATTAAGCAATGATGACAAGAGGTTGATTTCTTGATCATTAGGTTCTTTGTATATCCACTTGTGACTGTGATCTGCAGCCACTTTTCCTATGAAGCTGGTCCATGAAATTTAATTAACCTCTAATTTAAAAGTCTCCACAGAACAAAAATGGGCATTAATTGTATATCACTCAGAGAGGTACTTTAATTTCTATTATGATTGATAAGCATACCTTTCTCCATAGTTATAGATCTCATGTGACATCTTGAAGAATAGCTCAGGTTGCAACCCTTGGTAGTGTTGTAAATCACAAACCGAGGAGGTAGGACAAGATCCAGAGTTATTTTTATGTGTTGAATAGGAAGCAAAGTTGCAGAAACCATCTTCCCAAACCAATATCCTGCATCATATCATATATATATATAAAATTGAAGTGTTTACTAAACCAAACACCATAGTCCTGCATTAAAACAGAAATATGTTTTACAATGAACAACCAACTAAAAATATTACCAGTTCCTTCTATTTCCTCTGGATCTATCATGAGCTCCTTGACCTTCCCATCTATATACATATATATAAGGAAGTAAGATATATACAAGCATGAAAAATGAACATATTCATACTAAATAACTCGAAAATTTATTTACATTTAATATACTTAGACTAGTGTGTGTGTGGCTAACTTGTCAAATACTGTTTCCATGAATGAATTGTATAAATTAATTATTGTGTCCTTACTTGGGTGGTGGGTAGTATCTAGGCAAGATCCTCCAGAAGACTGCATAGACCCATTGAGAATTTGGATGGATGCACAAACTTCTGAGTGTGTGTTGAAGGAGATGTGTAACAGCCAATGAACTGAGATGTTCTTCCATTATCGATTCTTCACAATCAATTATATATGCAGCCTCTATCTTACTTCAATCTTTTCTCTTCCTTCTCTTGCTCCCCCTTTATATTTATATATGTCCACCAACAACAAAATCTCACATTTATTCCCCTCTCTCTCTTACAGGTACATTGGGATGGGGTGAAATCAATGAATCATAAACTTTCAATTTACTCAGTTTTTTTTTTGAGGCCCCACCACCAGTTTTCCTTCTGTTCTCCAACCTCAAGGCCTCATTTTTTCAATGAGATGTACTCATCTTCCAGTTTATATAATTAGGGATGGTTCAATATAAATAATAACCTGAACTGAATTTATAAAATAAGAGGCCTTTTACTAAAAAAAAGAAAGAGAAACTTAATTTTAAACTATGAGAGGCATATATATTTTAATTCAAAAAATTATAATAAATGAAAAAAATTATCTTTCGAAAAACTAACTACCATCCCAACTAATAGTTAATATTTTTTTAACTTTTTTGTGAACAGAAAATATTAACAATTAACTATATTTTCGGATTTAATACAAATTTTATTAATTTAATTTTTTTTTGAAAAGAAGATATTAACAATTAACTATATTTTTGGATTTAACACAAATTTTATTAATATATTTTTTATAAACAAAAAATATTAATATTTAACTATATTTTTGGACTTAATACAAACTTTAGTAATCTATTATTACATCGTACACTACATCATATACTAAAAGAAAATCATATCTAGAGTTAAAAATACAATTTTAACTATTTATCGTCACACAAAAATCATTGCCCGTGTTTCAAAAATTGCTAGCTCTAAAGGTATTATACAAATGTTTTATGACAGTCAGAAACACAGGAAATAATGCATTTATTTAGTGATAATTGACAATCATCACAAATTTAAAATAAAATCGTCACAGTCTAATTTAAATATTATTATATATTATTTAAATAAAATCATGTTTCCTTTTTCTTTTCATTTATTATATAAATTTCTGTTTGTAGTACAAATAGGATAATTTTTCTTTTTTCAATACCTTCCATTTTTAATACCTTAAATTTGCTGTTGCAACAGAATGATTTATGACTTACAAGTTGGAAGTAGCTTCATTTCGTTGACAACTTGTATCATATATCCTACCTAGCTTTCTCCTGATCTTCAATGCAAAATTTTACGTTATTAATTATAAAACCAAATGTAATATAGTAACACTTGGGCATTAAATCAACAATACAATACATACTAATAGTATATTAACATATTAACAGAAAATTATGTTGATAAAAATAAATGTAAATTACAAATATATACATCATGCCATTAGGTTTAGAGATATACAATATTTATATTAATAGTTTAAATTTTATTACACAAATTTTGCACCAATGAAAACATTCTAATGTTTAACATTATATATATATATATATATATTATATATATATATATATATATATATATATATATATATATAAAAATATAACATCATGTATTAAGAAAGAAAATCATTTTTATTGAAGAAATATAAAAGTAAATATTAATAATAATTAACTTTTATTCTGAATAGGTACCATTAAAAGTTTAAAATCAAGTGAACTTTCTAAAAATTATGTAAATTTTTTGAAGTATTCATATAAATATTAAATTATTTCTAATTTCAATTTTCTGTATATAATTTTATGCTCAAAATTTAATTACCATACACATACAATATTTATAGTAATAATTTAATTTTCATTATAAAAGTTAATCATATGAACAAAAACATTTAACCTGTGTCATAAAAGTTAATTTTCATCCGTATATTTCCGTAATATTATTTTCACAGTACTTTAAATATTGCGAAGAAAAGATAAGAAATGAAAACAAAGATAACTGAAAATAAAATGAATAATGCAATAAAAACAAAAAATATTATAAGTGGCATGGACATTTTAAAAATAGCATTATTATTTTTTCTTCTCACAGTACACTTGGACGCATGTAAGCCTATAGAGGGGAGTGAGAAAATGTGAAAATATAGCTTTTTTTTGAAAAAAAATTAGAAAGAAAGAAATTTTTTTTGTTGGATTTACGTAAAAAAAAATTTCCTCTCTAGTAAGGTGAAAATATGGGAGGAGAAAGAATTTTTATTTTTAAATTATAAATATTTTCTAACATAATAAATAAACGAATAAATAAATTAATTTTTAAATTTAAATAATATTAAAATGTTAAATTTTTAGTTAAATTTAAATTTTTAATGAATATAATTTTTTATCTAATTTATCTCTTTTTACATTCTTTTATATTTATTTATATAAGTAAAAGGAAATTTTTCTTCATTTTTTTATTCTAACTTTCTAAAGATCACATCTTTGATATTTTTTATTTCATTTTTTTTATTCCTTCCATTTATATTTATAAAACTTTTCTATCCAAAACACATAAATTAAGAAAACACTAATGACATTGATTTTTATTAAAAAATATACAACATAATTCTTTTGTTTTTGAAAATTTCTACAACATAATTTATTATTCTTACTTAAAGTTAAATTTTACTATGTAATCATGATATGAAAATTAAAAAATATTAATAAAGGATAAATAAGAAAAGAAAAATTGTAAATATTTCTAAAACTATAAATAATCATATATTAAGGAACATAAAATATTAGTTAACGGGATCTTGTAATAAATAATAACGGAGGGAGTATTTGTTTTCTCACCTTTCATTTCTCGTATAAACAAAGTATGTGTTTAGATTCACATAATTTCTCATTCGTTCCAATCCACATACTCCTCAATGCTACTAATTAAGAGTAGCTTAGGCATCCTAGTCATGTGCATGTCTTTTGATTGATGCATATCCAAACACGCTTAAAGTGAGTGTAATTAAATTCCTATCCCTTATATATTATGAAAAATTGTTATTTACTAGTATTTTAATATTGGGTTAATTTCTGTTAATATAAATTTTTAATAAAAATTCAACTTATAAACATTACAATTTATGCATTTACCGTAAAATATGTTATAATAATAATAATAATAATTAATTTTATTAATACAAGATATTATCTATTAATATAAATTTTAAATATTAACAATTTTTATTTGTTAATAAATGATTTTTTTTTTTCAGCGAACGTTCTGTTTCCTGACATACCACGTACAAGGAATTATTAGAGTGTTCATGATTTCAGTGTAGACGAACTTCCCAGACCACAATCATTTAATCAACTCCACCACTATGTCCAGAAAAATACACCTCATAGCTAGCTCAAAAATTTGGCAGAACATGTTTAACTTTTACTTCTGAGAGATTTTCCTTTTATTATTCATATTACGATTTTGTTTGGTATTTTGGTACATGCATACGACTAATTAACTACCAAGATAAAAAGGCACCAGATATTCTTTAATTATATGAAAGCGAAATATGAAACCTTAAATAACTGTTGGTATTCTGCTGTGATAGTAAAGACTAAATAGCTACCTAGTACGTAATAGCAACATTGGTAATAATGTTTTGATCCTCTCCTTTCACTGAATAATGTAGTTGCTGCGTAAAAATACTAAAAACATCAAATGGAGAAACGACACAACCAATGTAAAACCGAAAAATTTTACTTTTAAATTTAAATTTTATAAATTATCATAAATAGTGATGACATTATTATTGATGATGCCACAAGGTATGCGTGTTAACACTAGTGCAAAAATAACTTTTCATAACAGGATTTTACGTCGGTTATTTGCCAACCGATGTAGAAAAAAGGCGGTGGCATTTTTGTAAATAAATTTGCCACTTTCTACATCGGTTGCTTTATAACCGATGTAGAAAAATAGGCGGTGACATTTTTGTAAAAAAATTTAAACTTTCTACATCGGTTGCTTTATAACCGATGTAGAAAGTCACTTTCTACATCGGTTGATTTATAACCGATGTAAAAAGTAACTTTCTACATCGGTTATAAAAGCAACCGATGTAGAAGTAAGACTTTCTACATCGGTTGAGTAGTTGCAACCGATGTAGAAAGTTCTTTTTGACGGCTTTCTGAAAACAACCGACGTAGAAAGTCATTTTTCCCTCCTCTTTATCCGATGCGTGGTTGTCGTCCTCGTAAGTTAAACACTCCATTTACGAGCTCCTGCCCTAACTCACGCTCGAGCCTCCACAAGTGTAAACCTAAGCACGCCCGCCGTCCGGCTGCCGTCGCCGAAAAGCACGAGTCGAGGGAAGCGCGAAGAGCTCCCGATGGTTCTCTCGAAACAACGAGTGGTCGTCTACGTGGGTAGGTAGGTAGCGTCGTCGTCGCCATCGTCGCCGTCTACACGTATACGTAGCATTCTGGCTCTCTCGCTAGGGTCTCTGTTCTGTTTACGCATTAGTGCTTAGCCTTAGGTTCTCCGTTTTGTTAAATCACTATGTTGCTCATTAGCTTATCGTTTGCCTTCTCTATTTCTACATGTTACTCGTTTGCCTTATCTGTTTTCTACATGTTACTCTGTTTTGGCATTGCATAAAATGTATTTTGTTTTTATTATATCATATTGCAAAGATAATACTCTGTTTCTACATATTACATTATATTGCATAAACCCCGAGGAATAGATTATATTACTTGTTTTTGGCATTGCAAAGATAGTGCTAAGAGCTTTGGAATTCAAGGAATGGCATAAGTTGAAGCTTGAAATGAGTTTAGTTCAACTTAGGTCTCTACAATTGGTTATTGTGGTGTTTAGAAGATTACTAGAGGTGATGTGTATATGAGCAAAGTTTTGGAAGGAAAATGAAGATAATATGGTGGTTAGAATCTGTTAGCAAGACAATAAAAACGAAGGAGATTTGGGTATTAGAAAGCTTAGGAGTGGTTTAATATTCAAAGCTTAGGTCTCTGTTTCTTGTTTCTATTTCTGCATTAGTCTTAGCCTTTGCCTGTTACTTTGTATGAGGTAAATAGCCTTAGCCTTTGCTTGTTTAGGTCTCTGTTTGTTTTCGCATTAGTTGTTGTTAGCCTTAGCCATTGTTTCATTTAGGTCTCATTTTGCCTGATTGTTTTGCCTTAGTCTTAGCCTTAGTCTTTCTTTGACTTTGTATGATGTAGATAGCCTTAGCCTTTGCTTGTTTAGGTCCGTTTACGTTTGTTTCTGCATTAGTTGTTGTTAGCCTTAGCCTATTTCTATTTAGGTCTTTGTTTTTTCTGTTTCTATTTTGCCTTAATCTTAGCCTTAGCCTTAGCCTATTTTGCCTGTTTCTATTTTGCCTTAGCCTTAGCCTTACTTCATTTTACTGTTTTGTTTTGCACGTACCTTAGCTTGCTTTGTTTTGTTTATTCTTGTTTGTTAAGGTTGCAATTTGCAATATAAATATGAATTGTATTTATTGTTTCTATTCAATAATTTTTTCATATTTGTTTTCTCGTTTTTGAGATACATGGTGACCCTTGAGAGGTTCCTCCTTCGCAAAGTGGGTCTGAGAACCCTTCTTCTCGGCAAAAGAAGGGAAGACGAGCCACACGGTTAAGGGAGTTAACCCTTAGTCGGAGCGGTGAGCAGAGGATTCCCATAGAGTTTGATCAGGCCACTGGGAATCCATTAGGGCCAAACAAGACAAAGTTTAAGAGTTATGTGGCCCTCCTTGGACGAAGCAAGGCCAGTATTTTGAAGAAGGATTGGGATGATGTTGAGATGCGAGTCAAGGATCAAATTTGGGAGACTATCATGGTATTTAACTTTAAAGCTTTAAGTTTTTCCATAAATTTATCATTCACTAACCAATTACATCTTCTTTTATGTAGCTTACATATGACATACCAAACACTAACTTCCTGAAGAGGAAGTGGCTTTCATTTGCTGGTGAGCGCTGGAGGGGCTTCAAGACACATCTCACCAGCAAATATATATATGGGTCACTCAAGGATGTGTCTCCTTGTGAGGAGTACCAGTTCCTTGATGAAGACACTTGGTAGAGATTTGTTGAGTCTCGAATGGATCCTGCATTTGTTGTATGTATCTTGCTAATATTTTATTTTTTTAATTGACTAATATAAGCAATATTATGATTAATTGATTTGCTTTCTTATAACGGGGAGAAAAAGAAAGAAGGCTCAGCAAATTTACGCTAAGAACTTTACCCCCTTGAGATTATCTCGTGGGGGTTATGTAGCTGCTTCAGGAGAGGTGATGGACCGGGAGAAGTCGAAAGAACGTCGCAATCATGCGAAGACGAGACCCCTCTACACTTCTCTCTCCACCCTCTCCACCTTCACGCCATGAGAAATGGAAGAGGCACGCCAAAGGCAACCGGAGAGTACACATGAGCCTTACGGCATTGTTCTTTTGAGAAGATTGTAAGTAATCACAAAATTTTGTAAATTTCCATTTTATTTATCTTCAAGCATTTACATTACCGATAACGGTCATTTTTTGTTTTGTAGGATTCTTTGGTTGAACAAAGCTCACAAGGAGTCTTTGTTCCAGGCCGGATGACATCTTAGGAACTATGCTATTGGCCAACGGGAGCATCCAGGGCGTGTTCATACGATTAGCCGAGGTGTTGGCCTTAGACGGTACTTTGGATTGTCTTCTGAGACGGACATCCGTAGAAGGTTTGGTGTCTAGAGATGAGTTGGACGCCATGCGGGAAGACATGAGGCAAGCACTGCTTGGCAAGAACTTCGAGAAGAGCTCGAGGGGAGCTTAGGCGAGAACTTAGGCAAGAGCTTAGGCGTGAACTTGCATCTTTGGGACTTTCCCAAACACCAGACACAGGGTCACCATCCATCACCTTCTCCTAGGCGCGTGAGCACAAAGGGAAGCGTACTCGACCCGGAGGACCAACTACAAGGAGAAAGAGGATGTGGATGCGACGTGACGATTATGAGTTATATGTTGATGATCCATATCGTCACGTAGTATGATTGGGAAAGTCTACACCTTGGGTTCAACCATCCATCACAGCAAATTGATGATGATCATGTTAGAGTGGTGGTTGAACGGGTTGAAGATGCAGATGCTCCTGTTCCTGTCCCTACTCAGGAGGTTCATGTCGTGGGGCAAGCCCCCAACCATTTCATTATATGGCCGAGGAGACTTGTGCAGCGAGTTCAACCTCAGGTATTAGATAATTTTAGCCTATGTTACTAATTTTTTAATATATATATTGTGTGTGTCTATATATATATATTTCTTATTATTTTGTGAATTTATCGTAGGTTTATAAGGAAGATCGTGGGAAGAAGATTGATTTAAGTGCTAAACGAGATCTTCTGAGCCTTCTCCAAAGAAATATGAGGTTGATTTGCTCACACGTCTATTTGGTATCGCCATGAACTTGGGCAACCAAACTTTGCAAATAACAATGGAACCAGGATATCGAAACCTTTATCCTTCTACATTACTAAGAAGGATATATTGGAGTTGGTTTGTGGGTAACGATCTCCATGTGTGGGATTCTGATTATGGTTGATGTAAGTAAATTTCTAAACCTTACTTGAATTATTATTTCATTATCAAAAAGCTAACATATGAAAATTATTCGAATATTAGGTTTAAATGTATCGTATCTGCACCGAAAGAGGTAACTTACACCTATATGGATTCTGGACCCGTTCATATCACGTAAAACCGGAACAAGACAATTTGAGATACGGGGATATCTTTAGAGGAGTTGCAGTGATCGATAAAGATCATTTACCTAGCCCCCTACTTTCAATCGTAAGTGTCAATACTTAATTGCTTTATTTCATGAATTCAATTAAATTCCTAATTTTTGTTCATTGTCATCCATATTTTGTAGGGCCCATTGGCAATTAATTATTATTTGTCCCCAAGCGGAATGTAGTTGTATTTCTATGCTCGCTTGGCAAAAAACCAAAGAAAGACATAAAGACATTATAGATTTGTAAGTTTTTATGATTTTGGTATTTATATTCATATAACTTGTTATTGTCAAAGGTATTCATTTGCTTTTTATTTCGAGCGATGAATGCTCGACTTCGATTAAAAGGGACACATCCATCGAATATTAAAAAGCTCAGATGGATCATTCAAAGGTAAGTACTTTATTAAAAGTTATTCAATTATTTTATATTCTTTTATCAACATCTCTAATTATATTTCATACTCTTTTTATTTTTTGAAGTGTCCAAGACAACCAGGAGGAACCAGGTGTGGATATTATGTGATGAGACATATGTTTCTCATTGTTAGAAGCTTCTATTGTTAACTCTTGACACCAGGTAATTACAATTGTCTTCATTAATTATTTAATTTTAATGCATAACATGACATGTTCACTAATTTTAATCAAAAACATCTTGTAGATATTTGACAATCCTCAACCTCATTAGATGAAGAAGTTGATGATACACGAGACGTTGGGGGAATTTTTGATTGAGGTTGCCAATTTGGGTTGAATTCATGGATTTTTAGATTTTTAGTTTGTTTTTATTATATTTTATAATAAACATTGATGTATTTACTTTAATTATATAGACTCTTGTAATTGTCTTGTTGTTGGTTTTATTTTATATAAAGTATTGTGAATAAATAATATGGCAATTTCCTTAAACGAAAAAAACATTTAAAAAAAAATATAAACTTTCTACCTCGATTGTGACCATAACCGATGTAAAAAGTTATTTTCTACATCGGTTGTGACCATAACCGATGTAAAAAGTCAGACTTTCTATATCGGTTGTCGTTTAACCGATGTAGAAAGTTCACTTTTACATCGGTTAAACTTCAAC
This sequence comes from Canavalia ensiformis, assembly GCA_026541065.1. Taxonomy (NCBI): domain Eukaryota; kingdom Viridiplantae; phylum Streptophyta; class Magnoliopsida; order Fabales; family Fabaceae; genus Canavalia; species Canavalia ensiformis. The sequence goes on from JAMKYM010000475.1 coordinate 45,905, forward strand.
CGATGTAGAAAGTTGACTTTCTACATCGGTTATGGTCACAACCGATGTAGAAAGTATGACTTTCTACATCGGTTTAAGTTTTAACCTATGTAGAAAAAGTGTATTTTCTACATCGGTTGTAGAACCGATGTAGAAAGTCTAAGTTTCTATATCGCCTGCTTCAATACCGCATTTATAACCGATGTAAAAAGTCCATACCAACCGATGTAAAAAGCTTATTTTCTACTAGTGTAACTTAAAAAGTTGCAGTGGCTGATAAATCTAGATAAGTTAAAGTAGGTAACCAAGTTTATACTTAATTTTAACGTCAGTTGTGTTAAAGGCTAATCGAATTATAAACATATTAACTTCAAATGACTAGGAATCGAATTCGTGTATATATAATAATTGTAAAATACAATTTTAAAATTTTTATCTTTTATATCTAAATTATATATTTAAAAATTTTTAATAAATTGTTTTTACACCATCTTTTTATAAATACTAAATATAAAATATTATCAATTTAAAAATTACTTTAATAAATAATTTATACATAAATATATGTGTTTAATATATATAATGATGTCTAACAAATTTTTTATTAAAATATAATTAATATAAATCTATATATATATATATATATATATATATATATATATAATATATATATATATATAAATCTATATTATATATATATATATATATATATATATATATATATATATATATATATATATATATATATATATATATATATATATATGTATATATATATATATATATATATGATTAGGTTTCATATCAATTTATGATGATGTAATCATAATGTTTCATTTAATCTTAAAAAAACACATATTACGTCTAATGTAAGATTTTAGGATAATAGTACAACAAAATTATATATAATATATATTCATCCAAAACATATAAAATATAATTATAAAAAAAATTTTTTATTCTAGTTTTTCAACTTCAATAATGAAGATATAGAAGGAGATGGACTATTTCATACTTTATTGTTAGATAATAGAATGCATTTAAAAGGGTTTTTATTTATGAGAAGGCCAACGATGAATCTAATTACTGTCACTACTACCTTTATATTTGCTAAAAGATGGGGGCAAACTATCCTTTAGACGAACTAGACAATGAATATATATACACAATAACACAAATAGAAGGAGTGAGACATATATTTCCTTTAATAATATAGACAAGAAATTAAAATTAAGTATGATTATATCACTCAATAACTTATAGTATTTAATAGAAATTAGTCGCAACCAATAAACAGTGATACCAAATCATTCAATGTATGTATGTAGGATCAATTAGAAATTGAATAGAACATTCTTTACGTGATGATCCCAAAACCTAATGGGTTTCATACCACATTATGTTTTGTTAATGTTGACTCTATCATCCCCACATGATATGCTATGCATGTGAGCCCAATTCCTCTATCAAAATTGTAACATCCTAAAACTGAAATCTGTTTTATGCTTAAATTATATTCATGGTTTCATTATTATAGAATCCTTTTAAGAGATTACTTGTATTAAAAATATGGTAGAATTTTTTTCTTCAAAACATTTAATTGAAAATGAGAGCCTCATTGATTATTTATTTATTATTAATTTCAATCACTTATATATAATCATCAAGAGCTATATCTATCATCATCCATTCGTCCATATTTTGGGGAATTTAACCTCTTCATATCATATAACTAATATAAATCATCTTAATTAAGAGAAACTCATCTCTTATTTTTATGACCATATCAAAATTCTCAATAATGGCAAATGGCTAAAGTTTTTCTCAAATAACATAATAATGTTCAAAATTATTTACTCTCGCATGTTACTTCCTATAACTAAAAATATTTTTAGTTTCAATTAAGTTTTAAAAAAACTAATTCATACATATATATATATATATATATTTAAAATAAATATAAACTTCTCTCCATATTTAAAAATTTTAGGATTAACTATTAATGTGTCAAAGTAGTTCAAAAATTCAATGTATATAGTAAACTATTTGCACATGAAACCAAACTTTATATAAATTATTCTTTAAGAGTTTAGAATTTAATTACTATTTTTATTGAATGGTTTGGAAAATCGTTTAAGGGGATAAAAATTTAAATTTATACATTATATCATTAGGGAATAAAATTGGTAAACTAATTTATAAAATCAATATTAATTGAAAATCACTTTATTTTATCTACCTTATTCATCAACAAATATTAAGGTTTAAATATAATATTTTTTTATATCAAATATACTAATTAAATATTAAACTTTTTTTAACTCCATGGTAAGTTTGAAAGATAAAGGAGAACTATTTTTTAAAACAAATTTATTTTAAATATTTTTATAAAATAGAAATTAGTTTAGTTTCTTATTCAACTTTTCAATTGAATATTTCCTTATATCCTCTATACAAAATGTTTTTGTATAATTTAAAAACTCAACGTTCTCTTTTAGAAACTTCTTCAAATCACTTTACATTTAAGGGTAGTAATTTCTAAAATTTATATAAAGTCATAAAACTTTATGAATATAATCTCAATATGCATATCATCAAGTATATGAAGTTCCATATCGAAGTCTCGTATTAATGTGAATCACAAAAATAAAATCTAGAATTTCACTATAACTTTAGTATACTACTTCACATAAAATTAATTTTTTTTATTCAATCACTCTATTATACTTTCACCTCTAGCAAATTTCATCTTAAATCAACAATCATATATAATATAATTATATCTTATTTCTAAATAAATAACCAATAACACAAGCATAGGACCAAGGAAACTCCTATAGTCATTCCATTGTCTAAATTAAGTAGAAAAGTTTTCTCCCCTTACCTTAATGACTTCAAATTTGGAAGAAACACAGGTCAAATCTCAAATTCTTTATAATTTTTTTCACTTAACTTTTTAGAGTATAAATAACATACAAAGATTATATTTTTTAACAATAATTATTGAATGGGCAGGCTACAAATTCTAAACGAACGTGAAACTATTTACCAATAAGAACTAAAATGAATGGAAAAAAGATGCCAAAGCAAAACTCCGAGCACATTGTTGGAAAGCTCTCTCTCTCAAAAAGCTCAATAGTATGTTCACATGTGAAAAAGGAAGGTAATCTACATTCGAATAATGGTGAGGGTCATGGTTTCGAGCTCAAAAATGAAGGTGAAAACGATATTGTTTTAAAAATCCAAAACTGTAAAAGTGAAGATAATATTGAGATGGTTGAAATAATATATTATTTTTTTAGTTTTGATATAAAAATGGTAATGAATCAGGGAAGAGAAATTGAAGAGAGAGGGACGTAGCGAGTGAGGGAAAGAGAGAGAGAGAGAATTGCCCTTGTAAAAGAAAAGAAAAAAAAAGAAGTTTTGGGGGAGAGAACATTCGATGGAAGGAAAAGAATAATAATAATAATAAGATATTTATATATTTTAGTTTTATAATATTAGGTGATAGAATAATAGGGATAGTGAGATATAGAAAATTTCAAAAATTATAGAAAAAATATTAACGATCTAGGATCAATTAAATATTTTAGGTTGACTTGAGAGGAATAAATTGAGAGTTAATTATTTTTTAATTATCTAACAAAATAGATAAAATAATATCAGTAATAATTGTTTTATTTAAAAATTAAAAAGAATAAATATAAATATAAAAACTTTACCAAAAAATTTAATAATATTGATCATTTTATCATTTAAAAAAAGAGCTAACTATTGAAGATAATAAATAAGGATTAAAGTGCATAAAAATAAATAAATAAAAATATGCTAAATTTAATATCATAGATGAAGATAATAATATCTTTAATTTTAACATAATCTTTTTTGGTTCATAAAATTTTGAGGGATGTTATAATAGTTTGATGCATTGAAGGGTATTTTGAAAATTCAATAATTAATTGAGTCCTCTATAATTGTCATTTGAACTTAAAGATACATTTAAAAAAGGTTTTCCATGATTATTTTTTTTAATTATATAAATTAATATAAAATATATTAAGTTGACATAAAATAATTAAATTAAATTAATTACTATTTGAACCATTATTAAAGTCCCTTGACAAATTATTTCTTATGAACATAGATTTATAAATAAAGTATGATAAAAGTTAAAATTATAATTATTTATCTTTTAAAATTATCAATAAAATAATTTCTTTTTGGTAGTAATACTAGCCTTTGTAGATAAGGATGACATTGACCATGTCAATTGGATAAAGATGATGGAAAATAAATCTTTAAACTTCCTTAAACCAAGAACCAATCAAGTTTAGGCTTCCAATCTTAAAGCTTAAGTTGGAAAAAAAGAAAAGAAAAAACTCCTTTATTTTTCTTCAAAGGTTTTTGTTTTGGGAACACCAAGAAGGTGAGGTGTATCATTATCACAAAATGCACCAAGTACTGTATCTAAGATTCAACAAATAGGATATTCTGCTCTTAAAATTTTCTAAGTACTTTTGTTAAATATTCTTACTAATCTTCTTCATCTTTTTGAATCTTATCTCTAAACTTCAAGATCCAACATTTTTGAGTATTGTCTGATTTAAAACTACCATAGTCTCTTAAAATAATCCATTCTACCTTTAAGATAATTTTTAAGAGTCCAAAATGAAGTTTTAATGGTTTAAAGTTTTTATTAGAACTCCTTAAGAATTTTAATTAGTTAAATCTTCTTGAAAATAATTTTTAAATGTTTTGGGCAGATTTGAGAAGTTTTAACTAAGTCTTGAAATATGATAAAGAGATGGTGGATTTAGAGATTTGAAAAGATCTTGGTTGTCTAGTCTTATTTGAGCTTAGAATAAGCGTGTTGTCATATCTCTTCTGAAAGTGCAAGCTTGTTTTTTATTCATAAAAAGCCAAAATCTTAAACTTGAAAACTTAAAAATCTTAGATTTGGATTATTATGGTCATGATCTTAAAATATTTAAGTGGAAGCCATAAAAATTAAACTTAAACCATAAATGTTGGATCTTTATGATTAAAACACTATGAAGTGGACTTGGAAAGTGTAAGGAAAGTTTCAAGCTTTACAAGGACAAAGACCATGTACTAGAGGCAAGGACTTGGTTGAATTGGATATTTAACTCATTTACTAAGTGATTAGACTTTGGATCTAGGTACAAAGTTAGTAGAAAAATGATAAAAATGTCATTTTGAAAAAAATGGCCATCAACCAAGTACACTAATAAGGGAAAGTAATGGATTAAAATTTATTAGGATGTAAACTTTACACTAAAGATAAGGACCATTAACTAAGGTCAAAGATTGGGTTGACCTTGAGACAAACGATGATTACTAAGTTCTAAGGCCATAGATCTAGAAGCTAAGTTGGAAAAAGGTTGTTAAAAATGTCACCTTGGGTGTATGGGAATAATTCGGCCAAGGCTTCATCTATAAGGAAGCAAATACGTAAAATTTATAAAAATGTAAAATTAAACATTATCCATAAAAGTTAACATTAAGGAAATACACATAGATCCAAGAAAATAAGTTAAGTGACCATGGAAGATCTTAATGGCCATTCGGCCAAACACTTGGAGAAAGAATAAGAAGAAACTAAATTTTAATAAATCAAGGTCACTAAGTAATTGAGATTGTAACTGGACAAAGTTTAAAGAGACAAGACATGAACACTTTAATATTCACTTGTAAGAATATTAGTAAATTAGTTCATTAGGTAAATGACCAAAGATTCACTCTTGGTAAGATTTAATTTTAACATATTCGCAACAAGGACATAGAAAGATGAACAACATCCTTTTTGAAGATCATAAAGACATTCGACGAAAGAATTAGGCATGATAACGTTTATGTTCATCTCTCCTAGGAATAAATTTTGAGAAACAAAAATGGCAATAAGATTTAGATGAACATAAATTTTGATGAAATTAAAAAAACATCATTTGGCCAAGGAGGATTAAAATTAGTTAAATAAGATTCATGCCTACTTAAGAGGCATAATGACCATTAGGCCACCAAAAAGTTAAACATGAGAAGAACATAAAAAAATCTTTGAGAAAAGGAAAGATTAAGAGAAACCTATAAAGAATGAGTGGTTTAGGGTTTCCTTGAGAAACTTATCATAATACATAAAGAATAAGGTCAACTTGGCAAATTTAGAAGAAAAAGAATGCATGCTGTCCAAAATTATAAGGACCTTGCTTACGTAAAAGTTTTCAATAATTTATGTAAGATTTTGGGTAAATATTATTTTCTTAGATATTATGATTATGCTTCAGTATGATCACTTATATTTAAATTGCTATGTAATTTGTTGAATGGTATGATGACTTGCTTATGTATACATGGTTCCATGTTGTGCTTAAATAATTATGTTCTAACGAACGAATTGAATGTTATGTTTGCATGACATTTTGGTTAAATATTTAGCATGCATCCTATTTTAAATACTTAAAATGGAACCTAATAAGGCCAGGGGTCACTAAATAAAATCCTATGTGAAAACTTAACAAGCACATACTTGTAAAATGCTAAGTTAGGCACTTGTGCATGTGTCGAAGTTTGAGACTATCCATGTTAAAGGCCACAGGGCTTCAAGCTAAGGTGGTGACTACCATCAGGAATAAGCTTATATCCTAAATAAGGTTAAGTATGTGTGGAAGTCAGAAGATATTTTTTGGAAAATGTTTAATAATGTGTCATTCTAAGTATAATGGTGTACCATATGTTAAAGTGTCACCAAAAGGATAGCTAATGAATGAGAATGTTATACGTATGGAAAAAGATGTTAATTTGTTCAGTAGTATATTTGATGTTATGAATTATTATGTTAATATGGTAACCCAAAGAATGAATGAGTTGTATGCTTGTATGAGATTTAATCCCTGCCATTATTTAAAAAGATCCACTTCATATAAGCATTATTTTAAAGAGCAATAGTTGAGATTTTATGCTTATCATCTTTTCTTAATAAACTAAAATGGATGAGTTAGAAATGATGACACGAACCTTAGGGTAGATGCCTACTAAGAAATTATGATTTCTCACTTCCTACCTCTTATTTCTCTCCTAGAGTTCGATCATACTTTTCGCGGTGGTAATGGTTTATGTGGAAACAAATAACATGGATTAGAGATTAATTCTCATGGAGTAGAATGTGAGAAGATCTATAGAGGACCACATTATATTTTGTACAGCTTTGTACTATTTTCTTTGGATGACTTTAACTTGTGAAAGATAGTGAAACCTTCTTTTTATTTAAAGGACTCATTAAGAGTCTTTAATTTACTGTTGTCTATATGTTGTATTACTTATATAACTAATAATGTAAATATTATTGTGGAAATGAATGTATAAGATGACAAGTAAATAAATTCAAGTCTTCAAAATTAACGTGAGTGATGATGTTATAATGTTTATTTTCTGCTGTGTTAATTACCACGACGAGACTCGTACTTTTAACAATATTTTAAAAGAAAAATTATATCATATTTTTAGTACAAGTTTCTTCAAAAATAGTTTTGCACCATGAAGTAACAAATGGATAATGAAACTACGATACGATTTAAGTGTAGGATGGATATCATTATTAGGATGTTACACCTTTTGTATAAAGATTCTAGAACACTTGCATTATCCATGAACCTTGATAAAGATTGCAACAAAATCAAAGTTATAAAATTAAAAGAAATAAGTATATAGAAGAATGAAGATATTATAACTTTGCAAAGTGAAGTTGAAAGAAAACTTTACTTATCAAAGTAAGGGCATTATATTTGGAAATTTTTGTTATCTACTTATAATTGAAAGGTCCAAATTTGTTCATTATGCCTTCCATGAAGTTCTTAAAATTTGAATCCTCCTTAATGAGATATGATTCTTTAAAAGAATAAAAGGAAGGTTTCCTATTATAGGGAGTCCAACAAAGAACGAAATAAGGTTCCTTAGTTCTAGTGTTAAAGGAATTGGCCCTCAATATCCTTAGCAGCCTTCTTCCACTACACTTTAAATAACTTGTTGTGAAAGTTATTAATATAGTTTTGAAAGAATGACTGACCATCATAAACATGATCTGAAAGTAAAGTAGTAGATCCACTCCTTTTCCTAAATTCCTTTAAACCTTCAACATGGTCAAGAAATGGCTTGAGAATAGATTATAATTGAAGGCCTTATAGATCAAATAGAAAATAACAATGTATCTCGATCCATTGGAATGTAGTTGATTTGGGGACACCGTCAATTATCAAAGCATAAGTTGATCAAAGGCCTTTAGGGGCATCTTGATCCCTAGTGCGGTCACCATATAATTGTACATAAAAGTAATCTTCCATAGTTATTAGTGGAAGAGAATGGAAAACATATTTTTCTTTAGTCATAATTGATATAATCTAGTTTATCTTCGTATCTATAACAATGGCAGCAAGAATACCATTAACTTTATCCGTTAAGAGATTACTTTTAGTTGTCATCACCATTGAAGAGATCCCATGAAAAGGATTCAAATTTTCACCTCAAGCTGAGAATGAGATTGGGTCTAATGATCCTTAGTATCACATGGATCATGCCTTTAATCTTAACCCAAATGGACCGAGACTAACGATTCCTTTTTCACAATTTATCTCTATCATCAACGATCCTAACAACTCTTACTGGACCTGCAATAGTACTAAGCAAGTCAACTTTGATATTAATGAACTGGTATAAAAGAAAAATACATCCAAACAAAAAAAGTCAAGGATAACAAATATTTTAGAGTTGTACCTTGTTAAAGTTTCGTTAGAAGGAAGGACACTTATTGACTACCCTCAAGGGTTACTTGCATTTTATCTAAGAGAAAGGTGAAATCTTCATTTATCATCATGGGTTGTGACCGTAATGGAAAAGGAAGGGAATTTCTAGTGGAAGTAGAAGACTCTTCACTATTATTCTCCCCTCCCCTTTAGATAAATTACTTTACAATTAACATTTGTAAGAAGAAAAATAAAAATTACCTATAGTGGGGCCCTAGAAAATTTGTAGAAAAGGTATACACAAAAGATAAAAAGAGAGAAACAAGTAAAAGAAAAGAGAAAAATCAACACCTAAAAGATTTGACTAAAAAAGATTAAGTAACAACCAATGATGCAAGCTTGAACTCAAAAAAATAATGACACCACAAAGAAGATGGAGAATTGGAAGCAACTCAACAATGGAGGTAAGCTCACAAGTGAGGAACAATATAATGAAGAGTAAAATGCATGACGATGGTAAAGTTAAGGAAGGAAATTTTGAATCATTCAATTCCCATATATATATATATATATATATATATATATATATATATATATATATATATATATATATATATATATATATATATATATATAAGGATGATAGCATTTTTTCATAAAAATAATTAAAGAGAATCATAATGCAGTAATAGCACACTAAAACCAAATAAATTCACTAGTAAAGTTACACCATGTGTCCAACTAATATTATCAATTTTTAACTGAAGTCATTGAAGTCAATAGTCTCTTAAATAATATGTCACAAGAAATCAAAATTCTTATGACAAAATTATTAAAGAAATTATTTTCCACCAACACCATTGATAAAATTCCATTTTATCAATTTATCTATAAGAATATTTGCATAATTATTGCATAGTTTATGATTATTCACCTGTAATTTCACCTAATTTCCATTATTTTTGTAGAAATGGTAATGCAAATAGAGAATATAAATAAGAAAATTTTATGCCAAAAACATGACAAAAAAGGTTTAAAAAGATAAGGGAGTAAGCGAAAGAAAAACATGCTCCTCAACACGCCTCATAGTGGACCATGGTTCCCAACACATTCATGCAGACCTAAACACAACTGTTTCGATGGGAAGTAGCACAATCATGCCAAATGATGAGCACAACCATGCCAAAATTGGAGGAACCAGCCACAAAGCCACGTTAGCCCTAGTGATGTAGAGAAGATCCCAGTTAGCCCTAATAGCACTGCAAATAAGCTAGAATAGTTGCGACAACGGAGGAAGCAACTAAGTGAAAACGATCCATGATAGTTGAAGTCCTAATCCACAAATATAAAAAGGAGGCTCCATCTTAGACACATTTTTAAACCTAGGGATCTAGATACTGCTAAACTTCCCCGCAGTCTAGGCATAACCTTACGTTTCCTCCATTTTCCATCTCTAGCTTCTCTATTCCCAGTTCTTCCTCTAGTTTCCTCTCATAGATTCTTTGAGGAAGGAATGCCTTCATGGTGTAGTCATAGAATAGATTGCCACCCTATTAGCAAGTCAGTTTTTTATTTCTTACTTTTTAGACTAGGTTATGAATATTTTTGGGTTGATTTTAATCATGTGTAACTAATTCCCCATTCGCAGGGCTTTGATGAATCTTGTGATGTAATTTCTTGAACCTCAATTTTTCCACTATGAATAATTATATTATTCGTTATGAATGATGACATTTTCTTATCCAACTGTGTTGCTTTATTATGCTTGATCCATTAATAGAAATTTTCCACTCTTGTTAATATATAAGTTAGTTGGGGGTAGACAATTATACCGTCCACCAATTGATGGGTTTTAGAGGATCAATTAGAATCTTAGGTTTCTAACCCCTTAATTACCTAAACACTAGTTAACATCCTTGTATGCTTGATGCTTCTCCTATCTATTTTCCTTATATGATCATTGGGGATAGTATTTAGGAAAAAGATTATTACTATTACATTGTCATTGGATAGTAATAAGCTTAGAGTAGGTGGTTATCAATTGATGTTCTAATTCATTCATAGGGAAAATTTGGGGAAAAAGTAACTAAAGTCATAAGGGTATCCAAAATTCCATATTTTTCCATAATTTTCATCGTGTTATTTTGTTTATCATCTTTTAAAACTTATTTTTATTTTAAACACACACACGTAACCTTCTTTGGTGGGGGACAAAAGTTAGGATTTAGACTTTTACATATTGTTGGTAGTCTCTATAGGATTGATATTGTGGGTCTTAAATACCCATTTTCTACACTGACGGGTATACTTGTCCATTGGTAAAACTTGGATAGGGGTTTTACACTCATGTTTGACATGAAGAAAGTTTTTGGTGCCGTTGGTGGGACTATTCCCAAACTATCTTTGAAGTTTAGTTCTAATTTATTGAGACTTGTGAATATATACAATTTTTTTTATTTATATTACATATATAGTTTTTTAATATAAAAAATATATTCTTTAAAGTACCCTTGCATTTTATTCTGTTTATTTGTGATAACTCTCTCTCAAGTGTCCAACTTGTAGTATAACCTTGGGATAGAAAGGATAACTACAAGGTTAAGATGGGAAACCAAAGTGAGAAAGATGAAAACGTAATAGTGAAGAATGTTGCTGGATTACGTGGCCCTTATTGATTGGGGCTTAAGAATCGGTATATCCATCCCAACACTAGAAGGTGTTTAGAACTTCGAGTTGAAGTTGATCCTTATCAACATGATCCAAAATTCGTTTCAATTCATAGGGATCGTCTTAGAGGACACATATCCTTATCAAAAAATTTGACATTGACGAAAACCATCAAGATGAATGGCATCTCACAAGATGCCATTAGACTACCTTTATTTTCCTTCTCTATCATTAAGAAGGTGAATGACTAGCTGAATTCCTCGCCAGTAGGATCCATTACAACTTGGGATCAATCACAACATCTCCCCTTGATGCATTACTTTCCGTAATCTATGTAATTTAGGATTATAGCAAATATCACCAACTTCACACAATATGAGAACGAGTCCCTATATAAAGCGTGGGACCATTTTCGAGAATCTTTTTAAAAGTACCCACATCATAGGTACCAAAAACCCCATCTTGTGTAGATCTTATACAGCAACCTCTCTTATGCGAATAGAATTGTTTTAAACATAGCCTTGGAGGGGGCATTCTACATAGCCCTTTTAAGGATACATGGGGAATCATAGGGAATTTGGCTGCCAATAGCAACTAGTGGAGCTTTGCCGATAGATATATGAAAAAAAAGGATCCTCAATGAGTAGTAATGTACAAATGAACCACAACACTGTACTGACCAGTCAGATAATGACCTAAATAAGAATATTAAGGTTTTTATACATGCAAAGGCACAATCTGCTCTACTTGTTCGTACTCAGGCCCTATGTGAGCCCAGCCTATACAATCTTTGTGGCTCTATAAGCCATGATGTAGAAGGATGTGTAGTTGAAGCCCACATGGCTCAACAAAATGAGGAGGCCAACTTCATGGGAAATACCTACAACCCTACCTAGAAGAATCACCTCAATCTCTCCTGGGAAGGTTGTGATTGTAATAATTCTAACAACGAGTTAAATGTTTACAGGCCCCTTTATATGCAAAATCAAGAAGGCTACAAGCAAGAGAGGAGGGAACCAACAACTACGAAATCAAGATTCCAAAATATGGAGGCATGACTCCAATATATAGAAACACAGTTGTCCTGGTTTCAAAACATGGAGGAGTATATGGGGAAGATACGCAATCTCCTAGGCTAGCAAATGCCTAGGAACTTCCTAGCCAGCCTGAAGTGAACTTGAATGAGCAGGTGAATGCAATCACTTTGAAAAGCATGACAAAAGTAAAAACATTCATCAGAAGAAAAGAAAAAGAAGAAGGATGTAATCATCAAGCTACCACCAAATCTTGAATACCTAGGGAGTTTTGCTATACTTTGACCTATAAATGGTTCTAATTTTAAAGCTTTGTATGATTTGGGTGCTAGTATAAGTTGAATGCATCTATGTGATTTTAGAAGGTTGGGTATGAAAAATCACAAGCCTTTCCTATGAATAATTATACGTTATCGTTATGATTGATGAATTTTCTTATCCATTTATGTTACCTAATTATGCTTAATCCATTAATAGGAATTAATCACTCTTGTTAATCTGTAATTTGGTTGGAGGGTAGGCAATCGTACTATATTCAGGGCGATGGAATTATAAGGTAATTAAATATAAGGTTTTTTGAGGTTCAATCAGAATCTTAGGTTTCTAACCAGTTAATTACCAAAATAGTAGTTGACATCGTCCTATGCTTGATGCTTCTCCTATCTATCTACCTTACGTGATCATTGAGGTTAGTATTTGTAAACATCCATTTATGTCCGAGGCCCCCAACCATTAAAATTAATCAAGAAACCTACACTGATTTAAATACAAATAAACAGAAACAAAGAAAAATAGAAAATAGAAGTACAAAGAGCAGATAATGGGGTAATTGAAAATACAAACAAGATAAATAATAAGCAAGAATAATAAAAATAACAAAAACAATAAAAATTTTGGAAAATAGAAAAAACTAGGAAAAACATATAAATAAAAGCTAAAAATAAAAGTAAATCTAAAACCTAAAAAAAATAATATAATAATATATATATATATATATAATGATAATAAGAATAATAAAAAACACAAAAAAAGAAAAACAATTAAAAATAGAAAATTAAAATAAAAATTAGAAAATAGAATTAAAACAATTTGAAAAAATAATAAAATAGCAAATAAACCAAAAATATATATAAATAAAAAAAATAGTAAAGTGAAAATAGAAACTAAAAAAATAAATAACTAAAAAATTATATTATATATATAATAAAAATAAAAAATAGAATTTAAACATTACGAAAATAATATAGCGTATAAAACAGAAATTAAATGAGAATCGATAAAGAGAATTAAAAAAATAAGAAAAGATATGAAAATAATGGAAAATAATAAAGAAAAATGGGTAAAAAGAAAAGATAAATAACTAAAAAACACACATGTAATAGAATAATATATTTTATAAAACATTATGAAAACTGAAAAAATATACAATAAGAAATAATAAGAAATAAAAAAAGCAAAAAATTAAGTAAAAACAGAAAAAAAACGAATTAAACAAACAAAAAAAACATAAAACAAATTTCGATAACAGAAAAAAGAGATAGAAAAAAAGAAAAGAAAGGAAAAAGGGGAGGAGGCCACTCAGCCGGAAAAAGAAAAAGGGAAAAGTATCTCTCAGTTAGGCAAAAGCCATTTTTTAGTGAGGCATGAGAAAGAAGGGAAGCTGCTGCTGAAAAGAAAAGGGGAAAGAAGGTTTTGGAAGGCTCGGATGCTCCATTGTGCTCCAGATCGAAGGCGATATCCGCGAGGAGCTCTTAAGATCGAAAGGAGAGAATAGTATGGAGCGTGCGAATGCAATGTTGCCACCAACTTCATAACAGGTTAGGCGAAACTCCTTCCATCTCTGAATATTTTCATGCCAATCTGGTAATTGATGTCTAGAAAGGAAATCTTGCTTTAGCCGTTTATGTGTTAGTGGAAGTTGATCGGTCTTTTCTTTGAAGTTTGTTAAAGGGGCAGTATTAGCTATGAATTCAGTAATTGTATATTATGCCTTAATCTGAAAATGAAAGAATGGCATTGCTATTACATGAGAAGGGATGGTTAGCTCGAACAACGATCAAAGATCCGTTCAGCAATCTTAGGAGACATAGCATGAATGGGTGAGGTCCGATGTAAAGAAGTTAGAGGCCGAATCTGTAATATAGTTTGGAATTAGTCGATATACGTGGAAAAGTATGGAAGATTGTGTTTAGATGCAGTATTGAGTACAGGGGATTCAGGTCTTGCCGATCGATATGTTAAGCCTATAATTTGGGAAGGTCTCATCGGTTGATTCGTAGAGGAGTTCTATTTCACAAGTTGACGTGATGGCCAAGGTAGGCTCATATGTTAGCTACTAATGGACACCTTGGGGAACTGGAGGTTTCTCTATCTCCGAAGGAAGGAAAATTATTGTGTGCTATCAATGAACATGTCTAGGTAGCCACTATAGCAAGAATTAATCATAACTATTGATAGCAATAACCCCTCAGAACAGAGTGTAAGAATAAGAAAGATGGTCTCTGAGGGACTTCCAGTTCAGGACTTTAAAGCTCCCATTCTCACCATTAAATCCTTGCTACACTGGTTGGTATGCGAAGATACAATATGGGTAGATCATGGTAGATAAATATCATCGTGGCTGATATATAAAAATCCTGATAGCTTTTAAAATTAAGCTCCAGCCGAATATTGATTCACCTTTATTGGAGTTGTGGAGCTTCATTTCAAGACCTGTTGCCACCTTGACGAAATCTGGCCCTAGTAACAGCGTAATGACTGAAGATTTTGGGTCATGAGTACACAAAGTTATGCGGCTTACCCAACACTACATGCTACGTCAACTGCGGAGGTCATGAATATAGATATAGGTTCAAGAGGATATTGGTCATGTAATAAAAGAAAGCTTTGTGGCTACTAAAGGCTCCCCTGTTATTGAAATAATTCACATAACCAAAGACAATGTTCTCTCGAGAGGATTTCCCTCTACTGTTTCAAACATGGATGATATTCAAATAATTGATGGTAGGAACCAGGCATACACATCGTCAGGAGGCCAAGAGTTTCCTCTCATATGCTCAGCTCTATTCGTTCAAGAATCTTTATAATTTAATTTGGACTGTTGAAGGCACAGTCCCAAGCTCGGTCCAGTGGTTAGGCACGCCTCCTGCATCCTCCAAAAACACTGTTCGAACCTTGTATGCAACACTTCCTTTTAATTCCTTTCCCATGCCATGTTGAGCCATGATCGCATGATGGGTCATACGAGGTCAAAGCCATCTCCTCAAGAGTTATCTCTCAGTTAGGCCATTGTGCATTTGGGCCATACGGATCTGGAACCGGATCCAAATCAAAGGCAACCTCACCTATGTATATATATGGGCCAAACAGAATAAGGACTACAAAATTAAATGGCTCAAGTGGTTGAGCACATTGCCACCATCTCTGTGACCCACCTTCGAATCCCATACACAACCTTTTTCAATAATTCTCAACAATTCTCAAAATCACAATTTAGCCCTAAGATTCCCATACACAACCTAAGATTCCCAAATTACCAATCTGCCCTCAATAATTCCAGTAATTCCAAATATACCCCCAAAGCCAAATTACTAATTTGCCCTCAAACTTTTCCAGTAATCCCAAACATACCCCCAAAAGCCAAATTACCAATCTGCCCTCAAACTTTCCAGTAATTCCACCTATGCCCCTAAGTTCTCAAAATTGCAAAACTGTCCCTCAAGTTCTCAAAATTACAATCAAGCCCCTACTCTTCTAAAATCACAATTAAACCCCCAAAAATATAGATTAAATTCTTTTCCCCCAAAATTCAAAAATTCTTTTCTACAAAATCTTTTTCTACAAACCCTTTTTATTCTTCAAAATTCATAATAAAATATTTTTCTTCAAAATTCAAACTTAATTCTTTTTTTTTAATGAAATCAAATCAAGCTCAAGATAATTCTTTTTCTCAAATTTCCAAACAACCTCAAAGTCAATTCAAGTTTAATTCTCTTCACCTCAAGTTTTTAAATTCACTTCAAAACCAATTCCTTTTCCAAACCAAGCCACTCCTTTTCTTTATTATATTCAAATTAAATTCTTTTCAAAATATTTTGGAATCTTTGGTCTCACGCAATGGGCTCTAAATGGGGAACTGGCGGTTCACCTGCTGTTTAACCTTTAGTAGTTCGTATGGCCCCTGTGCTGCCTTAGCCGCCTCGTACCTTGTGCATATGTGGACTAAGAATCCTTTCGTAAAATAATAAAACTTCACTTTAAAATTCCTAAGTCTCACGTGACAAATCCTAAGCACGAACTGGTAGCTTTTTCTGCTGTTCAGGGTTTAGGAATTCGTATGGATCCTAGTGCAGCCGTGGTTGTCTTGGATCCTGTGCATATGTGGACTAAGGATTCTCATTAAAATATTTTCGAAACACTCAAACCATTCTCAAGTGTCCCTTTCCAAGCGGTTTCGAAGGTCTAGCCTTCGAACGCCATCCATTGTCAAACACTCTATTCAAGTACCTTTGAAGGTCAAGCCTTCAAATCAAACCAGAACTACGTAAGCCTTGAGTTTCCCATTGCACCGGGGAATATGTAGGAGCAGGATCAAGTCTTGTCAGGCTAATCTCCATCAATTTATTCATTTTGACATTAACTAAGGGATCAAACCATTTTCAAATAAATCACACACTCAGTTTAAGGGTACCGTTCTTCGGAACGGCTGAATGGGGTGTCTAACACCTTCCCCATTCGTAACCGACTCCCGAACCTAAATCTCATCCTCAAGTTAGGGTTTTTCCAAATCTTTTCCCTTAAATAAAAATTTGGTGGCGGCTCCACATAAAACAATAAATTCTATTTCAAAATTCAGCGAGTTCGTCGTCTTGTCGGAATTACGGTTGCGACAGTATTTAGGTAAAAGGTGATTATTATTGCATGATCATTAGATAGTAATAGTCTTAGAGTAAGTTGTTAGCAATTGATATTCAAATTCATTCATAGGGGGAATTGGGAGAAAAAGTAAGTAAAGTCTCTATAGGATCGATACTGGGGGTCTTGAGTATCCATTTTCTACATCGACGAGTATACTTTCTTGTGGATAAAACTTGAAGAGAAGTTTTACACTTATATTTTGTATGCAACAACATTGAATAAAAAATGCATGGCTCACACCATCAATTCCTAAGTCCTCCAAAATATTAATGGCTATAAATTCTCCACCGTATGGAAAAGGCCATCAGGGGACATTCTTCTCACCTTACAATAACACACCCATATCTACCCTTTATATAAATAGTATTAATGATAATTTAAAGTACACACAATTTTGTATATTATTACTTTGTAAGAATAAGCACTAACTTGGATGTTGGAGTGCCATTGTAAGTATCTTCAAGATTTTCATTTGAGAATTTTAACAACATGCCATTTTATTTGAGTTTTAGAGCATCACAACCTAATTTGTTAACTAATTTGTTCACCTTATCATATTAATTTTATACTATTTTATACATCTTTATGCTTTACATTTAATTGAATCTTTCTCTATGTAACCATCTAGCACATCTAAATATTTACGTTAATAGATTAGAAATCCAAAATTAACAAATAAAGTTTTTTATTACATAATGATGTTTAAACCCATAACATAAAGGAAGTTTGGTGAAAACCTTTATTGTTATGGACTGTTAGACATTGTAGTGATAAACTTTAGATCACTAAAAAAAAGAAATAAATGATATCTCTAGTTAATAGATCCTTATGTTAGTGTTAAGTTGGTTTTATTTGGCTAATTCAATTTAAGTTCTCTCAACTAATAGATGGTCGAACTTGTTTTCTTACTACACCAAGGGAGTTTGATGGAAACCTTTATTGTTGTGAACGGTTAAATACTAGATCCATAAATTTTTTATTATCAAAAGAAATAAAAAATAACATATGCTCTCTACAGTTATTATTATTACTAGCAAAAAGGAGAAAATATATGTTAAAGAATGAAAAAGAACAATTTGTCTCACATTCTTTTTTATCAAGTATTTACAATGTACATTATAATGCAACAATATATATATTAGCGAATAAGGTAGATAAATATTATCTTTAACTTGAAATATAATTAAATATTATTATTTTTTAAAAGTAAATATACACTTAAACCATATTTTCTTATCAATTATCAGAGAGTCCTCGCTATTTTGAGCAATAGAAGAAACTATTATTATATTTCTTTGAAGATAATAAAGCATGGAAAAAATGTAAGTTCTAATAATAAAGATACACATTTGTAACTTATTGATATACAATTAATCTTTTTTCCTTAACAAAGTTAATCTCCATATATTTAAGAGTTGGTGCAAGACTAGATTATGTGGGAAAGAAGATGTACTTTAAGTAATGACAATATAACATATCTTGAGAGAAAATAATAAATATTAGGGATTGAATTTTAGTTCAACAAATTTATGAAATTTTAGATTATGTTTTCTTGAAGGAAATTTAATTAAGCAAGTGCTCGTGGAATGCAGACTATTAAAGAAAATATATAGTGAGATCAACTGATAGGATAATCTCTAACCAATTTTCAAAAAGAAGAAACAACTTTAATTTAATGTACAATAATAACCTGACAAGAAGAGGCCTTCATCAACAATTTCTTATGTGTGTTCATTGTGGCATGTAAAAGGATCATTCCACTAATACTTTTATTTTGAATGTAGGGTAGAATTTGAAGCTTTGGATGAATATTATATAATGAGGTGGTACAAACTTTTTGGGTTTATAATTTCTAGGTTTACCTACATGTAACAAGGAAAAGTGATTCTCTTGGAAATTCAAATGGCATTCATAATGCAATCTCTTAGTGTCAAGATATTATCATTGAATGAACGTAAGAGATTAAACAAATATTATTTGATATCTCCATATGATATATAGAGTTTCCTTAAATAATACTATTCTTATTTTCTAATTTCTAACCTAACTCAAAAAATAAAATTAAGAGATAAAAATGCGTAACTAACCTAGTTGGTTATGTAACATCCCAAATTTATTTGTTTACATTGCATGACTAGGAAATAAATGCTTATAAAACTTTCCTTTGAAATTTCTAAGGAATTTAATGAATTTTTAGTATATGACGAAAAGGCCCCTTCACTAGAATAACCCTAAGAAATGTGAAGAAAATTCAAGATAAAAGTTAAAAGGCATCCTAAGGGATTAGATACACCAATGATGATTATAAAATTTATGAGAAAATAATAGGAACAAAGAAAAGACGAATAAGTCGCTAGAAAACTTCAAAAATACCCAAAACACCCTTAGAAAGCTTTGTCTTTCACAATGGATAAAATGTTCCTAGAAAAATGGTACATGACATAAGAATGGTTTGAGAATGAAAAAATAAGTGTTAAAAATATTGGAGGAACAAATTTTGAATTTCCTGGGAAATGGAGAAAAGAATTACAAAAATACCCCTGGAATGTCGGTAGGGCAAGAAAATGCGGAATAAAAGTCAAAAATAATAAATGTAAAGATTCCTTTAACCATGGTTAAGGCTAATTAACCTTGTTTAATTAAAATTAACCATACTTAGGGTAAGTAAAACTTGATTAGTGATAAAATCAAAATGATTAGCACTAATATAATCCTAAAAAAATAATTCCTTATATTTATAATTATTTTAGAAAATAGAAATTTCATGAAAATTTATCAAAATTTCCTTAAGTGGAAATTTAATTCCCATATGCCCTAGGTAGATGAAATTGCTTAGAATCACCAAGGAGGGGGATGATTTGCTCCATTAATACTCTTCTAAACACTTGTGCAAGCTCTCTAAACTCACCCAAAACTCCAACTTCTCTCAAAACACCAAAATCCACACTAAGCTTAAACTTCTATCTCTGAAGTTTAAGTTAAATTAAGACAATCACAATGCCCCGCCGCCACACGTGGGAGCAGTTTTGTGGACCATCTAAGGAGTGAAATAGCAGCCATTAAATCTCACCAGAAACCCATTACAAAATCTTCAACATGTAGGATTTTACTGCTTATGTTTTTAAGCTTTAAATCTTGATTTCTCATGGTTTGTTTTCTTCTTTTTGTTGATCCTTTGTATAAGACCCATGGATCTCAATTTATTTGAAATAATGAGAACTTAAAATTTCTTTTGGATGGTTAAATATGAGCATAATACTTTTTTAGTGATTTTTGAAAGTTAAAGTGTAGTTTTGATGGATTAAAGTTCTTCTACCCACCTTAGAAGTAATTTAATCGGTTAAAAAATTTCTTAAAAATCAATTTTGATGCTTTGTAAGATTTGATAGATTATGAGGAAAATTTTTGAATTTTTCAAAGTATGGGATGGATGGATCTTGGAGTACACCTAGTGGAGCTATACTTATTTTCCATGAAAAATACTCTCTTTAAGAATTTTATGCTTAAAGCTTGAAACTTGATGATTTTCTTAATAATATAAAGTTATGTGTTTAAAATTCTAGATCTGAATTCATGGATTATAATCTTAGATTACCATGAAAAATTATACCATAAGTCAAGCTTTATTTGGACTTAGATTTAAAATTTACCACAAGGAAGATGGAGTTTTGGGACCAAAAATGGAACAACCTTCATAAGACATTTTAGAATCTTCTGAACCATGACCTAAGCTAAGGAGTAAGGATAAGTCTTGATGAATTTAAGTGTTACTAGTGTTATAAGTACACAAAATCATGGAACAAAGATCATGTGAGAAGGAATTTTGAGAAAATGACCTTGAGTGCTAAGGGGAAGCATTCACCCACTTTTGTTAAACATGGGTAAAATCTCTAAATATTCATAATGATGAATAAAAAATAACATTAAGTCCTAATTGGTGTAAATCAACTCTTAAAAGAAGAATAATTGAACCAAAATGCTCCAGGATTAAAGGCTGATCATGTCTTAGTTAATTAAGAAAAAAAGTTTAAATTTTTTATTAGGTTTAATTAGGGACCCTTAGCATGTAAATTAAAAGGATTAAAAGTGTAAAAATTTTTTAGGTATGGTTTGGATGACCATTCGACCATGGTGGCTAAAATTTGTGAAATTAAGTTAAAACCTTCACTAAGACCTAAGCCTAAACCTAAGGAGCCATAATTTGATGATTAAAAATGAATGATGGGATTTTGAGATTAAAATTGACCATTCGGTCATAACCTCCAGGAGTGAAGAAGTAGTCTTAAAATTTCTAAGCTTGATAATTTTTAATGACCTAAACCTTAACTAGTAGAAATCATCTTCTAAGTTAAAGAAAAAAGAACTAGAATGCCTTAGGACCCTTGTATGTGCATTTGGCCACTTCTCAAGGGTTAAGAGAAGTTTGAGTTAAAGTATCAATTAAGGTGCCAAGAGGATTCTAAGTAAGTTAAGGAAGAAATTGTAAATTTGGTAAGGAAACTATCCTAAAAGCTTGCTAAAATTAAGAATGGATTTTAGGTGAGCTTGAGAAGCTGATTGGAAATTAATTATGGAGTAAATGTGAGATCTAAAGCATTCGACCACCTTGATTTATGTTAAATGGGGATAAGTTTAAAATCTTGATTATGTTGTAATAAAGATGCTCACCGTGTAAAAGAAATGGAATAAGAGTTTAATAGAGGCTAGACAAGGTTATGGTGCCATTCGACCATGTGTGACTAAATGAATGCCTGTTAAAATCTCGCTAACATATAACCCTAAAATCTAATTTAATTAGGTTATGCATAAGATGAGAAAATTGAAGTACACAAAGAGTAAATAACTCAAGAAGTGCCATTCAGCCACGCAAGGAAAAGTTCTAAGTATTATGAAATTATGTGAAACAACTTGACCTTTGAGAAAAAGAAAGGTTGAGAGATAACTTAGAAGGATGAAAAGTAAGTTTCCATGAGTGATTCATCATAAAATGATATGAATTAAAAAAGTTGGACATGTTATGGGCATATGAGGTTATGTTGCCCAAAAATTGATGATAAGCTTAAGTAATTCTTGATTTAGAAGATGATTATATGCTTGAGAATGTTATGCTAACTTGTTGTACTGCTTTATTAAAGCATAAAGAGTAATATGGAGAAGTATGATGATTACTCATGAATGTTTAGAAAATTATGCTATGAATAATAATCATAAGTGAATGATGATGTGAATATGTGGATGACATATTAGTTGAATATTGATTAAGCATGGGTGATTATCTGGAAGCTTTTAAAAGTAAACCTAATTAATGCATGCCTATGTCTTAAAATTTCCCCGAAGGAGTGGAATAGTAATTGAATTTCCTTGAAGGTGAGGAATAGTAATTGAATTTCCTTGAAGGTGTGGAATGGTAATTGAATTTTTCCAAATGAGTGAAATAGTAATTGAATTTCCTCGAAGGTGCAAAATAGTGATTGAATTTCCCTAAGGTGTGGAATAGAAATAAAAAATTACCTGAAGGTGTGGAATAGAGAATAAATGAGAAATTATGTAAAACATAGAGAAAATATTAGTCAAATAATATTTGTGATGTGATCCCAACTTTATGATGTGTAAGCAGTTGATATGCTTAATTTAGATGATATTGTTTGATTGATACTGTTGTATGCCTATGTCTTAGGATTCCCAATAGTAATTGAATTTTCCCGAAGGTGTGGAACAGAAATTGAATGAAATGTTGTGAAGGACATATAGGATATAATAGTCAAATGAAAATTATAATGTGCTTCCAAAGATGTATGATGTTCAAGCAAGTTATGTGCTTAATTGAATTAATATTGTTGACCAACAATTATGTATGCCTATGTCTTAAAATTACTCGAAGGTATGCAATAAAGAATGAATGAAAAATTATGTAAGACATAGAGGAGATGATAGTCAACTACTAGAATCTAAGTAATTAAAAAGTAATAAGCCTATAAAGGTAACATAGGCGCATTTTAATTTGACATAGGTGAGAACATTTGTTTATTTATTTTCTACTATGATGAGACTCGCATTTTCTATTAAAGTGTTTCGTTTTTTTTTAAATTTAACCTTATTTTCACTAATATCTATTTTTAAAGTTTTCGCATCATGAGGTAATAATCTAAAAATGGAACCATGTATATGACTTAAGCGTAAAAATGTACTTTAGTTTTAGGATGTTAGAGGTCAAAGATAAAACTAACCAATAAAGAAAATAGGTAACTGGCCTAAATGATAAAATATAAAATTAATAGATAAGAAATATGTAACTATCTTAAATATAAAACTAACAAATAAAAATAATTATTCAAAAGCCTATAAGTTCCGAGACATTAGCTAATAGCTTCATGCCACATAATCCCTTTTAATGATCATTAATGCATGTTATGCATCACATGTGTCATAGATTTGGATTTGTGAACTCTCATGTTGCACCTTATAATCCTATCATTTTTTTCTCCGTTGAAAGTACACCTTGTTCTCAAGGTGTAAGTTGACATTGGATAGTTTAGTGTTATGTCTTATGATCTTATCATTCCTTTTCTCTTAAAGGTACACCTTATCCTCAATGTATAAGTTGACATTGGAAACTCTGGCATTGCGTCTTATGATTCTATGATTCATTCCTTGTTGAAATTGTACATTATCCTCAAGGTACAAGTTAGTATAATAATGTTGCAAAATAATGTCATCATTTTTGTTCTATGAAGCTGCACCTTGTCCTCAAGGTGTATCTTGGAATAATAATATTGTAGAATGATCTCATAATTTCTTTTCTCTTAAAGCTACACTTTGTCCTCAAGGTGTACATTGAGATAATTGTGTTACAGAACTATTTCATCAATCTTTCCTCCTTGAACTTGCACCTTGCTCTTAAGGTGTAATTTAGAATAATGATATCATAGAATAATCTCATTAATATATTTTCTTTCGTGAAGTTGTACCTTGTCCTCCCATAAAGTCTACATAGGATGTGAGATGGCGGCAAGTTTGGCTACAGTCTCATCTAAAGATGATTCCATCCATAGACATTGTGATAACGCGTTAGATGTGTTATGGGTGATCCTTTGTTCGAACAAGTGATAAGGGTTTTTCTCATCTATTTGATATAGCTTACTAATTATCTCATTTTTATCCTTGTACTTGGTTTCTTCTAAACACATTAATAACCCTTCCAAAAATAACTTTCATGTGATCTTTCTTTTACTATTTGCATGTGAGAACTAGTGTCACCATTGGTTGGATTCACCGTCAAGGTAAAATGTGGATAAAGACATTTTTTTGAGCATGAATGTCTCGAACAAAAAAAATACTTTTGTGTATAATCTAACTGAACTTAAGGATCTTCTCCAAGAAACTTAGAGAGTTTCAATCAAATAGATTTCTTGGATTGCTTTCTCTTTCCTTCTCCATTCAAAATCGTCCATTTATTTTTGAGATATGAGTTTGAATTCCATCTTTTACCATTGTTGTTAGAATTTGTAGGTTTCAATGATATTGATGATGATGAATGATATTTATACTTTAATTTATTGGATATCATATTAAAGAATTTGTTGATAAACTCATATATCTCTTCGATGGAGGTATCCACTACATTGAGATGTTTATTTTCAATTGACATAGTGATGAACGAAGCACTAATGTGATCATAACTTGATTTTATACTATAAGTGATACAATCTCTTGACACCAAGAGATAATTCTTTTATAATAAACGTAAAGATTAATCAAATTTTATTTGATATTTTCATATAATCTATTAAATTTTTTTTTAAATAATACTATTCTTATTTCTCTTTTGTTAATCTAAGCGATAAAAATTATAATTAATATAAAAATACATAACTAAATTAATTGATAAAAATAAAATTAACTAATAAAAATAGTAACTAACCTAAATAATAAAATACAAAATTAATAAATAAAAAATACATACCTACTTAAATGATGAAATTAATAAAAAAAATTCATTCAAAAGCTTATCAGTTTTAAAAAATTAATAATTTAATATCTCATAATTCTCTTAAATGATTATCAATACATATTAGCATCTCATATATTATATTTGATTTTACAAACTTTCATACTTACAATTTATAATCTTATCTATTTTATTAATTTATCTATTTAACTAACATAAATTTTAACTCAACTAAACCAGATTTAATAGGAGAAATCCTGGATTTAATCAAGGTCATTGATGTAGTTGAAAGTGAAGAACCTAGTTTCAACTATTGATGTTATTGTAATTGATTTTATAATTATGTAACATGTTTAATTTAGGGCTTCACTTAGAAATGTGATGAGGTTTAATACATTGTATTCTTCTGTCGTCGCAGGGGAAAACGTTATTAGCAACAATTTTCATATGAAATGGTTGTGGTGGGTCAGTTCTACTGTTAGTAATTAGATAAACTCTCCTTTTACTCTTAATTATATTGAATATTCTTTTTTTCTCATAAAAATTGATAGGTACGATGGGAGCAAAAGGAAACCAAGATTATATAAGCTACATCGTTCAATCGCTAAAAAAGCTACTGCAGAATGTTCTGCTTCTATATATGTTAGAGTAGATTTTTTTTTTTTGGGGTTAATATTGGAAATTTATATATATTATTTAGGCATCATACTTATATTACGATATATAATATTATTAGTATAACTTTATAATTTCTTTATTAATATGTCAACTTTTGTTTATCATAAGTAACCTAATGAGTATTATTTGTTTATGTGTATATAAATTTCTTTTTGCAGTTAAAGTAAAATACAACAATAAATATTACCAAGTTTAAACAAAAGTCTATCATTAGTTTAACAGAACAAAATTATATATCTAGAGTATAGTATATATAATCAGAATTAATTGTAATTTCTTCCATGAGAAATAGTAATACTTTTTGCCAAAGCCCTCCCTTTGTATTGTTATATATTCCTTTTCAAGCATTGGTTTTATTCATTTGTTTTCTTCTCTCTTATTTACATGATCACTCACTCATTCTAGCCTCTTAGTCTGCTGGTGAACTTTATTCTTTTTCCAACGGTAATCGTCATGACTTTCTGTATTCTTTTTAATCTATTATTTTTTTAATCACCTTTTTACTTATTATTTTAATTTGTTCTTTAGAATATACTATTTAATAAAAAGTTAAATTAATGAAAGAAGTGAAAGATATAATAAAAAATATAATAATTTTAATATAAATAAAGATATTAATTAAATTTTTTAATTTATATAAATAAAATTTAAATGACAAATAAAAAACAAACAATATTTATTTTATCAAGGATAATCGTTAAAAAATATAATTTCTTTAAAATAAAATAAATAAAAATTAATGGCCAATTAAAAATTATTATTATTTATTTAAAATATAAGTATTTTGTTTTGAAAATAATTTTATACAAATAATATAAAATTATTATATTCCATAAATTTTTTTTTATAAATTTTTAACATAAATTATCTAAGACCTAAATCCAAAATTTCTAATCTAACAAACTTTTATGAGTTGATTTCCATGTTTGATAGTAAAGATTATGCTTTTAATTAAAGAAAATATTTTTCTTAATTTCCTGACACCATTTACTTTACCTCTCAGCCAGAATAATAAATAGCGAAATAGAAGAAGATTAATTCAATGACACAATCTACACATATATTATTATATTTGACGTTCGAACCCATCCACTCTTTATATTTTTATTTATCTGCTGAATCTGTTTTTGTTGACAAGCCAACTTCCATATTCTGACCAATATTAATAAATACGATATTAATATATGCAACTCTTCGTCAATTTCCTATCCTCCTTGCTATTAATGATTCAGATAACCTAAAGTAAAAACCGAACCATTTACCGTCTTTCATATTAATTTCTGGGCAGTGATTAACGTATTGCTATATATCTCCCTGATTCCTTCCTCGCCACCGTACAACGTGCTTTTGCGTCTGTCTCCGGAAAAAATAAAGAATATATGTGCAGAATTTAATATTTATGTAAAAGTATAAAAAATAAATAAAAATAAAAATAAAAGAAGACAAGATTTACCCTTCCACAAACGAGAAAGTGGTATTAACATTTAAATGGGAACACAAAAAGTATTCTTACTAATCAACTCGTTAATAACATTTTTCATAATTTTTTTTTTGACATTGATTTGTACTTGACAAAAGAATAAAGATAGAACAAAATTAAGAGATAAATTTACTATATGTTTAATTCAGTTTATTTTAAAAAAATATTTTGTCAGTTTTGTTAAAGAATATAAAAGATAATTATTTTTCAATAAATATTTTGTAAAATATTCACTAAGTATTTTTTTATTTTTTACATTTTTGGCATTGATTTAACCTTGACAAACAAAGAGCAAGGAAATTTAAAAAGAGAAAAAATAAGAGATAAATTGAGTCTTTTTCGTATTTTAATATAATGAAAAAAAGTAAAAAAAGAAAGATAAGAACGGATATGGATCCAATAAAAATGTGGGAGAATTGGTTATAATTATTGCATTGATTACATATTGTATGAATAATTTTAAATTAAATTAAAATTTATCAAAATTAAAAAATTAAAAATAATGGTAATATTTTACTATCTTAAAAAATATGTAATAACATATATAAAACTTTTAAAATTATAGAGGATCTACGGCAAATTGTAAAAATTATAATGTAAGTTAAATGAAGATGATGTGATATTATTAGAATATTAATTTTTTGGCAGTTAATTTTTTTATTTGTTAACTTCTTTTATTTCGTTTTTAAAAGTTAAAATTAAAAAAATTGATTATAAAAATTATTATTTTAAAAATGATATTTATTTTTATAATACTAATGTTTTTTAAAAAATAATTTTTTTTTATTGCCTGATTAATATAAACATTATAATAAAAGGAATCAACTTTTATTTTAATCCTTAACATTGTTATGAAATTTGATTATATTTTTTGAGTTAAAAAAATTAAATCATTAGCTTCTCATTTTGTTATCTGTTTTTTATTTTAATCTTTGGGGTAATTTTTCGTTAATGATTTGTTGATGTGGTGCGCTAAATGCCACGTTGGAAGGTCAGGTGTAATAAAACGATGTCGTATGATAAGGTAAAACAGATTTTAGTGTATGCATGTATACGTTGCCATCTTCATTAGTGATAAAATTTGGATTTTAAACAATATCCCTTACTTGTAACCCTAATTTTGCAATAGAGAAATTGGGAGAATTGAGAAAACACAAGTGGAAACCTACATTGTTGGAGGAAAATCAAGAATGTCTATACGAAGTGGAGACTCAAGAATGTCACAAACAATTCAAAAGGGAATTGAGCATGTGAGATATTTATGCAAATACAAAGCTGTTATAAGGGTTTCTAGTTCTGAAAGGAACCTGGGAAGGCTTTTCTATGCATGTCCAAAATTGAAGATAATATGGTTTGATATGGTTGAAGTTTTGTATTGGGTAATTTTATAGAGTTGTTTTAACAATGGTGATGGTGTATGTAGGTGGAAGATCGATGTGATTTTTTCATGTGGTATAATCACAATATTGAGAAGGAGTATGAAGTTACATTAATGAAAAATGATGTTGAATGTAATGATGAAGAATGGATGAAGAGTATGTCAATAAAGCTAGATGATTTAGATATGGAAGTTAGGACATTAAATGTAATAGTATATTTCGGGTTGGGTTGATGGTGGTTGTGTTTGCTTTTTTTTTTATGGGATTTTTTTTTAAATAACTAAAGTTGGACCTTACGTTATGTAATTTTAATGTGACCTTTTTGTGTTAGTAAGTTAATGTATTATGTATTGAATTGGAGATTATGAATTTGATGATCTTTTAAGTGCAATTATTTTTATGTGATTGAAATTATTATGTATATTTTGTGGGAAATTATACCCGAGTAGCTTAAGTTTTGAAATATTTTGTTGAGGTTCAGTTTCGAAACCTCATATAGTCTGTATGGGTATTGAACAACAACAAAAAGAAACTATGAATAATTGTAAACTAAGATATGGTATATAGCCATATAATTGCATAGATAAAAGTTGATTATCTAAATATACATTAGTTTGGTGCAATAATCCAAAAAAAACCACCATAATTGTGAACAAGATAAATTACATAGGAGGTTCAAATTGACCAAATAGATTCCAATATTGTCTCATAAGAAATGGGTACATATATATTAAATAGTTGGCTGGCTTAAAGTAGGAGTTGACATAAAATTTGTCGATTTGGTGGAATTAGCAATTTCTGCATGTGGAGAACTTGGTGGTGGGCTTCGTTGGGCAAGTTGTTTAGCAGGAATTGGTCCTAGGTCTACTACAGATGATGACTGTGGTTTAGTTGTGGGGTTTGGTGTGGCGTGAATCTTCCTAATAGCTAATTTAGGTCTTAGTAGGTTGTTAGGCGATTGTTCATCTCTAAGTGGAGGTTGAGTCAGACAAGAATATTTCATCTTGCACTGACACAGTAGACATTTGTGGCCCACCAATAGCAACCCTTAACCCATTTCCATCACCCTTTTGCCCAGCAATAGATCCAATTCCATCATCCCCTATCCCTACAACAGACCCACTAGCATCATTCCCTTACACAACAACAGACCCAGTTGCATCACCCCTGGCCTAGCAGCAGACCCACTTGCATCACCCTTTTGTAAATCTGCCAACCTTTGCCTCTTAGCCATTAGACAGGTTTGTTTGTTATGGTTGGTCTCACCATAAATAAACCTTGCATGTGAATTCTTTTAACTCTCTCTTAAGTTTATTAGGGTTAACAACCTCTTCATGAATGTCTTTTCTTCTTTGTTTTTTTTTTTTTTTGGCTTTCCAACCTTCTTCTTGCTTTTGGATGGAATAGGTGGAATATTATTTATGATCCCAGAACTCTTGCCCAGGAAAGGCCTTGATGTGGTTGGCATAAGTGACTTGGTATAAGGTCGTTGTTAGCCAAACATGACAATGGTCTTTAGATCTCCCATTCTTATAGGCTATAACTACTATGGCATACATGCAAGGCCTACTTGTAGTATAGTATGGACCAAAATTAAAATATAATGCAATTAAAAAACGGTGACAAGTTTAGATACTAACCTGTTAGCTCCCAAAAATGACAAGTGGAACTTTGGATACCAAGATTGAGAAAAACTTTTGTTGGCCAAGATTTGGACTTCAAACTTATGTCTATCATCATCTCCTAGATTAGAAATAAGTCATGTAATAGCAGACACATCAGACATAAATAATATAGAAAAAATATATGAAAGGAACCCTAAATCCTAAACCTTACCTTACCATGTAGTAGTCCATTTATTTGATTCTTTTTTAAGTTTTTTAAGTCTACTCTGTTGAATTGGTGGTAAGTGGTCAACGTGGCGACGCAATGTCAACTTATTTGTGGTTATGATGTTGAAGATTAGCATTTTTATTTCCTCCAACATGCTTATGATGACTTCTCCCTAGTTGAAACAATCTTAGCATTGAACACTTCACAATTTATTATTGCATATGTTGTCCACTTTTGTCCATGGTGAGAAATAAGCTTTAGTCCAAGACTCTTTTAGCTTTTCAACCAAATAATCATGAGCTTTTGGATTTGTTATCTTCATTGAATTCATATTCCTATGGAATTGGTGAGACTCAGTTGATCTAGCATATGCCACAGTAACATCCTAAGCTCCTTATCCTTCCATTGTTTGGAGAAATTTTGCCACACATGTCATACACAAAATCTGTGTAGAGCTCTCGGCATTACTTCTTGTATAACCTATTTCAAACCCTATAATACAAAGTCAAATGAGTGTCTAAGATATTAAATTTTTTCAAATAAAGCAACAGTTTCAAATTAGTCCCTCTTGAATTTAAAATGTTACATACTTGTCCTTATTAATATTTCAATTATATCCACCATATATAAATCTATATTTACGTGCAACATTTGCATGCAACATATGTACCTTCTGCATGTTAGAAATGAAGTTCCATCCATATTGAACATGGTCCCCTAGGTCTTCATGTAATAGATCCAAGAACCATATCCAATTCTCCTTGTTCTCAACATCAACCACAACATAGACAATGACCCATATGTCATTGTTTTCATCCTGACCAACAATAGATAACAACTGTCCACCATAATATCCTTTCATGAAGGCTCCATCAAGCCCAATCAATGGTCCGCACCCATCTTTAAATCCTTTCTTGCATCCAGCAAGACATATATACAGTCTACAAAATTATGGAGGACTTCTGCTTGAGGAATTGTTTTCATCTTCACAATGGAACCTAGGTTCCATTTTAATAATTCTACATAGTAATCCCACAGTTTGGCATACTCCTCCTCCTCACTCCTTTGCAAGATGCTTCTGGCTTTCTTTACAGACCTCCATATTTGTTTCCTATTAACATGAACTCCAAATTTTTGCTAAAAATAATCAATGATGTCACCCAGCTTCATGTCCTTGTCCTTTTTCAGTTTTTTCACCAATTTCCCAATCACCTAACTTTGTGATACTTGTTTATTTTTAAATACTCTTCCACAAGTATGTTTAGATTGATATGTTTTTATCTAAAAATAATGGAAGACATTACTATAGCTGCAAAAAATTTCCCACTTGCAAGTTTTCTCAATACACTTTTCCCTTGCTCTTATTTTGTCATTTTTTACCAAAGAGACTACTCTCTACCCATTTGAATGGTGTAGTCCTTTACAGCTTTCTTAAATGATTTAATTATTGGAAATTTCATTCCAAGTTCTAACTGAATATGGTCAAAAGTTGAATCTTCATTCTATTATGGATATGTATCCCTTTCTCCATATTTGATTGTCCTCATCAGTATTGTTGGGAGTCTTGATTTTCTCTGATCGCCATGAACATCTACTGTCACTCTCATCAGATGTATTGTCTGACACAAAATCCAGATCTTCATCACTTGATTCCTCTTTTTCAAGTATAGCTTTACCCTTTCACTTATCAAGAACTTTTCTACTACTTTCACCTACTTATTTCTTTTTAGGTGTCCCTTTGACTTTTTGGTTTTGGGTTTGGTGTTGCCTTCGTCGTAGGACCTGTAACCACACATTCTGCAACTTTTTTTGTTTGCTCCCTAGTCATATAGGTCTTTC
This sequence comes from Canavalia ensiformis, assembly GCA_026541065.1. Classification (NCBI taxonomy): domain Eukaryota; kingdom Viridiplantae; phylum Streptophyta; class Magnoliopsida; order Fabales; family Fabaceae; genus Canavalia; species Canavalia ensiformis. The sequence goes on from JAMKYM010000475.1 coordinate 78,412, forward strand.
TTTATTTCAAAACACCAACACCTCAACGGTCGATTTCAGGACGAACCTCATTTGCAGCCCCATCATCATCGTGCACACCTGCCTCATCACCCCCCAACCCATGAACTTTTCACACTCACTTTCAAACTGCCCACCCTCAATACCATCACCCTATCCACCTTTTTGCTCTCTACCTTCACCTTAGTCCCAATCAACATCAAACTTAAAATAAGTTGCATCATCTATAACTTCATTGATTGAATGTTCAAAATATATATCCATCTTTCTACCATTTCTCTTGGCTACCTATACCATATCTACCAAATCAACATCAAGTCCCAAAATGTGAAGACCATCACCAAATTTTAATGTCAGATACAACCAGTATACAATTTTAACATTTAGGTAACCTAGTGTAGTAGCAACCTTTTTAAAACTAAACACATCTAATGTATCCTCATCACAGTCCTCCCATATTTCAACATTTTTTTATTTATATTTCATCATTCCACCATCATTAATAAAATTTCCACCATGATGAAGAAACAAGTCAAGAAATGCACTAAGTAAGGCAAAATCACTTCACAATGACGGACCATATATAATAAATACATTATTTTAAAATAGTAACATTAAGGGACCATATGTATTAAATTTAAATTCATCCTACCCAATATGCAACCACATGTATAGGTCCTAAATTTATTAGACCCCAAAACCACATTTGAACTGAATAATGTCAGAAGGTCAAAGATGTCCCACCATTCTCAATATTCTTCACAAAAACGCCCAAAACAAACCTTATTTTCACTAAAAATCCTAAGCTCAAGTTACCCAGCATTAATAATTACAATAAAATACATATAATAGTAGAATAATAGGGCAAATACCTGGTCCATTGTTGCAGAAAAGAACCAAACCTCGTTCGGAATAATCATTACTTATTTCCATTGTAAAACAGACAGAATGACAACCACTAAGAAGAAAAAAATTATTTTTCCTCCGACTAATCCGAAAAAGATATCTCCAAATGCAATATTTAATCATACAACATTATTTTCCCAGATGTGGCCTTCCAACATGGCATTTAACGCCACACATCACCACGTCGTTAACAACAATTATCTCCAAGGACTAATGTGAAAAACGGATAACAAAGTCAGGGACTAACGACCTATTTTTTTTTTAACTCAGGAAGTAAAGTGAAACTCGCAAACAAAGTTAGGGACTAAAGTGACACTTCACTCATAAAAGAAGTCTTAAAGATTGTTACTTGGAGTGTGGTAAAAACAAAATTTCTCTTTAAGAGTGGTTATATATAATTATTCTCTAAGTTACTAATTGCTCTGTGAATAAAATTTGAAGGGCAATGATCCGAAACACTCTCTAAATGAAATTTATTTTCAACCTCGTGGCCGTTTTCTTCATTTTTTAAGAATTTGACTACGCAATTTTATTTTTCATGTGTTTAATATATATATATATATATATATATATATATATATATATATATATATATATATATATATATATATATCTATATATAGTCATGATTTGTTGATAACAGGTGTTAAACTTTAGCATTTACACCAACTTAATAACCTTATATAGAATAAAAAATTCACTAATCCAACCATTGAATCATGTTATAATATCTTTATGATCTTGTATGTCAAATTTTAAAGAATTTTGAAATGTGCAGGTGTGTTATTCAACTATTGATATTTACATATATTTAAATAACATATGAGCTATTAAAATAAAGTCATGAGGTGAAGTATCTATCAATTTTTGTTCTGTATGAAGGTTTATATACACGATCTACTTGATAATAAATTTTAAGTCAATGGTTGGATTGATGCATTTGGTATTCTATATAAAGTTATTAAGGTGGTGTAAATGCTAAAGTTTGACACTTGGTGTCAATGGATTCTAACTTATATATATATTGAGTTATTTGTTAGTTGAGAGAGAAACTCAATAGAGTGTGACCTTGCTTGAGCACTGTGTTCGAATGATTAATTAGTTAATTTTAAATATTATTGTACATTGTTTGTTCTCAAATTGAATGAATTAAATTTTGAAAATATTTATAATATAGGGGAGATGGTGTTGAATATTTTCCAAATTTATATAGTACTATAGTATTTTTAAATTATTTTGTATGTAAAATTAATATTTTTTATTTGAATTTAATTTTTAACAAAACTCTAGTTTCTCATTTGAAATTCAATAAATCGAGTGCAAAGCTCATTTTATTGAATCTTGAATTTTCTAAGTTGGATAGTTTAGGAATAAACTTTTTCTCTTGATTAGTTAACAATTACTTCTTGAATCTTGCTAATTATTCTTAATGCAATTACATTTTTCATTCTCTTTGGATGCATGCTTGATTTTGGTTCTTTTGATATCACATTTGAGTTATGTACTTGGAGACTAATATGAAATATTGCTGAAATGTTACAAAGAATAACCTACTAGATTTAAAAAGAAATTGTTAAATAATCACTAGAAAAGTTTATTCTTGAATGGATAGGTCCTTACCTTATTGTAAGGAAATATTTTGGAGTTATGATAGTTTGATTTACATGAATATAATTTTGAGAAGCATGGATCAAAGTTGGATTCAAGCAAATCATTTTTATCAAGAATATGAGGATGAAGTGAAGGAATTTATTAGAATTGATGTTCAACATTCGAATGATAATGGGTTGATTTTATATCTATGTTGGGTATGTTTGAATATGATACGAGTTACCATGGAGGAATTAGAAGAACATTTAATTTGAGATGGATTTGATAATAAGTATACTTGTTGGACAAAACATGATGAGACATAAGGTGAGAGTAGCTATAACCATAGGCAGTCTCATTTCAACAACGTTGAAACATTAAGTGAAAATGAGGTTGATAACATTGAAGATATTCTAATAAGGATTAAGGAAGATTTTTGGGATTGTCCAAAGATTTTGAGAGATTAAAAGATCATGAAGAGAGACCAATGCATGGTTAATGCACTAAATTCTCAAGATTATCCATAATTTGAAATTGTATAACTTAAAAGGTCTCAGTGGATGAAGTGATAAGACTTTTATAGATTTATTGATTTTGTTAAGTGAAATATTACTCAAGCATAATATGCTTCCAAGGATAACATACGATGCTAAGAAAATTCTATCCTTAATTGGATTTAGCCAATGGCAAGATGCATGCATGTCTTCACAATTGCATATTATTTCGAAATAAATATGCATCATTGAAAGAGTGTTCAAAGTGTAATGTCTCTCATCATATGAAGAAAGAATCCACTTCAGCCAAGGTGGTATGGTATTTTCCAATAATACAAAGATTTAGGCGTCTACATCATAGTCCATAAAATGCGAAGGTTTTAACATGTCATGTTGATGAAAGATGAGAAATTGAGGCACCTAGTTGATTCTCCCTAATGGAAGAAAAATAGATGCTAAGTTTGAAGAGTTTGTAGTAGAATCAAGAAACCTACGTTTTTCACTAGCGATTTATGGAATGAATCCCTATGGTCTTCAGAATATCACTCATAATACATGAACAATTATCTTGATGGTTTACAATGTATCTCCATGGCTATGTATGAAGAGAAACTATATGATGCTTTCTATGTTGTTCTTGGGACCAAAACAACTAGGAACATTGATATGCACTTGACGCCTTTAATTGATGATTTAAAGTTGTTGTGGAAAACTAGTGTGGAGGTAATATGATGGAGATAAGAAATATAATTCATGTTAAAGGATATGTTGTATGACACAATAAATTTTTTTCAAGCATATGATAACTTGTATGGATACATCATGAAAGGGAAATGTGTAAGAATGTGTTTGCGGGCCATCGTAGGTGGTTTTCTTGTAATCATTGATTCAACATATGAGGAAGGATTTTAATGTGACATTAGAAAAATTTCGATATCCTTATGATTTGTGAGGTAATAAAAATTTGTATAAAGTAAGGGACATTAAGATTGGATTTAAGAAACCCTTTTCCAAGGAGCTTTAAATGAGAGCTTGGAAGAAAATGGCAATTTTGTTGAGTTATCATATTAGAAATCATTGCGTGTTAGACATTTCATAAATGTAATCAATATGGAGAATAGCATGTGTGAAAGTATGATTGGTATATTCCTAAATATTAGGGTAAAAGAAGGATGACATCAATGCAAAGTTGGATTTGATCAAAATGTGAATAATAACAAACCTAGCACTGATAAAGAAGGGAAAATGAATGTTATCACCTATTGTAGTATGCACCTTATCTAGGAAACAAAAACAAGTTTTTTGTGAGTCATTATTTTTTGTTAAGGTTCCAGAAGGACACTTTTCTAATATAAAAAACCTTGTGTCATTAAAGAATCTAAAGTTGAAGGGTCTCAAATCATATGATTTCCATATCCTTATAAAAAATTTGATTCATGTTGCTATACATTCTAGTCTACTGAATAACGTGCACATGTCAACCACCAAGTTATGCTTTTTTTATGGAATTTTTAGCAAAGTAATTGATCCTTGAAGATTACCATCCTTACAAAATGTATTTCTATCACTCTTTGTGAGCTTAAGATGTACTTTCTTCCATCTTTCTTTGATATTATGGTTCATTTGACTATTCACTTGGTTGAAGAGAAAAATTTTTATAGGCTTGCATACATGAGATGAATTTACCTATTGAATAATATATGAATATTTTAATGGGGTATGTGAAGAATAAAAGTCGGCCAGAAGGTTATAATGCTGAATGGTATTAAGTTATAGAAGTTGTTGAGTTTTGTAATGAGAACCCTAATAAATGTTGAATCAGTAAGTCTCCAAAATTTTTATCACATTGGAAGAGTGTTAGGTGAAGACATCATTGGAGGTAAATTGAAATAGATTCCAAAGTTAGAATGGAGTCAACCATGTTTTTATGTGTTACATAACATTGTTGAGATTGAACCTTGTGTAGACATCCACGAAAACGAACTAAAAGCTGAAAATCCTAATAGGGAAAAAGGTTAAATTACTAGAGAACATAACCTGACTTTCCTCATCATGGTTACAGGTGCGTATATCTCAGAGTTGTTACAAAAAGTGTTAAATGGTTATACAAGGGTCCTAATACTGATGTTTTATCATACAGTTCCTATGTGATTAATGACTATACTTTTTACATACATGAGCATGATGAATAAAGTACAAAGAAAATATTAGGGTTACTCTTGTTGTTGGGTCATTGCATATGTCAAGTGAAAATGATAGAAACCCCATTTATGTAAACATTTTATACTTTTTAGTTATTGAACATATATGAGAATTGGACTTACATAAACCTTCAAGTTCTTATGTTTAATAACAAATGAGTTGACACTAGAAATGGTATTCGAGTTGATGAGTTAGGATTCACAACGGTTGGCCTAGAAAAGAAGGGTATAAAGATGAATTATACATCATTGATCTTGTAGATAGTGCATGACCAATTGTCCTTCTATAAAAAAAGATTTATATGATAATATAAATTATGAGAATATGCAAAAAAAATATTAATATGGTGGATGATCTTTTGTTGAGTTTACAATAGTCGTCAAACATTGATGAACCCGAGGATGATAATGGTTTATATACATGATCATATAGATAATATTTGAACAAATCCATTATTTCACACAATATAAGAATAATTAAAGGATGTTACACAAAGTAAAAAGAAAAAGGATATGGTAAAGAAGTAGGATTTCTTTGAATATCATGACGTATCATTTCTATTATAATTGTTTATTATTTACTAATAACTTCATTTTTTTTGTATTTTATGACATCATTAATACATGGATGGAAGTTCATACCATCTCACCTCGATGTGGAATACAAAGAGAAAATAACAAAGGAGGGAAACAAATTAAAGGTAGTTAATTAACTTTAATATTATAACTTTATTTACTTGAATTCTTAACTTTATTTAGGCATCATTTTATTCTTTGTTTAGGTTTGTTAAAATACAAAAAGGCAACTTATTTGAAATTAGATTATATAGGAATGTTGTATTTATTTTATTTTATGATTGCATGTAATATAGATGATGTTTTATAAGTTTTAAATATTATATATTATGTTTATTTGATTAATTTTATTAATAAAATAAATTGATATATTACATCTATAAGGTATTTTAAAGGTTGAAAAACCTAAATAGGAAAGGAAACAATTGTCACAAATTTTTAAAATAAAAAACTACGGTTTAGAAAAGGCTTACCCAAGCATTTTCCATGTGTGCACTATGCCATAAAAACATTAAAAAAAAATCCTTAAATAGCAGTTTATTAATCGCTCTCCAGTTTCACTTTGAGAGTAGTTTAGTAACTGCTCTCTAAATGAAACTTAAAGAATGATTAGTGAACTTCTCTCTACATGCAACATTACTTGGAGAGTGGTGGATTGGAGAACGATTTGACCTGGTCTAGGAGCATGTTATGATTGCTCTCAAAACCTGTTTTTGGTGTAGTGAAACTATAGAATTACTTGTAAATTTTATTGAGATAAGATAATATATTTAAATTTGTATTATTTTATTATAATTCAAAAAATTTAATATTTAATATCATTAATCTGATTTGAAATTAGAAAAATAGGTTAGTCATATTCCATAAAAATATAGAATTTAGATCATTATAATTTAGGATATTTTATCATGTTTACTAAATTCACACCATAAGAAAGTTTAAATCAAGCTAACTTGCATGGACTTTGGATTCATATTTTAAATTTTTTTCCTCCTTATGATTACTATATATTTATATACATACATGCATATATTTATACAAATGTTTATTGTAACATCTTAATAATATCATACTATGCTTAAGTTGTAATATGATATAGTTGCAATATATGCTTGTAGAAACTGTGATGAAATTATTCGTATGAAAATACTAGCAAATTTTTTTCTTGTAAGATCCTTTTTCGAAAATTTGAGCCTTGGTGTTATTATTGGTAGATAAAGCAAACAAAGTTTGTCACTATGGATGTTTCCTTGATTGGAAGTACATGCAAACAAATACTTGTGCCATGACCACTAGTTGACTCCAGAGGCCCTCATAGTGCTAGCTAAAGTTATGGATGTTAAGGAGCATATTTTCATAGTGATGTGGAGGTCCCAGCAGCAGAGAAAGACCAGTTGCAGAAACGTATTGGGCCGATTGGGCCATCACCAAAATAAAAGCCAAGCAGCTATAAGAAGTGGTGGAGACCTTCTTGGGCCTTCAAGAGGAGCACCCTCAGGCCCAATCCACCTCCTCATTGGCCTTACACATTTTAGATTAGGTTTTAGGATTCTTTTTATTATTATTTTAGAAGTAGAAAGCAAAGGCATGTATAGATGGGCCTATTTTCTTGTATTTCTTTGTTGAGCTTTTTGGACCTGCTTTAGCCAATTTATAGGCTGCCTTGGAATAGAAGGAGGAATTCATTTTAGGCTCAATGCAGAGGCCCAATTCGAATTCCCAAGGTTGCCCTATGCTAGGCACCATCCTTGCTTATAAATAAAGCCTTCTATGTGCAATTTTGCATATAAGATTCTTTTGAATGAATGGAGAGCTTTTTAACTCAATTTTGAGAAAATTTCTCCCTTTTTTTCTCCTCTCGAACCATAACCTCCTCATTCATGACAACTCATGGTGGGAGAGAAGAAGCTTATTCTCCTCTTGAGGTGGTGCTTCCAAGTCAAGCTTGAATCCCGGTCTAATACTCCTTCATCCTTCTCCAAAGTGAAACCTTCATTGATCTAGTAGAACTAACTCCTTCCACCTTTGCATCAATTGGTGTCAAAGCTCCATCAATGGAGGTTATATCTAGCTTTTATTCAGTTTAATTTTCTTGCTTCTTCTCAAATTTTCGAGTTTATCTTTGTCTCCATTTCATTTGCATTTTTGATCAGCCAAATGATCATCGATTTTGATGATCTTTTTGCGTTCTCTTTGTTTGATTACTGAAGTATGTTCATTTGTGTAATTTGGATCTGAAATGAAATTTTTATTGTTTGATTACTGAAGTATGTTCATCGTGGCATGAAAATGAACCTAGCCTGTTTGATTTGTGCATAACTTGATCATTTTTGATATGTTCTTTTTCAAACCTGTTTTGTTTTCTTTCTATGATCAATATATTTCAATTGATTAGTCTTAAATTTTCATATTTTCCAAAAAAAAAATTAGAAAAATTTTGAGATTTGAAAATTCAAATTTTGGCGCCAAAATTTCATGTGTTCTTGAAGTCCTTGTATAGATCTGGTTATTTTAGCCCTATTTAGGTATTATTTTGCATGTTTTGATCCTTCTATATGTATGTCATTCTGAGTTGTTTGTGTTTGTATTTCCTCCTTTGAAAAAATTCCCAAGAGTGCATGATCATATGCATGCATGCTATATGCTAAGTCTAGCTTAAGTCATGCATGATTAAGTCATTGAACCTAAAGGATTAAGTGTATGCTTGAACTAAATTAAAAGACGCTTAATTCTTATCCTTGGACCTTATGGCCTAAGCTGGATTAGAGGCAATTAGATAACAAATTATGACTTAAAATATCATACCTATGAACTTGGATGAATTTGTGGACATAGGACCTTAACAAGAGTCTTTTAAAGGAATAAATGAGGACATGAAATCCCTGGACTTTGGACAAAAATAAGTTCAGAAAGGTTAAAAACAAAAAGAAGAAGAGGAAACAGAAGAGAATTAGAAAAAAAAAGAGAAATTTTTTTGCATAAAGGTCATTTGCTTTGCTTTCCTTGAATGCAGTATGTTTCCCATGCTTCATTTAGGTCATAGGTTCTGCATCAAATTAGGTTTAGTTACTTAGTTTATGCATGGCTTAATTGCTTGATCAAGTGACATCTTTTGATTACATGATGAGCATGTGCATGCCACTTTAAAAGTTTCTAGGTATTCCCTTTGTGTGCCTACCTTCTTTGCTTGCCTTTAATTGTAGTTTGTCTCTTTATTGGCTTCTAAAGTTTTGTCTTAATTCTCTTTTAGTATACTTTTCTAGTTTTGTATATTTTCTTGCTTGTCTTTAAAATTTCTCTATGTTTTATCGACTTTCACCTACTTGCACGAGAATTTTCTTCACCACCTAAGCATTACTAGAGCAACTAAGTTGAGTTTAGGATTTCCTCGATTCCAACTCGGTTTGGAAGAGAATTTGTGTGAGAGGGCTGGTTGTTTAGTGAGATCATTAGAGGGTGGAGAGCATAACCACTTGGTGAGGACTAGTGAAATTAACTTGATTTTTTTCTTACAGTAACTAAGTGGGGGTTGCAAGTGTTCTTTTTGATTATGCTTGATTTGTTAGGAATTTGGAGAAGCTTAAGTCGTAGGAAAGGTGTGCCAAGGTACTCAAGAAACTAAGGCTTGAAACTTAGACTTCATTACCAAAGTCAAAAGGCTAATAGCAAACTAAATTAAAGACCAAAGTGAAGACATTTTGTAAACTTGTGCATTCGGTTTTAAATTTGTAAAATTTTGATTGAACCTTTGTAATTAGGATTGATTTAAATTGTAAATCCTTATGATTGTAGTAAGATTTATTTGTGGTGTAATTTAAATTTACCTTTGCAAGTTGTGTGTAACAAGGACTTGGACTTTTCGACCTTGGTGTAGGATACTCGGCTAAGGTCAACTTATAGCTTTTTGTATGCTTGTGTGCTTTAGACCTAGTTTATGTGTTAAGTGCTCCTTGGATACTATAGAACTATGTTGAGTAGTACTAGCCTTTATCTTCTTTTGCAAGGCTAAAGGGGCTAGGTATACTACTTAACCCTTGTGTTGTTGCGTGCCTTAGAACCTAGGTTGCTTGCTAAGTGTTTTGGACTTGTGTGATTCAATTTTCTTAGCCTAGCTATCCAGGTGTGGAGAGAAATTTTCCACTTTGCAAATAAATGGTCACGAATATTCACCTAAGAATCAAATAAAGTAACTTGCTTCAAGACTAGAAAAGGTAATTCAAACCCAAACAAGAGCATTTGAAGATTGTTTAGAAAACTTAGAAAGAAGATGCTCAAATAGACCTAAAAGGAACCAAAGGGAAATTGAAACAAGTGGGTCTAGAAATGGAGGATATTATAATGAGGAGAAGACATCAAACAATGATGTCAACTGTTTTGGGACAAACATAGATCCTAGGAAAAATAAAAGACACTCTCCACAAAGAGAGAGACCATCTTCAAGGGATAGGCCTCCCTCACAATGAAGAACACCAACACCTTATGACCATACATCAATGGTAGATAGAGAAAGTGATAGGGGTCATAAGCATAGGGAACCTTCAAATCATAGATAACTCCTTAGGCATAGGACTCATATGATTAGGAACCATAGAGATAGAAGTAGAAACTCTTATAAGGATAGCCTAGAAGATAAGAGCTATAGGAGTAGTGTTAGAAATAGAGATCTAAGGGAAATAGAGTACTTAGAGTCCCTAAGCTACCTAAGATTAAAATGCCTAAGTTCTGAGGGAGGAAACAATCCTAAGGATACCTAGATTGGGAACTCAAGGTAGAACAAAACTTTGCAAGCCATATCATTAGGGAAAGACATATAGTAAGACTAGCTACCTTAGAATTTAGTAACTATGCCCTAATTTGGTGGATAAGCTTAACAAAGGAAGATATCAATCCTTGAGTGAATGGGAGGAAATGAAACATATCATGAGGGTAAGACATGTACCTCTGAATTATTTAAGAGAGGTCCACAATAGGCTAGAGAGACTCTCTCAAGGTTACAAAAGTGTAGATGAATATTACGAGGAAATGGAGGTTGCAATGATTAGGGTTAACTTGAAAGAAAGTGAGGAAGCCACCATGGCTAGGTTCCAAGATGGGCTTAGGCATGATATTAAGGATGTGATAGAACTTCACCAATATCTAAATAAAAATACATGAGACACTTGACGGGTAAAGGGAAAATACATTGCATACAAATCATCTATATGAGACACTTGGAAAAATAGAAAAAAGGTTCCTAAAGATTCTAGTTTTTAAATCTAAGGAACTCAAAGAGGCCAAAGACTCCAAAGAGTGTAAAGACAAGACTCCTAATTTTCCCTCTGGAAAAGAGTCTTCAGTTAAGTGTTTCAAGTGTTTGGGTAAGGGGAAGATTGCTTCTCAATGTCTAAATAAGAAAACTATCGTCCTTAAGGACAATGATAATTATTCATTATTGGAATCCACTAGATCTAGTTCCTTTTCCTCTTTAGCTAAGGATGAAGTGCACTTAGGTGCGACCTCCTAGTGGTTAGGAGGTTATTGGGTAATGCTACTAATAGGGAGGAAGAAACTCAGAGAAAGAACATCTTTCATACTAGGTGTTCTATCAAGGGGCACACCTGCTCCTTAATTATTGATAAGGGTAGCTGCACTAATATAGCTGGTACTAGGTAAGTTACCAAGCTAGGGTTAGAAACCACCCCAAATCCTAAGCCATATAAGCTTCAGTGGCTTAGTGATAATGTAAACTTATTGGTTGATTAGCAAGTCCTCCTCACATTCACCATTGGGAGGTATGAGGAAAACATTATTTGTGATATTGTCCTTATTGAGGCCAACTATGTGCTATTGGGAAGGCCATGATAATATAATAGGGATATCCATCAAGATGGGTATACCAATAGGTATTCCTTACAATTCAACTCCTAGAAAATTACCTTAGTGCCTCTGTCCCCTAGTGAGGTCTATCAAGACAAGATGCATATGAGTCAAAGAAAGGAGGCTGAGAGATAGGGTTTGAAAAAGAAGAAAATTGAAGAAATAAAAGAATTTGAAAAAATAAAAATAAGCAAAGGTAAGTGAAAAGAAAGGTAAGTAAAGATTCTACCTCTCTTGCACAGGTGGGTGAAATTCAATTCGTAAGGATGGATGAGGTCAGAAATAGCCTCCTAGTTAGGAAACCATTCCCTCTAATTACCATTACCTTGAAACTCATAATTGGAATAGCGTCTACTATTTCCTTTACCCTAATAGAGGAACCCTTTCCTTTAGGAAGTGGTTAATAATTGGGCCCTATAAAGGCCCGTCCCTCCCAACCAACCATGGATACCTGTGGCGCCATTATTACATGGCATGATGGGTATTATATGAATAGAGTTGTTCAATTGATTAAACCCTTGTATCTTTGTGTGCCTCATATAGTTTTATCTATTAAGTTCCCTAACATGCTTCAATACTTCTATTATCCATTTGCATCTATGCTAATTGAACATATCATTATAAATGACTTGGTGGGTAAGCAATTTAAATTTTGGTTAAAAATTTATTACCATAACACTTGTCTTGGTCACTTTATGAAGGGGTCAAGATACCCGCTCCATAGATTGATGGGTATCATACCCCACATAGGGTAATGTTTGACATGAATCCATCAATTAAAAGCCCAAGAACTACCCCAGGTATCTCCTATAGAAACAATTAGGGACAAAAACTTATAAACCTAATTACACTTCCTGTTCTTCTATTTTACTCTCACAGGGGTTATGGGTTCGTTACTTTCTACTATCTTTTGTACCTCATTTGTTATAATTACATATTGTTAAAATTATTTTTAAGATTCAAGAGGTTAGTATTTGACTCTAGCATTCACATGGTTTCCATTCATTAATAACATCTCCTCTACTCACTTATATCCTTATTTGCAGATAAAGTTGAACTTATACATTTGAGGACAAATGATTTTGAAGGGGAGGGAGTTGATGTAGAAGTTCCAGCAGTAGAGAAAGGCCAACCACAGAGACCTGCTGGGCCTATTGGGCCATCACCAGAATAAAAGCCAAGTGGCTACAAAAAGAGATGGAGACCTTCTTGGGCCTTCAAAAGGAGTGTCCTTGGGCCTAATCCACCTTCCCATTGGCCTTACACATTTTAGACTAGATTTCAAGACTATTTTGTATTTTGGTAGTAGAAGGCCTAAGATATGTATAGAATGAGCCTATTTTCCTATATTTCTTTGTTGAACATTTTGGTCCTGGTTTGGCCAATTTATAGGCTACATTGGAACACACGGAGGGACTCATTTTGGGCTCATTGGAGAGGCCTAATTCAAATTCCCTAGGTTATAACACCCTAAAAACGAATACCGATTTCACGCTTAAGTCGATCATCCGGTTCCATTTTTAGTTTGTTATCTCATGATGCGGAATTCATTTTAGAAAATACTTATATGAAAATACGGTAATTTTTTTTAAAAAACTGTTTGATATAAACTGCGAGCCTCGTCGATAAAACGTGCGTAGCGGTAAAATAAATCGTTGAGCGGATTTGTACGTACGTTTAAAGCCTTAGGAATACTAAACGTTTAAGTTGTTCTTTCTATTTATCATTTTCATATATTGGATACACAAGACTCAAGCATATCATACATATCATAGAATAATTGTACATAACATATCATATAGACCATAAGTCTTAGGCCCGTGAGCCTTATCATATAGTTATTACAAACATAGTTAACCTTTCTTATTTACATACATATTTACTATATTCTATCATACACATTATATATGTAAATACATAGCAAATTTCCACCAACTAATATCTAGGATGTTTGCATCATTCTATTGCTAATATTCGTACGATGTAAACCTTCTTCAAAATAGAGTGCCTCGCATCCTCTTCAAGTACGTGATCTACTACCGTGACGATCAACGTCTGGAATGTCTGGGAAGAAAGTGGGAAGAATTAGGGGTGAGAAACTAAGTTTCTCAGTAGGCTTTCTACTTAGTTCTAATGTCATCACTTAAATCCCAGCCACTTCAGTTTATTTTAGAAAATCATTTCTTGCATAAGAGGTTACTTTTAATTCTTTGCGAATATATCTCTGAAGTGGATACATTTTATTCAAAACATACATCTTAGTATCTCATTATACATTCTTCTTAACATTCATAACTTTGGGATCACAAATAAGATATCATTTGACATACAATTATTCTATGTCTTAAACTTTGTTTTTTACTACTTTTCTTTGTCTTTATCATTTCTTTGTCCAACCTTTGGGACACTTTATGAATCTAGTTTCACCATCTTTGGGAGAAAACAATTAGACATAGACATGTATTAAATTTTGTCAAACAATATCTTCTCACTGACTCTACTCCCACCTCCTACTAAAAACTAAGGATATGAGCTCATTTCGGGGTGGTCGTCACCACCTTAAAACATGGTGAAGAAACTTAAGTCTTCAGAGTAGAAGGATTTTTGGAGTGACCTTTGGCTCCTAGAAGCAACATTTGGCTTCAAGAAGCAACCTTTGGCTTCAAGAAGCAACCTTTGGCTTCTCTTCAGTAGAGTTTTTTAGGGCCCTCTGGATACTAGTACGCATAAGGCACAAAGAGAGTAGCATTACGTTTTCACATAAAGTTTGCTTTAGTGATCCCTTAATCTTTTTAAGTTCATTTTAGTGGCTTCCAAATAATTATGCATGCTCAAACAAATTTCCAACCAATATGAAATGCATATAGGTTTGAATTTTTCATCTCAATCATCATCATAAACCAATCTCATACATCATCATCATCCTTTCTCATTCATGAGTATCCATCATTTATTCATTCATAGATAGTGAGCATTCATAACTAATAATGAAATTTGATTGGTAATTCACATAGCATAGTGTCGCATTTACACCACCAATCTAATGCTTCAATTCAGTATGATGTTGAAATCACACAAAGGACTTACATCACTCATCCTTCTAAGTTACCTCTCATTCTTTCCTTCTCTCAAATTTATATTTGTTCATTAAGATTTTACGTCTTAGCATCTTAATCTAGGTGGCCGAATGACACCTTTCAAGTTCTTTTCTCTTTGTGTTATCTTTTGTTTAAGTCTTATGCATGTCCTAATTATTCCAAGTTCAAGTATTAAGTATTTACAAATCTTTTATAACTTCTTGTCATTAAGGTATGTTATGATCAAATTACTTAGTGAACTTCTAACTTCAAGTTTAAGTCATATCTACCCTTCTTAATCATGCCTCTAATAAACCTTTGAAATATATTACCTTATGTTCTCCTTTGTGTACTACCTTAATAATTAGGTCTAATTGACTCTTAAACTTTTAAAGTCTCTTTTATTCCAAACCAAATAATATCTAAGTAGAAATGAATTAATATTCTAGGACAGTTTATTCCTAAATGGACGAATGACCTACTTCCTCAAATTCCACCTTTCATACACCTTAATTATATTTTGCTTACATCTTTAGGATCATTATTTGGGCCTAGTTAAGGGTTGAAACTCATTCTTATTTAATTTAAAATATGGTAACTGAATTCCAACCTCCTAGACTTAGATTTCCATAATTTCCTTCTTCACCATAGGATCATTTGCCTAAAAAAAATCAATAGGTCTCTTTACCCTCCTCAAAACTTGTTCATACTTTAATTTCATCCTATTTACATAGAAATGATCCTTAATTAACCCTAATTGGAAATTAAAACCTCCTTTAAGTTAATTAACTACTAAGTGGCCGAATGCCACTCTTTTAGGTTTAGGGTTTCCTTCTTCCTAACCCTAGTTAACTTAAGTTGACCATTTCTTAACCCTAGTTGACCTTTACTTAGGGGACAAGTTTAAACTTTAACATTGACATATTATAAGATAATCTTAAGTATTTTTACCCAAAATTTAATAGCATGGCCGAATTTGGCATTTACCCTTGCTTAAGTTATGGTAGATTTCCTAGTTACCCATTTTAAGCTTATTTGGAAATTTTATCACTTAGTAATTTTGAGATTTTTCCCTAAGCTTACCTAGGCCATATATTCTGAAACTTAACCTTTTAAATAATGATTAAACCTCCAAATAAGTTATTTACTTGTTGAAGATACTTGATTTTTCCTTAATCACATTTTAAGCGCATTTTTTGCCAAAATCTCTCTAGGGTGGCCGAATGCACTCCTAGAGATTTTTAAATCATTTTTGTTTTGTTTAACTTTGTCTAAAAGGTTGATTTTGTTAATTTAAAACCTAATTGTAGAGCTTTATTTGCTTATAAAAATTTTAGCCAAGTTATACTTATGCTTTTGGAATGGTAGCCGAAAGCCCTCCTTTGTTAGCCAAGGTGATTTCTTCCAAGCTTTCACCTCACACCACCTTGATTCAGTGGTGTTGTGCTTTTTCATCCTCTCTTACCTCTGGTCCATGCTTGTTTCGTCCATATTGTGATGCTTAGGTGCTGGTCATGATGAGTTTTGGGTGCCATACAAGGATTTAGCCGCTTTTGGGCTACAAATTACATCTTTTGTGTCGTAACTTTCTAACTAATGTCCAAAGGAAACCTTTGGAACTTATTACAAAACTTTATTTCACCTATTAACATACATAATCAGAGGTGCAGATCCAGCACATAAATCATCATAAGAGATAAATCATAATATTAAAACTTAATCGTCAAAACAAGCATGAAAACAAGCAACACATCACTTTTCTCAAGCATTAAAAGGTAGGTCTTCATGATCTACTCCAAGATCCACACATCCTCTTTAAAATAAGCTTTAAAAACACTTCTCATGAGAGCATAAAACTGATCAAAGCTTCAAAAATAGTTTTAAAACAAAACCCACCGATTAAATTTCTTCTAAGTGCCCTAGAGGCACTTTTAACCAAACAAACTTTGTTTTTCTTTTCAAAAATCACTAAAAATGGGTGGGACTGATTTTAAACGGTTAAAATACAATTTTAAACTCTCATAAGTGAAAAAAAATGAAGACAAACAGATCTTGGAGAAAAGATGCATGAAAGAAAACAAACACACCATAAAAAGTCAAGTTAAAAGCATAAAAAGACAAGTAGAAAGATCCTACTTGTTGAAGACCTCCTTATTGTTTTTGTGTGCTTTAAAGGCTGCCTTAGGTCCCCTTTGATCTGCTCTGGACGTGGACAAAGGATGGTGGTGGGGCTTAAGTGTTTATAGTTTTAATATAGCTTAAGTCTTAAAGATGAAGACTTAGGCTTAAAGTGTAAGTTTTGGGTGTTTGGAGTTATGGCAAGCTTGGAGAGAATGGAGAGGATTTTGATGAGTTTCTAAGCTTAAAATATGAATCAAATGGGGTCCCAAGGGTCCCAAATAATTCGGACTCTTATGGGCCAAGTGGAATTAGTTTTGTACTTAGGAGTATTTTGGTAATTTTGCATAGATTTTTCCTATTTTTCAAAATAAATAAAAATTCAAGGAATTATCCTTTTAGGCTTAGATTAGTGTTAATTAGGCTGATATTTCCTCTAATTATTATTAATTTACTCTAAGCATGCTTTACTTTTAATTAACCAAGGTTAGTTAGTCTTAACCATGGTTAAAGTAACCTTTTTACTATTCACTTTTGTTTTTTTGTGGAAGACTTGGTTAACTTCATTTTGGTGACTCACCACCACCTTTCTAGCTGTTGCATTTAGTGCACATGGGTGTGGGACCCACTCTTG
Organism: Canavalia ensiformis; assembly: GCA_026541065.1. Taxonomy (NCBI): domain Eukaryota; kingdom Viridiplantae; phylum Streptophyta; class Magnoliopsida; order Fabales; family Fabaceae; genus Canavalia; species Canavalia ensiformis. The sequence continues at coordinate 95,861 of JAMKYM010000475.1, forward strand.
GCATGCTTATCACCTTATCATGCCCTCCTAGCCTTCCAAGGGCATTTTCGTAATTTTTCTCAACATTGCCGGAAAATTTTCCAAATTATTCCTCTGACAATTCTAAGACTTTTTGGTTTGTTCCCATGTTAATCTAAGGCCGGTGGCTATTTTTATGGGAACTAACTAGCTTTGTGCAAAAAGTACAGCTCCTAGGGGCATTTAGGTCATTTTCAAGGTTTTTGAAGGGGATTTTCGTCCCCTTCTCAGGTTTCTAAATTTTCTCACTACTCTTAACTATTCATGATGTTTATAATCCCTCCAAGATGTCTTATACTTGTATTTCTATTATTTTGGCTCATTATTTGAGTTGCCCAGGTGCAAGGGCATTTTCGTCATTTGCACCAAACTTCCTAATTTCTCTGCTTTTGGCTCCTAATTTCACCTAGTTTTATTCTAGAAACTATTTGTAGCCTCAAAAGTTTATCATAGAAAAATTGGGATGTTACAAAGGTTGCCCCGTGCTTAGCACCATCCATGCCTATAAATAAGGACTTCTCTGTGTAATTTTGCATATAAGATTCTTTTGAATGAATTGAGAGTTTTTTTCACTCAGAATTTTGAAAGTTTTTTTCTCCTTTTTTCTCCTCTAGAACTAGACTTAGAGTTAAGAAACCTCATCATCTATGGTAGCTCATGGTGGCATAGAAGAAGCTCATCCTGTTATAGAGGTGGTGCTTCTAAGTCAAGCTTGAATTCGGCTTCATTACTCCTCCATCCTTCTCCAAATTGCAACCTCCATTGATCCAGAAAACCACCTTCTTCCACCTCTGCATCACAAGGTTGGTAACATCTCTAGAGTCTAAGGACGAGTGGAAGTAGGAAACAAGAAACAAGTTTTTACAATAAATTCTACCCTAATGTTCTAATATCATCATCTAGTCCTTAACCACTTCAAATTATTTGGATGATGTCAAATATACAAGCTCATTTACTTTCATTAACATATATTTTTGAAGTGGGTTGATTTTAACTTAACTTGATATGCCGTACATAAGCATCATAGTGTTATGGGTTTCCAATTTATAAATATTTTCATAAAATAATATATACATCATATACTTTAGATAACTTGATAAAAATGCTCAAAATATTTTGGCCTTCAAGTCATTACTTTTCTCAAGACACTTTCATCTCTAATTGAGTCATCATCGTAAATATTCTCTTCTTAAAATGAAAAAATACATAACTGGAATGACCTCAAGCACCTGAGGAACATAATATCATTCATATTTTCACCTCTAAGTGGGCCATCATTCAAAAAATTTTCTTCTTATAGTAAAAATGCATAGATTATGAATAACTTGACTATTTAAGGAACATAAAACTGTGCAACAAGTTATCTTTTTATTTTACTACCCATTCATTAGATTCATACTAAACTATGGTTCATACCTTGATGGTCATCACCATCCTTAACTTTGATAATTGTCCTCTTCTCTTATAAATTAGAAGCACTATGCTTCAACATGATTGAGGATCCATAAATTAAATGTTTTCAACCATAAAAAATATATGGTTCTCTCTTCTTCTTTTTTTCTTTCATTGAAGGTTCCAAGTAACACTTATACTTAGTTGTTTAAGTCTTATGCTTCATCAAATAAGAGAATATATTCAAAATATTTGTAGTCATATATACATATATGAATACACACACACACACACATATATATATATATATATATATATATATATATATATATATATATATATATATATAAATCTGTATGAACATTAACCAAAGAGGTTTTTTTACATAAATAGTATGGGAAAAGGTCAAAGATCATTTTACTCAAATAGGATAGAGGCTACTACCCAATCTTTCACATTCTTATTAGAATTTTTACTTACGCACTCAGCTTGAATTTTGGACAGCTTAAGTCTACTGTTGAGTAGTTTATGTTAATCCAATGAATTAAGTCTAAATCTATAATTTTCTTCAAGTTTAATTATATATTCCTCATGTCCTTAATATCATTAGGCTTATCATTCTAAGTTACATCTCTTTTTATCTTTCCTCTTCTCAAATATTTTTGAAATCTTTCTCATGATTATTTTTATGTAATGTAGGCCAAATGACCATCATACCCCTCTAGTGGGATTTTTGCTCATCTATACCTTATTATCAATTTTATTTCTTAAGATCCTTTCCTAGGAAGATGAACACATAGATTTTATTCATTTAAAGTCCTATTTAATCTAATATTCTTCCTATTGGCCAAATGGCCACTTTGACACGAAGATTTTTATTCATCATTCTAAGTCCATATAGCCAATCTTTTAGAATTATATTCTAGTAAAAGTAATTTTACAAATTCTTAATCCATGTAACCTTTTTCGTAGTATTATTGAAGGTATAGGCCTAATTTTCCTTATCCTACCTCACTATAAGATTTCTCACTTGTTTGGGATCAATTTTCACAACTTAAATCATCTAGGGACCTTAATTTAATTAATTTTAGCTTATTTTTTTCTCTAAGAATGTTTTGCCAAATGGCCATTTTGACTTTCCAAATCCACTTAATTTTATTTATCTTAGTTCCAAGTGTATACTTTTGATATTATAAATTATGAAAAATATTTATATTTAATTCTTTATGAAATTTAAATCCCTCCCACCCTATACAAAATTCCTTGGTCAAATGGTCCTTTTTCCGTCCAAGTTGATATTTATGTGTTCCTTTTCTTGTCATGAAACCTAGATCTAAAGTTTAGAAATTTAATATTCATGACTTGTCCTTAAGTTATCTAAGTTTTATTAAGTTCTTATCCTAGTTTAGAGATTTTTTTCCTGGAGTGTAAAATTTGGATCTTTATTTTATTGTGTTGTCATTCACCTTAAATTGATGTCTTAAAGGTTAAAATTTTAAGATGAAATTAATTATTGAATTTTCTCCTAAATATTTTTGGATCAAGCCTATATTGGTCCAATTTTTAGGTTCCATAATTTTATGGTTCAAGATTTTTCCTTTTTAATGAAAAAGAAACAACCATACATTTTAAGGAAAGATAAAACACATGATAAATCTATTCTCTAACATGAAAAAATTCACTAAAATACCTTTAATCTCTAAATTAAATTTCACTTGAATATCTTTCAAGACCTGATTTAAAACATCCCAAATCTTTCCAAAATATTAAAAAATTATTTTTTAAAAGTTTTAATTGATTAAAATAGTCTAGAAGTAAATCTAGACACTTTAACCTATCAAAAATTCAATTTGGTTTCTAAAAATTTCTTAGAATGTAGAAATCCTCATTTTATGAGTATTGGCAGTTTTGAACTTAAAGATGCTCAAGAGAGGTTGATTTTGAGTTTAGATAAAAGATCCCCAAATGTCATCATCCCTAGATTGCCTATATTCTCTTAACATTACTCACACATCATTTCTTATGTATACGTACTAGTACGGAATAATCGTACATTCATGATGTACCTAATTTTCCAATGATACATATATCGTAATAATGAAACTCATGGTAAATACATACATACATACATATATATATATATATATATATATATATATATATATATATATATATATATATATATATATATATATATATATATATATATATATATATATATATATATATATATATATATATATATATATATATATATATGTACATCCTTATTCAAGATTACATCAGTTCCACAATCCCAGAATATAAGTAGTCCAGGATACTATGATTGAGTGAGTTGATAAGATAGGTACGTACAATATTATGTTATTCTATCTAAACTGAAAACTACAAGGACTCACTTCTCTTTTTCAAATTGATACTCCTACATTATAGTCGTTACCCCTGATCATAGAGTGAGAACTTCTTGTCTACTCTTTAAGTCGATGATCACCTCAATGTCGAAAGGAGGGTGATCCACGTTATAGGCTCACTAAGAAGTCATAGTTACACATGAAGAATATAACGGAGGGGAGTGAGACACTTTATTTAAGTAAAAGTAAGGATAGGAGTAGTGTATTAAATTATACTTTAACATAAAGAACAAATAAGTTCTTTGATTTCCTCAACAAATTATCAGAAAAACAATCATCCTATCAACGTGTGAATGAGATTATTCTATTCTCTTCTTCACAAGTTTCTATGATGACAAACTCAGAAATAAGTTGGGATTATTGCATCCTAAACCACAATAATCTTCACTAATTTAAAGTTGGTCATCCTTATATTATGCAAATGCATGTGGGCCCAACCATCTTCACTACTTTTTCAAAATAATAGGAGTACCGGGATCCAACTTCAAATCCCTACTTTATTAATAATTTTATCTTTCTCTAATTTATTAGGAAAACCTTTAGAGGCAATAAAGTTAATTATTCTCCCTCTATCTAGTCAAAGGAAAATCTAGCAAATTAACTTGCAACCATTTTATAAATTAACTTCTAATATAAATTTCTCCAATATTTTTATATTTTATCCCCTTATACTAAGGTTTAAATATAAAATTTTATATATATAAATAAAGCCAATTAAATACTAACTATATTTGTATATACACTAAAAATATATTCAAGGTAAAAGTAATGCCTATTATAAGGTATCAGATATTGAACATTTTTATAAAATAATAAATAATTTATATTTTCTCCAAAATTTTTAATTAGATATTTTCCTATATTTACTATGCGAGAATATATGTGTATAATTTAAAATTTATTAAATAAGATTCTATTTTAAAACTTTTTTCTACATATTCATGTTTAAATATTATAACTCTTAGAGTTAATATACAGGTATAGAATTTTATAATACCTACAAAATTTATTAATGTAGTCCATAAATATATATTCCTAAGCACCTAAAATTTTATATCACACTCTCACCTATAATTGATCAATTTAATTTCTAATCAGTCTAATCACCAATCCATAACCATATAATATTTTATCTATATTCAAATTTAAATATAATCACATAAATTTTAAACTATCATACAATTGATAAAATTTTATTCTAGAGTAAGGCGGTTCTAGAAATACCTCTATAAACAATTAAATTTCAGCCAAAATTATATTCAAATATAATTAAATACAAATTCTAAATTTATTACAAAATTAATAAATTTCATTCTAAAGCAAGGGGGTGGGTTCTAGAATTACTCCTATATTCTACTTGAGTCTCCTCCCCTTACCCGGAATTTGAAGATTGAGGTAATTCTTTAATTTTCCAACGAGTTTCCATGCCCCCCACTGTGCCTTCGTCTTCCTGATGCTTGAGTAATTTAAGGAACACAATTTTTTTTTAAAAAATGCACTACCTCAATTTCAATTGATATTGCCTCTTTATATAGCATTTGTGTATGTGTGTGGTGGCATTGTCCACTAGGTGGCAGCGTTCATGCTTCCATTGAGCACCCCCTCCCCCTCTTTTTTTTTTTTTAACGAATATTACACCAAAGATGGGAGAAAATAAGTAAAAATTGACAACATGAACATAAAATTTAGGGAAGAACATCTTACTTGACAAGAAGTTAAGAGGAAAGACTCTTGAGGATTTGATGAAGAGGGGATCTTCCTAGAGGTATTGGTTGTGAGATGGTATAAGAAAGGGAAGAAGTTTTCTATAAGTTTTATGTTTAAAGCTTCAAAGTAGGAAGCTTTTAAACTTAAGAGTTTTGGTTAGGTGAGAGGTAAGGGATGATGACTTGGGGTATGTATATTGGCAAGTTTTTAGAGAGACATAGTGAAACAAAATGATGGCTGCTAGCCTTGTTGGTAAATCCGGTCATTTAAGGGAATTATGTGAAAATTCTTCTTTTTTTATTTTTCTTAATTTTAATTAATTATAATTTTTATTTTTCAGTGGATAATAGATTGTAGTTATATACTAATATTTCTTTGGTAAATACTTAATATACATGTTATTGTGCAATGAATTAAACATGGTTCATGTTTTTAACCAAGGGTTAAAGTTTTTCTCTTACCATTTATTATTTTCATGTGTTAGTGTCATTAAGATATGCTTCATCATCACCTAATCTCTTCGGAAAACATGCATATTAAAGACAAGTCCCAGCACTTGTCAAATCAACCTAAAAAAGATGCTAGTTATAAATGCTGCATAACTTTCACCGTTTTTCATGCTAACAAATGAACACATGGTTCAGGCCTTGATGTGTGCAAAACATGTGTAAAATTGTATATGACATTTTACCCACAAGCAAGTATATCCATTAGGGTAGAAAGGGGATATTTAAGACCTCAAGTATCAATCCCACAGAGACTATGCAATAATTTATAGAAGAAGTTTAATTTCTAACTTTTGAGCTCACCAAGAGAGGGGTTTTTGTAGGAGTGTTAGAGAGAAGAATAAGAAAATAAATAAATAAAAATAAAAAATGAAGAACACAAGTGTGAAGTTATTGATTAGTGTAGGACATTGGATCCCCTTATCACTTTACCTATTTTTACCCCAAAATTTCCTTATGAACAATTTAAATATTAATAGCTAACCATTTGTATAACGTTATCATGATCGAATGATCATGAAATAATAATAATATTTCCCCTAATTCCTAATATTTCCAAAGATCATGCAAGTTAAATAAGTAGGAGAAGTGTAAAGGACTATTGATTTGTTAATTACGATCAAGTAAATAACCATTTAGAAGCTTGGAATTCCAATTAATCCTTAAAATAACCTGTATACCTAGTTACCTTATAGTTCCATCAACAAGAGTAGATTAGACATACATAGTTGAAGCGTTGGCATGGTCAAGAGATCAACAAGAGTAGCTAATTCTTATTAATGGATTAAGCGTAATAAAGTATCATAACTGATTTAGAGGTTGAGAGTTGTAGGTGGTGTAGAGGGGGTGTAAAAGGGTGTCTTTCTCCCAAGGCGTAGCCTTCCTTGAATAAGTGTAGATTAGGGTGTTCTCGATTGGGAATCAAGTTGAAGTAAGTTGCGCCCTCAACTGTCACGACTGCTCTAGGTCTCTCGTAGTGTTGTCAGGGCTAACTGGCATCCCTTCCTACATTATTAAGGTTGAGGTGGATCATCTTTGGCAACTTAACAGGTTGGCATGGTTGTGCTTAGGCCTACATTACTGTGTTAGGAATCCTAGTCAATTGCCAAGGCCTGCTCAACCATCAAAGTCATGCTCGCTTCCTCCATGGGGCATTTTTTTCTTCTTTCTACTCCTTCATCTTTTTATGCCCTTTTATTCCCTCTTTTTGCTTCAAAATCTACTTGTTTTCTAATTCTATTTGCATGACCATTCTTCTAATAATAAGGAAAATTGGCAGAAATTACAATAAAATAATCATTAATGCATAATAATTATGATTAATTTCCATTGATAAATCAACAAAATAATGGTTATTAAGTCTTTATATAGGAATTTCTTTTTATTTCATTGGCTTGTCTTCAAAATGACTAGTGACACTTTGGTAATTATTAGGAAGTATTTAAATTTGGTGAGATCTTTAAACTTGATTTTTTGAAGTTTTTATCCTATTTTCCATAATAATGGATATTTGTTCACTGTTACTTTGTTCATTTTCCTATAGTCTATGCATAACCTCATACTTCCATCTTTGTTCTTCATAATAGCACCAATGCTCTCCATGGTCACATGCTTGATTATGCAAAATTTTAGGCATTGATTCCTCTAATGGAGTTTTTACTTCAATTAATTCTATTGGCAATATTTCATATGAAGCTATAGATATAGGTTTGGTTCTTAATAATAAGTCTACGGAAAAAATTCTAACTTACACATAAAAACTTATGTAGATCCTCAAGGAAACACTTCAAGGTATTCTCTCATGAGAGGAATTTCCTCAAGTCTTTGTTTAACATCTAGTATGTTAGTTAAGAGGACAATATATCCATGTTTCGCACTACTATTACTGCCTAGTCTTAATGAATGCAAAAATAACTTAATAATTTTAATAGAGTTCTCTGTAATGGTGAAAACTCTATGTATTTACTAGTACAATCAATTACCACATGTTTCTTAGAGATCTAATCATTCCTAAAATCAAATCTAGTCTAGAAAAAGGAAAGCAAATAAAATTGGACTCAAATATCTAGCAAACAAAGTGAATTAACATTTAAAGAAATATAAGCAAGATTTTACTAGTTGAATGACAAGTAGAAATTAATATTATTCATAAGGAAGTTTAGATGGAGACAATCACAATCTTTGCATATAATCATAAAAATGATTGTGTGGCACTAGAACCAAAGAATATGGTTAAAAGTTTGTTGTTAAGGAAGCACTTACTTTGAGCAAGATCGATAAAGCGACTTACCTTTTGGGAATTAAGAGCAAAAGCCCTTCCTTGATGTTGGGGTATGTTGGGAGGGATCGTCAACTTCACAATGTAGTTCTTCAGGTAATGCCTTGCCTTGTCACATTAGTAATAGTCATTTTGACCTTGTAAGAAAGGTCTGCCTCCATGGTTCCTTTAACATTTTGAATAAAAGGTGCTAGCTAATTGCTTTGTGACACCTTCAACCTCCTTTTAGGGTTGCTTTCCTCAATTTCTTTCATGCTAAAATTGTTTATTCCCATGTTGTGGCTTAAATTTGGTCCTTTAAGGTGCTAAACTCTCCTTAACTATCTTTAACATGGTGTCTACCTATTTTGGTTTTATTCTTCGCTTACCTAGAAGTTGTTCACCAAGCTTTCGAAGTTTCATATTTCCATCAGGCTAATAACGACTAGCAAGTCTTCCCTTAGCCTTCCTTGGTACCTCATGCACTTCTATACTTCATTTGGATTACGTTGATATATTGTAGAGTACTTACACAGCACTTTAAACTTTGTTGTGTCTCCTTCATACTCATATTCCTTTGTTGTAGATGCAGGAACTTAGCTTCCTTTGCATCCCTCACTGATTGATGAAAATACTTCTCATAGAATACCTCCTTCAATATCATTCATGTGAACACTCAATTATGTTCGAAGCCAATTTTTAAGTAAGGAAAAAGGTAAAGAAGAGAGAAAAAGGAAAAGAGTAGAAATAATAAATAATAATAACAAAAATAAAAAAGAATAAAAAGAAAAAAGAAAAAGAGTAAAATTAAGAAAAGAGAAAAAGAAATCTCATACCAAATAAAATAAGAATTCCAAAAAAAGAAAAGAAAAAAAGGAAAATTCTCCTACATGGGAAAGAAGCCCCACATTGGACAAGAAGGACTTCTTAAATCCCTCCTCCTTTTATATAAGGAGAGGTCCTTCACCAAAGAGAAGGGGGGCACTTTGAGCCATTAAGGGAACTCAGAATTTTCTAGGAGTGGCGCCTAAGATACTCTCTACTTCCACATCCAATTTAGCATCTCCTTGGCCTCAATTGAACCAGTTATTCATCACCTTCCAAGGTGCTATCAAGTGGCATTCAGAGCACATCAATGGAGGTTAGATCCAGCTTTTATTTCACTTAATTTTCTTGCTTCTTCTCAGATTTTTGATTTCATCTTCATCTCTATTTTTTGTTTTCATTTTTGATGGTTCAAATGATCTCTGATTTTGGTGATTTTGATTGCATTCTCTTTGTATTTATCTATAGTTTCTGGAATGATATTATTTGTCTAATTTGGATATGAAATGAAGTTTCTATCGCCTGATTACTAAAGTATGTTTGTCCTGGCGTGCAAATGAACCTAGCTTGTTTGATTTGTGCATAACTTGCTCATTTCTGGTCTGATTTTTGTCAAAAAAAATTTTTTGATTCCTATGATCCATATCTTTTAATTGATTGGTTTTAATTTTTCAAATCTACCAAAACATATTTTCGAAAAAATTCTGAGATTTGATTTCAAATTTTGGCGTCAAAATATCTTGTGTTCTTGACGTTCTTGTGTAGATCCTGTTCTTTTAAGCTTGTTTAGGTATTATTTTTCATATGTTGATCCTTCTATATGTATTTCTTTCTTATTTATTTGTGTTTTTATGTCCTCCTTTGAAAAAGATTCCTAAAAGTGCATGACCATGTGCATGTATCCTATATGTTAAGTCTAGCTTAAGTCATGCATGATTAAGTCATTGAACCTAAAGAGTTAAGTGTATGCTTGAATCAAATTAAAAAAACACTTAATTCTTACCGCTGGAACTTATGACCTAAGCTGGATTGGAGACAATTGAACAAGGAACATCAATCGAGGTTAGATCCAGCTTTTATTCCGCTTAATTTTCTTGCTTCTTCTCGGATTTTCAAGTTTATCTTCGTCTTTGTTTTTTATTTCTTTAAATTTGTACAACAAATTTTAATACGAGCAAGTAGCATTCTCTATTGTTTTGTATTTTAATTCGTGCAAATTCAAACATGACTTACGACGGTTTGAATTTTGCAAGCACGTCTGTTTGCAAATGACTATTTTATTAAAAAACGCCCAAAATGTCTATTTTTGATTTCTTTAAAATTTGTGCAACGAATTGTAATATAGGCAAGTAGCATCCTTTACTGTTCTGTATTTTAATTTGTGCAAATTGAAGCATGGCTTAAGATGGTTTGAATGTCGCAAGCAAATCTGTTTGCAAATTACTGTTTTATTAAAAACTGCTCAAAACGTCTATTTTTTATTTTTTTTAAATTTGTGCAACGAATTCTAATACAGGCAGGTAGCATCCTCTACTGTTCTGTATTTTCATTCGTGTGAATTCAAACACAGCTTACGATGGTTTGAATTTTGCAAACACATCTGGCTAAAAATTATTGTCTTACTGAAAACGTCCAAAACTTCTATTTTTTTTATTTTTCCCAAAGTTGTGCAACGAATTCTAGTACAGACTGTACAAACTCAATTATTTCCGAGGCCCTATTTTTCATTTTTATTTATTTAAATAATTAAGAAAAGCAGAGAAAACAGAGAAACAAGGAAAAGTAGAAAGCAGAAAGCAAAAAAATATACAAAGCAAAATTAAAAGGAAAAGCAACAAAAAAATGAATTAAAAAAAGAAAAAAAAGAAGTAAAGTAAAATAACGAATAAGGAAAATTAAATAACAAAACCAAACAATGACAATAAAAATAAAACAAATAAAAAAAACAAGAATAATAAAAACCTAAAAAATAAATAAAATCTGAAATGAATAAAAATTAAAAAGAAATGAAAGCATGAAAAATAAAAAGAAAAAATAATAAAAATCGAACACAGGAAAATAAAAAAAAAAGAGAAAAAATGAGAAAAAGGAAAATAGGAGAAAATAATAGAAAAAAGAGGATAAAATCAAAAATTGAAAAAAAAAAAAGAAAAAAAAAAAAAAAAAGGAAAAAAAGAGAAATCAAGAGCAGGAAAGGAAAAATTCAAAAAAAAAAAAAGAAACAAAAGAGCCTGCTAAAGGCTTTGGAGGATTGGTCTATAAAAAGAATTTCTATGCCATTTGGTAGGGGTATTTTTTTATTCTTAGGGGGCACGAGAACGTTTCTGGAGTGGGAGAGGTGGATTCGAAATTTTGAGGAGCATCTTAGCATTTTCTTGGATACAACGTCGTCGACTCCACCTGGATCTACGTCCACACTTTAAGATCGATCATTTGAATTTCAATCCTGAAATCGCGATCAAGAAAAGATCCCTCGCAGAATCCTGTTAAAGTCAGCATCCCCCTCCCCTGTTTTGCTCGCTCTGTGGCTATATATTGAGAAATAACAAGAAGCTCGGTCGTTAGTGGTGGACGGCTGTTTCCGTCGATGAGACCACAAATCGAGTTTGACACACAGTAATGAAAAAAATAAAACAATAAAAATCTCCTTTCCTTCGGCAATATTAGTGACCGGTGACCGTACCAACCGGTTTGTTCGAACCATGAGAGAGAAAATGTTTATATATTCCATCTTCTCTTAAAAAACGACTACGAACTTGTGAGTGTTCGTTTTGGATCCTCTATCCTCTCCCCTCCCGATTGCCATGGAATCCGGTAGTTGCCGATGATTTTATTCTCTCCGATCCTAAAATCATCTCCGAGGAAATGAGAAATGCAACTACCAAAGCTCGCAGCGCTTCCTTTGCACACATACTTCCGTGAGTTTCCTTCTTCTCCTTGTCTCTTTTTTGGTTGCCGGAAACCTTCTCCGGTGTACTCAGTGACGGGAGAATCTTTTAAATCTTTGTTTCGTCGTTTTTCTTCTGTTCGACCGCAAATTCCTTGTTCTTAGAAGAATCTCTTTCTCTTTCTACCAGTAGAACTCCTTATCTACACCTTCAACCATTTTAGTTACATTTCACGTGTATTAACTCATTGTTGCTTTCGATTGAATCGGTTTTCCCGGACAGAACCGTCGCTCAAAGAGAATCTCTGGTGACGTTGAAGCAATAGTAGTTAACTATGTTTTGGCTCGAATTAAGTAATATCGGGGAAAAAATAAAAGAAAATCAGCGTTCAAAAATACCTTGAAGATTAAGCGCGATGTTGGATCTCAATTTGAATGCCGATTTCGACTCGAACGACGAGTCGCTTGTGCTGTTGGACAAGTTGCCCGAAGCTTCTTTGGGGACCTCGAATTCCTCATCGGTGAATGCGGAAGGGTCAAGCAACGGAGGAGGCGACGAGCACTCGTGCTCCACACGTGCTGGCGATGTCTTCACCTTCAACTTCGGTATCCTTAAGGTGGAGGGTGAGAATGACGTCGTTGTGACCAGGGAGCTGTTCCCGGTTAGTGCTGGGAATTGGCAGGGGCAGACTTCGACATCGCCATTTCCAGCGAGGAATAGTTTGGTGGATCTCTCGGTGGATCTCTCGGTGGATCATCATCCAGGGGAAACCAAAGAGATGAAGGTGGTTCAGGTTTCGCAACAACCTCAGGTGAAGAAGAGTAGAAGGGGTCCAGGATGCTTCGAGGAGGAAGAACCCCGTTTTGCAATTTTCATTTAATATCCCTCATCCCCTATATTTGCTAATAGGCCCCCGTAATTCTCCAAAATTGCTAATGGGTCCTTGAAATTCCCATAATTGCTATATGACCCCATACTTTTCAAAATTACAAATCAACCCCTAAACTTTTTAAAATTGCGAATCAGCCCCTGAACTTCTAGAATTTGCGATTGGGCCCCTCAATTTGTCATATTTACATTGTGACCCCAATACTTTCCATATTTGCATTTTGAGTGCAATACTTTCCATATTTACATTTTGACCCCAATGTTTTCCATATTCACATTTCGACCCCAATAATTCCCATATTTACAATTTGACCCCTAAAATCCTCAAAAGTCTGATTAAGCTCATGTGCCTCCAATATTTACAAATCAAGAAAACAACTAAATAAAAATCTCACTTTTTCTTTCCTTAATCTCACGCAATAGGCCCTAAAAACGAACTGGTAGCTTTTTCTGCTGTTCGTTGTTTAGAGATCCGTATAGGTCCAAGTGCAGCCGTTGTTGTCGTGGGCCCTGTGCATATGTGGATTGAGATTGCCCTCCTCTTTTCTTTACAAATAAAAGTCTTATTTGGCATTCCTTAATCTCACGCGACAAGCTCTAAAAACGAACTGGTAGCTTTCTCTGCTGTTCGCTGTTTAGAGAATCGTGTGGGTCCAAGTGCAGCCGTAGTTGTCTTGGGCCCTGTGCATATGTGGATAGGGGATTGCCCTTCCCTTTTGAAAAAAATAAAAATGTCGTTTTGCATTCCTTAATATCATGCAACGAGCTCTAAAAACAAACTGGTAGCTTTTTCTGCTGTTCGCTGTTTAGAGATTCGTATGGGTCCAAGTGCAGCCGTAGTTGTCTTGGACCCTGTGCATAGGTAGATTGGGATCGCACCCTTAAAATGTCTTCGAAAAAGACAACAATGCATTCACTTTTCAATTCAAACACCTTTCAAAGGTCAAGCCTTCAACTCAAACCAGAACTACGTAAGCCTTGAGTTTCTCATTGCACTAGGGAATACATAGGAGTAGGATCAAGTCCTGTCAGGCTAACCTCCATCAAATATTTACTTTCACTCTAATTAAAAGGATCAAACAACTTTCAAATAACCACACACTCAGTTTAAGGGTACTGTTCTTCGGAACAGGCGAGTGGGATGCCTAACACCTTCCTCACTCGTAACCGACTCCCGAACTTCGAATCTCATCCTTGAGTCAGGGTTTTTTCCAAATCTTTTTCCCTTAAATAAAAATTTGGTGGCGACTCCACAAAAACAAAAAATTATATTTTCAAATTTTAGCGAGTTCATCGTCTCGTCGGAATTACGATTGCGACACAGACAAATAGTATTCTCTACTGTTCTGTATTTTAATTCGTGCAAATTCAAACACGGCTTACGAGGATTTAAATTTTGCAAGCATGTCTTTTTGAAAATTGTTGTTTACTAAATACATCTAAAATGTCTATTTTTGATTTTCCTTGATTTTGTGCAGCGAATTCTAATACAGACAAGTAGCATTCTCTATTGTTCTGTGTTTTAACTTGTGCAAATTCAAACATGACTTACGATGGTTTGAATTTTGCAAGCAAGTCTGTTTGAAAACCGCTGTTTTCTAAATACGTCTAAAATGTCTATATTTGGTTTTTTCCGAAATCCGTGCAATTGGTTTTAATACGGGCAAGTAGCATTCTCTACTATTTTGTATTTTGATTCGTGCAAATTCAAACACGGCTTATGATGGTTTGGATTTAGCGAGCATGCGATTTTAGAAAATCGTCCTCTTCACTTCAAAAACCAGTTATTTCGCCTAAAAACACCTCTTCAATTTTCCAAGAGATCAAGTCTCTTAAACTAGAACTACGTAGCCTTGAGTTTCCCACTGCACCGGGGAATAAATAGGAGTAGGATGAAGTCCTGTCAAGCTATTTTTGTAAAAGCGTATTTATTTTTATTAGATTTAAGGGATTAAACAATTTTTAAAACATCAAAATTACACACTCAATTTAAGGGTACCGTTCTTCGGAACGGGCAAGTAGGGTGCCTAATACCTTCTCTATTTGTAATCAACTTCCAAACCTAGAAATCTTCCTCTAATAAGGTTTTTTCCAAATGTTTTCCCTTCAAAAATAAAATTTGGTGGCGACTTCACAATCATAAAAAATTCTTTTTAAATTTTTAGAGAGTTCGTCATTTCGTTGTAATTACAGTTACGACAATCCAATTTATTGGAGTTTTGTTGGTTTCCATCATCCTTCGTGTTCAGTCCTACAAAAATTCAGCATGTACCTCCTTCACCTTTTACCCTAGTTGCAACCTATCATTGCAAACAACCTTTTCATGGACTTCATCAATTCATCTACCATGCTAGGATTGAAGTTCCTTGGGAAACTTGATGGGTTTCTCTTTAGGAACAAAGAAAATATGTAGTGGTCTAGATCCATTGTAGCTGCACTAGTAGTACCATCAAAATTCTCTATCTGATGACCTATTTGATCCATTCAATCCATAATGTTTCTCATGACACCTGTCATCTCCCTTAGGGTGATACTCAGGTTGATCGATGTCACTCCTTGTCTGGATAAATGATAGATGCCATGAAGGAAGAGGAAAATCTGGTTAATGGGATGCACTTTGATTGAGATGGATCTAGATGAAAACAACTTGCTCCATCATAGGAGGATTAGCCATCTTCTTTACCACCTTAGATGGGCCAAGGATAAGGAGAGTTTTTCACTCTCTAAACTCAAAATAATAGAAAGAAAGGAGAGAAATGATCTCACAAATACACTCAAAGTGTATCATGAATTCAAAGTTACAAAATAAACTACATGGAGCCTTTATATAGGCATGTGTGAGGTGCCAAAATGGAGGACTAGGAAACAAATTTGTGATGTAAGGTTCCAATAGCAAAGGAAGGCTAGCTGTAAAGACCTACTAGACCTATTGGGTCTATCACTAGAATAAGAGCCAAGTAGTTGCAAGAAAAGGTAAGGACCTTCTTGAGCCTTCAAGAGGAGCATTCTCAAGCACAATCCATCTTTTCCTTGGTCCTTCACAAGGCAGAATAGGGTTTAGGTACTTTTTGTATTTTAGAAACTAGCAAGCCCAAATATGTATAGGATTAGGCCTATTTCCCTATAATTCTTGGCAGATCTTTTTTGGGCTAACTTGGCTCATTTCTTAGGCTGCCTCTAGAAGGGATGAAGGAATCATTTTGAGCTCCATGAGATGCCTAAATTGGACTCCCAAAGCTTTCATATTATGCCATGCTCCTAGGCACTACTTTAGGCTTATATTAGGTATCCTTGTGTGTATTTTTCATCACTTTTGATTCATAATTAAATTTTATTCAAAATTGTATGAGAAATTATATTTTCTAACTCTATTTTGAAACCATCTTTGGAATGGGAATTCTCCTTATCCACGGTGGTCATGATGGTGGAGAAGGAGCTTATTCTTCCAAGGAAGATGGCGCTCCCAAACACTTGAAGATCTACACCTATTTCACTTCACTTCCATTCCCTTTTCGATCTCCATTGTATAGTCCAAATCCTCCTTCTGACGTTCCATCAACTTGGTATCAAAACTCTAGAAATGGAGGTTAAATCTGCTTCTTAATTCATGTTTATTTTCTTTCTTTTTCTTGGATTTTTGAGTTCATCTTCTTTACTATTTTCCTTTTCATTTTTTATCAATAAAATGATCTTGTGTTTTAATTATTTTTTATGTGTTCTCTGCATCTCTCTTTATAGTTTCATAGTTGATATTTTTTGTGTGATTTGGATCTGAAATGAAATTTTTATTGCTTGATTACTAAAGTGTGTTCAACCAAGCGTGCAAATGCACCTAGCTTGTTTAATTTGAGCATAACTTGCTTATTTCTAATATGATATTTTTAAAACTTGTTTTGTTTGATTCTTGTGATCCATATCTTTCAATTTATTAGGCTGAATTTTTCATATTTGCAAAAATAAATTTAGAAAAATTATGATATTCGAATTCAAAAATTGGCGTCAAAATTTCATGTGTTCTTAAAGTTCTTGTGTTGATCTGGTTCGGTATTATTTTGCATTCTTTGATCCTCTGATATGTATATCTTTCTATTTGTTTGTGTTTGTAATTATCTCCTTTCAAAAATTCCTAAGAGTGCATGATCATGTGCATGCATCTTTTATGCTAAGTCTAGCTTATGTCATGTATGATTAAGTCATTGAACTTGAAGGATTAAGTATATGCTTGAATCAAATTAAAAGATACTAAATTATTATCGATGGACCTTATGAACTAAGTTGGATTAGAGACAATTGGACAAGGACTTAGGACTTAGAATATCATACCAATGCAAAGGATGAAATGCAAAATGCACTAGGATGAATTTATAGACTTAGAACCTTAATAAGAGCCTATGCAAGGAGAAAAACTATGGAATTAAACTCCTTGGACTTTGGAAAAAAAGTATGAAAAAAATATAAGATGAAAAACTGAAAACAAAAATAATAAAAATAAAAAAGAAGTAGAAAAGAAAAGGAAGAAAAAAAAGCATATAAAGAAAGGTTTTCATAAAGGTCATTCATTTTGTTTTCCTTGAGTGTAGTATGCTATGTTGTTGATGCTTCATTGAGGCCATAGGCTTTGAATTGTACTAGGTTTAATTACTTAGTTTGTGCATGTCTTAATTTCTTGGTTGAATAGAATCTTCTCTTTGTATGAGCATGTGCATGCCAGTCTTTAAGGTTTCTAGGTTTTTCCTTTATGTGCTTACCTTCTTTGCTTGACTTTAATTCTAATTTATCTTTTATTGGCCTCTAATTTTTTTCTTTCCTATTCCATTGGGTATACCATTCTCATGATAGCTTTTCTTGTAACATCCTAATAATGATCTTATCCTACACTTAAATTGTATCGTAGATTCATTATTAGTTTGTTACTTCATGATGTGAAATCCATTTATAAAATTAATGTTAGGATAATAAGCTAATAATTTTTTTCTTCTAAATCATTTGTTGAAAATGTGAGCCTCGTTGTAGTAATTAACGTAGTAAATAATGCATATTAAGATGTTGTCTGTCACTCATATTTATTTTGAAAACTCGCGTTCATTTACTTGTTGTGCTATATATTCGTTTCCACAATAATATTTACAATATTAATTTTATAGGTAATACCACACTTAGACAACATTAAGTTATAGGATCCTAGTGAGTCTTTTAAATAAAACAAATACTTCAATGCTCTTCATAAGTTACGGTCATCCAAAGCAAAAGGTACAAAGTTGGACAAAGCAAAATAAGGTCCTCCACAGCTCTTCCCGTATTTCATTCCGTGAGCATTAATCTCTTGTCCGTATTACTCGTTTCACATAGACCATTGCCACCATGAAGAGAAAGATCAAACTTTGGGAAAGAAATAGGAGGTAGGGATGAGAAATTGTAATTTGTCAGTAGGTGTCTACCCTAAGTTTGGTGTCATCATTTCTATCCCAACCACTTCAATTTATTAAGAAAAGGTACCAAGCATACAAGTTCAATTATTGATTTTTAAAATTATACTTATTTGAAATAGATTCTTTCAAATAATAGCATAAATTCAATCTCATACAACATGCCATTCATACATACTCTAAATCATGTTTTCAGATAAAACCTCTTAGACATAAATCTCATGCATTCTTTGTAACACTTTCTCATCATAACATAAACATTGCCTAACTCTTACTTATTATATGCCTTAATCATAATCATTTTTATTCTATAGTCACCCTCTCAATGACAATTTCGTTTAAGGCATAACATTAATAATTTAGTCAAACAATATCTTTCACTTGTCTACTACTCTACCTTTTGATCTCAAATATGAGCTTATTCCAGATGGTCGTTGCCATTATAAATTTGGAAGACCTATGACTTCCCCATAGAATGATTTATTTGAAGCCTTATGGCTTCACCATAGAAGGTTATGTACCTTCTAATTACCATATAAGGACCTATCTCCTTTGGAGTATGCACAAGTCCCAAACTTAGCACACTAGGAGTAATGTTAAGTTTTCACATAAGGTTCTTCTTTAGTGATGTCTTGACTTATTAAGTTTCATTCTAAGTATTCATGATAAGATGCATGCTCAATATTCATTCAAAATGCTATGTACATATAGCACCCAATTCATCCATTTAATATCAAATCATGGAACGTTATAAACATATAAAAGTCATAATGTCATCCATGAGATTACATAGTTCATTTCATCACTCATGAGAGAAAATAACACATTTACACATATAAAGACATGCTCAAGCATCACCATGATAAACAGGGCATTAATAGTTACCCAAAGTTCACTTTTTTAGTAACAATGTTCACTTAGGCATGATCCTTAAATTTTGGACAGCATGTACATTTCTTCTAAATTTGCCAAGTTATCCTCATTCTTTGTGTTTAATGAAAAACCTCTCCTGGGAACTTAGTCTACTCATCCTTCTAAGTTTCCTCTCAACATTTTCTTTCTCAAAGATTTTGTTGATGTTCTTCTCATGTTTAACTTTATGGTGACCTAATGACTATTATGCCTCTTAAGTAGGCATAAACCTTATTTAACTAATTTTAATCCTCCTTGGCCGAATGATCCTTTTCTAATTCATCAAAATTTATGTTCAAATAAACCTTATAGCCACTTTTATTTCTCAAAATTTGTTCTTAGGAGAGATAAACACATAATTTCTTCCCATTAAAATCTTATCATGCCTAATTCTTTCTCCTTTGGTCAAATGTCTTTGTGAGCTTCAAAGAGGTTGTTGTTCATATTTCTACACCCTTGTGGCCAATATGTTAAAATTGAACCTTATTAAAACCTTTGGTCTTTTACCTAATGAACTACTTTACTAATATTCATAAAAATGTATATCAAAGTGTTCATGTCTTGTCTCTCTAAACTATGTCCACTTTCTCATACTTCTCTTAAACCTCCCTAAACATCCAAACCAACCTAATTTGCCCATTTATTACCTAAATGGCCGAACCTACATCCCTTAGCCCTAAGGTGTTATGGTTCAATTTTTCTTCCCTTAGAAGGTGATCTACACTAGTTAGGACTTAGGCAATTAATTCACCTAACCTTGGAAATTTTTGTAACCTTTCTTCCATGTATAAGAGTATGGCCAAATTTCCCATCATCCTCTCTACACTCCATGATTAATTCTAATCAACTTATTAAGCATATTTATATTTATCC
Organism: Canavalia ensiformis; assembly: GCA_026541065.1. NCBI lineage: Eukaryota > Viridiplantae > Streptophyta > Magnoliopsida > Fabales > Fabaceae > Canavalia > Canavalia ensiformis. The sequence continues at coordinate 115,964 of JAMKYM010000475.1, forward strand.
TTAAATTGTAGCAAGATTTTAACATGTTTTCACCCATTTCAACCAATATGGCCACTCCACCATGTCCAAGTCAATTCCAAATTTATAATTCTTTCCTTGTACTTGATTAGGATCCTCTTGATACCTTAATCAAAATTTTAAACTAAAGATTTCTTAATTATATGGAAAGTAGCTGAATGTTCTAAGTGGCCACAGTAATGTTTATTTTTCTCAATTTGTCCTCTCTTGTTCTTGATGTTATGGATTTTTGTTCTTGATACATCACTTGTCCTTAGGTTGAGCATGATGTATCCTCACTCCAAATTTTTGGCCATGGTGATGGAAAGTCTTAAGTGATTTGTTCAACTTTTAGTTCAAAATTCCACCTTTACTCTTAATAGTTTTTTAGTCCAAGTCCAAGTTAAGTTTATAGATTTTATTACAAAAACTTTCTTATTATTTTAATAGTTTTAACATATGATTCCAGATCTGGACTCTTATCAAATACAAATTCATGATTAAATTTTTAAGAAGAGATATAAATAAGTTTCCAGCTTTGAACACAAAGATATTAAATAAAGCATTTTTCAAGGAAAATAAGTGTAGGTCTATTAGATCTACACCAAGATCTATCCATCCCTTACATTGATAACTCTGAAACCTTTATCATAAACTCTCAAATCTTCCCCAAAGCATTAAAAATTATTTTTAAGAAATTTTAACCGATTAAATTTCTCCAAAGGTTATTAGGAGCACTTTAATCCATCAACACTCCTATTTAACTTCCAAAAATAATTTAAAACTTTATGATGCTCATATTTAACCATCAAGGTTAGATTTTAGCTCCAACAAGTTCAAACAAAAGGGATCCACTAAAAACAAGAAAACCAAACAATAAATACAAGATTAAAAGCTTAGAAAAATATATGGTAAAACCTTACTTGTTGAATACTATTATAATGCTTTGGGTAGTTATTTAAGGCTAATACTCTTCCTCGTCTATGGTCCACACAAGATCTTTTATTAATGGTGGTGGGGCTTTATGAGTTTGTCTTGATTTGACTTAAAACACAAACAAGGAAGTTTAAGCTTAGTGTAAATTTTGGTGTTTTGAGAGAAGTTGGAGTTTTGGGTGAGTTTAGAGAGCTTGCACAAGTGTTTAGAAGAGTGTTAATGGAGAAATGAGCCCCCTTGGTGATCCTAACCAGTTTAGTCCATTTAGGACATATGAAAATTAAATTCTCACTTAAGGGTATTTTGGTCTATTTGCATGTAATTTCTATTTTCTAAAATAAATGTAAATATAATAAATTTTCCTTTTAGGATTATTTTAATGCTAATTATTCTGAATTTGTAACTAATCAAGATTAACTTATTATAATAATGGTTAATTTTAATAAATCAAGATTAATTTACTTTAACTATGGTTAATTTTATCTCTCCTATTTAATATTTTTGTCCTATATGACATTAATGAATTCATGACTCTTATGGTGAGTCACCACCTCATTTTCAATATTTTCATTTTCGCGCTCAAGGGGTGGGGTCCATTTCATGGCTTCTGCTTCACATTTTCTTGCCTATCAACCTTTTAAGGATATTTTGGTAATTTTTCTAAGAATTTCCACGGAGGTTTCCAAATTGTTCCCCTGATGTTTCTAGCACTTGTTAGTTTATTCCCAAATCATTCTTATGTCATTTATCATTTTTCCGAGAACAATTTACCCTTGATGGAAGATAAAGCTTTCGGAGGGCGTTTATGGCATTTTCAGAGTTTTCTAATGGTTTTTTCATCCTTTCTTTATTTCTATTATTTTATTATGACTTTATAACCATCATTTATGGGTTCTAATCCCTTAAAATATCTTTTAACTTTTTTTTGGGTTTTCTGCACATTTATTTGTGTTATACTAGTGTAGGGGCATTTGCTAAAAATTTTATAACTTCTTTACATTTTGTTCTTGTTTTTGCTTTATTTTTTACTAAAGGGTATTTGTAGTCTAGAGAGTCCATTATGAACAATTATAGATGTTACATTTCTTGCTTGTCTTATATATCTCCTCTAAGTTTTGTCACCTTTGTGCATACACTTATGAGCACTTCTTCACCACTTATACATCAAGAAGGCACTTAAGTTGAGTTGAGGTATTCCTTGACGTCAAATTGGTTTGGGAGAATATTTGTGTGAGTGAAATGGTGTTAGAGGGATGGTTTCATGGTGAGGAAATTAAAGGGAGGAAAGTATAAACACTTTGTGAGGACTAGTGAAATTTAACTTGATTTTTCTAACACTAACTAAGTGGAATAGCAAGTGTCCTTTTTGTTTATGCTTGATTTTGTAAGGACTTGAAGAAGCTTTAAGCCTAATGAAAGGTGTGATGAAGGAATTAAAAAACAAAGGTTTCAAACTTGGACTTCAAAACTAAAGTGAAGAGCTAAGAGCAAACTCGAATTAAAGACCAAAGTAAAGGAATTTCCGAATAAGTAGCATTCAGATTTTGAATTGTAAATTCTAGGTTGAATTTTTGTAATTAGGTTTAATTGAAATTATAAAACCTAGTGACCTTTTAGTAGTACCCTTTTGAGTGTAATTCAGTTTACCTTTGCAATTTATTTGTAAGATACTCACCTAAGGTCATATTATAGCTTTTTGTGTGTCTTAGAACCTAGGTTGTGTGCTAAGTGTTACTTCCATTTTGTAGAACTATCTTATGTAGAACTAACCTTCATCTTCTCTTGCAAGGTCAAGGGAGTTAGGTAAATTACTTAACCCTTATGTGTTTGTGTGTAGCTTAGAGCTTAGATTGTGTGCTAAGTGTTTTGACTTATGTGATTTGATTTCTTAGCATAAGAAATCCGGGAGTGGAAAGGTATTTTCCTGCTTTACAAGTGAATACTCGCAAATTATCCCCTAGAAGCCCAAATGGAACACTTTGCCAATAGACTAGAAAGGGTTTTTACAACCCAAACAAGGGCTATAGAGCAAAGACTAGATCACCTAGAAAGAAAGAAGTTTAAAAAGAAACCCAAAAATTAAAGAATAATGGAAACTAATGGGATCTAGAAATAAGGATAACTATCATGAGGAGGAGACGTCAAGTGAAGATGTCAAGGTTTTTGGGGAACACATAAGTCATAGGGAAAGGAGAAGACACTCTTCCCAAAGGAAAAGCGTTCCTTCAAGGGTTAGGCCACATTCACAAAGAAAGGACACTACCTCTAATGACCATGCACTAAGAGTGGAAAGAATTGTGGATCATTGGCATAGAGAAGCCACTAAGACTAGGGAACCCTCTAGGCTTAGGACTCATAAGTATAGATTCTATAGGTTTAAGGAACATAGGAGTAGGAGATCCTTTAGGAATATCTTAGATGATAGAGGTTGTAAAGTTAGCCATATGAATAAAGATCCAAGGGGTAGGGATACCTTAGAGCCTGCAAGTTACCTAAGATTAAAATGTCTAAGTTCTAAGGGGGAACAACCTAGAGGTAAACTTAGATTGGGAGCTTTAGTTATAAAAAGTATTTGCAAGCCATGCAATTAGGGAAAGACATAAGGTGAGGTCCGCCTTAGAGTTTAGTGACTACATATGGTGGGATAAGCTTAACAAAGAAAGGTTTAGGCCTTTGAATGAGTGGGAAGAAATGAAGCACATTATGAAGGAAAGGCATGTACCTCCCCATTATTTAAGAAAGGTCCATAATAGATTATAAAGGCTTTCTCAAGGTTCAAAAAGTGTAAATGAATATTATAAAGAGATAGATAATAGTGATTATGAATAATTTGAAAGATAGTGAGGAATTTACCATAACTAGGTTTCTGGATGGGCTTAGGTATGATATCGGGGATATGGTAAAACTCCACCAATATCTAAGTCTTAATGGTCTTTCACACCAAGCTATAAAGGTAGAAGCCTAAATAAATAGAAGGGATAAATGGAAATTCACTTCATACAAGTCATCTACATAAGACACTTGGAACGATAGAAAAAAGGATCCAAAAGACTCTAATTTTAGTTAAGTGTTTCAAGTGTCTAGATAGGGGGCACATTGCTTTCCAATGCCAAAATAAGAAAATCATGATCCTTGAGGACAATGGTAATTATTCATCACTAGAGTACATCAGCTCCAGTTCCTCTTCCTTTTCACCTAATGATGAAGCCCTGGACTATACAATTAAGGGCGAACTCCTAATGGTTAGGAGGTTACTGGGCAGTGTTGCTAATGTGAAGGAAGAAACTTAGAGAGATAACATCTTCCATACTAAGTGTTTTATCGAGGCGAACATATACTTCTTAATTATTAATGGGGGTAGCTGCACTAATGTAACTAGTACTAGGCTAGTTAGCAAGCTAAGGTTAGCAACCATCCCACATCCTAAGTCATATAAGTTTCAATGACTTAGTAATAATGGAGACTTGCTGGTTAATCAACAAGTCCTCCTCACATTGACCATTGGAAGGTATGAGGATAATGTTACTTGTGATGTTGTACCCATGGTGGCCAACCATGTGCTATTGGAAAAGCCATGGAAATATGATAAGGATGTCCATCATGATGAGCATACCAATAGGTATTCCTTTCAATTCAACTCTTAGAAATTCCCTACTGCCTTTGTCCCCCAGTGAAGTCTATAAAGATCAAATGCATATGAACCAGAAAAGGAAGGTTGAGAGACAAGGTTTGGAAAGAAAAAAAATGAAAGAGAAAAGAAATTTAAAATAATAAAAAGAAACAAAGGTGGGTCAAAAAAAAGGTAAGTGAAGATTTCATCTCTCTTATACAAGATGGTGAAAATCAACTTATAAGGAAGGATGAGGTGAGAAAAATCCTCCTTGTTAGGAAACCTCTCCCTCTAAATATCATTACCTTGAAAATGGCAGTTAGGATCGACTCTAGTATTTTCTTTACCCTAATAAAGGAACCTTTTCTTCTAGGAGGAAGTCAAGAACGGGGCCTCATAAAGGCCTATCCCTCCTAATCAACTATGGTTACTTATGGCACCATTATTACATGGCATGATGGGTATGATATAAATAAAGTCATTCAGTTGACTAAACCTTGATTTTTTTGTGTTCCTCATATGGTTGTAATTATTCAATTCTCCAGCATGCTTCAATATTCATCTTATCCATTTGCATCTAGGCTAATTAAACATTTCATTATAAATGACTTAGTGGATAAGAAATCTAATGTCTTGGTTAAAACTTCAATACCATAACACTAGTCTTGGCCACTTTATGAAGGAGTCAAGATACCCCCTCCATAGATTTGTGGGTATCATACCACACCAAGCTAATGCTAAACATGAGTCCACTATATAAAATCCCAGGAAACATCCCAAATATCTTCTATAGAAAATAATCATGGACAAAAACTCAAACCTATTTGCAGTCTATATTCTTCTATTTTACTCTTATAGAGGTTATGGGTTTGCAACTTTCTACTTCCTCTTATGTCTAATTTGTTATGATTACATATTGTTGAAATTCTTTAAAATATTCAAGAGTTTAGTATTTGATGTTGGTATTAGTCTTATTTTCCCTTTATTAAAAGTCATATCTACCTACTTATGTCCTTGTTTTGCAGATATTTTAAGTTTACACATTCAAGGATGAATACTCTCAAAGAAAGAGAAGATGATGTAAGGTCCTAACGGCAAAGGAAGGCTAGCTATAGTGACCTATTTGGCCTATTGGGCCCATCACTAGAATAAGAGCCAGGTAGTTGCAAGAAGAGGTTGAAACCTTCTTGGACCTTCAAGAGGAGCACCCTTAGGCCTAATCTATCTCTTCCTTGGTTCGTCACATGGTAGAATAGGATTTAGGTACTTTCATATTTTAGGAACTAGCAGCCCTAAATATATGTAGGATTGGACTTATTTTTGTATAATTTTTTTGTAGAAAATTTTGGGTTTGACTTGACCTATTTCTTAGGTTGTCTTAAGGAGGGATGAAGGACTTATTTTGGGCTCCATGAGAGGCCTAAGTTATGTAGCACCCTAAAACTGAAGCCCATTTTTATGCTTAAGTCGTACACATGGTTTCATTATTAGATTATTACTTCATGATGTAGAATGTTTATAAAATAATTATTAGTGAAACTCCCAGTAAATTTTTTGTAAAACATCTTGATGTAAAATACAAGCCTCGTCGAAAATATTATTATATTGGAAAATAAATAAGAGGCCATCATAGCTCGTGTATAATTAATAAATTGTCTATGTTTCTTTTACCAATTTTCTACCTCTCTTTGTTGAGTAGAATTTTACAGTCCATAATTATACATACTTATTTAAGTTAAGCTAAGGCATCTATACCTTTACACACCTAGTTACATATATACAGTTATTATTACAATATACATATGTCGCAACCGTAATTACGACGAGACGACGAACTTGCTAAAATTTTAAAATAGAATTTATTTACTAATGTGGATTCGCCACCAAATTTTTATTTAAGAAAAAATATTTGGAAAAAACCTAACTCGAGGAAGAGATTTGTAGTTCAGGGAGTCGGTTACGAATAGGGAAGGTGTTAGGCATCCTACTCACCCGTTCCGAAGAACGGTACCCTTAAACTGAGTGTGTGATCTTGGTATTTTTGAAAATTGTTTGATCCCTTTAGTTTAGAATAAAAATAAATAGTTTGATGGAAGGTAGCTTGACAAGACTTGATCCTGCTCCTACGTATTCCCCAGTGTAACAGGAAACTCAAGGCTTACGTAGTTCTGGTGTGAAGGCTTGACCTTTTGGGGTACTTGAAACATGGATAGAGTATTTTGAAATTATTTTATAGAAAATCCTTAGTCCACATATGCACAGGATCCGAGGCAAACGAGGGCTGTATTGGGATCCATATGAATCTCTAAACATTGAACAGTAGTGAAACTGCCAATTCTATTTTAGAGTCCATCGCGTGAGACTAGGGATTCCAAAAGTATTTTTGAGAGGTTTTATTATTTAGGAGGAATTTTTAGTCCACATATGCAAAAGGTCCGAGGCAACTAAGGTTGTACTAGGGCCTATATAAATCTCTTAATATCGAACAACAGTGAAACCGCCAATTTACCATTTAGAGCTCATCGCGTGAGACTGGTGATTTCCAAAATGAATTTACTTGGAAATATAATAAAGGATTTGATTTGGAAAATAAAAATGAATTTGACTCAAAATTTGAAGAAGGGAATGAAATTTGATTTAAAAATAAACTTGATTTCGAATTTTGGAAATTGAACTTAATTTGACTATGAACTTGATTGAAAATGAACTTAATTGAAAACGAGAATTTGAAGAAAAATAATTATACTTGAGTTTATTTGGGAAAAAAAAAGAGTTGGGTTTGATTCAATTTGAGGGGAAGAATTGAACTTGATTTGATTTGAGAACAAAGATTTGAACTTGACTTGATTTTGAAGATTTGAGTTTTGAAGAAATTGGATTGAAATTGATGTTGAAGAAAAATGAGTTTTATTGAAATGTGAATGAAAAGAATTGAATTGGATTTGAACCAAAAATGAATTTTCTTTGCAGCTTGATGAAAAGAGTGAATTTTGTTTGGAAACTTGAGAAAAAAAATTAGATAGGATTTGAATTGAAATGGATTCTTACGGAAACTTAAGGAAGAGAATTAAATTTGACTTGAAATGAACTTTATTTGAAACATAAGGAAGAGAATTAAATTTGACTTGAAATGAACTTTATTTGAAACTTAAGGTGGAAAGTTAGATTTAATTTGAATGAAAAATGAATTTTACTTGAAGTGAAAAGGAATTGTATCTGAAACATGAGGAAAAAAGCTAAATTTATTTTGAATGAAAAAATTTTATTTGAAGTGAAAATGAATTTTATTTGGAACTTGAGGAAAATAGCTATGTTTAATTTGAATGGAAAAAGAATTTTATTTGACGTGAAAATGGATTTTATTTGCAACTTGAGGAAAATAGCTATGATTAATTTGAATGAAAAAGAAAAATTTTATCGACATGAAAATGAATTTCATTTGAAATTTGAGAAAATAAGTTAAATTTAATTTGAATTTGAATTTGGTCAAAGAATAAATTAACTAGACAAATAAAAAGTAAAGGCTAATGGCTCAACTTGGTTTGGCTATTGGCATAGTTCAACTTGGTTTATGGTGGCTCGCATGGCTAATGGCATGTGACGCGCGCATGATGGGAAGGGGGAATTTTGTAGAAAATATTTGTGTGTGAGGGGTTCGAACCCAGGTAATGGAGATAGCAGACAATATGCTCAGCCATTTGAGATTCCAATTTTTATGATTTATATCTTATTGACCCCGTATATGTGTATGAGGCTGGAATTTTCCTTCACTTTAAATAAGATTTACTGGTGGGCCCCCACATTCTTTTTAAATTCGTCATTTGTGCATGTCTTTTACTTTAAGAAACTATGCATGCATGAGGTGCTCATCAATGAGAGGAGTATGCGTTGTTAGAAGCTAATGCCTTTGAGTAGGGTTCTATTGATTTGAATGGCTGCCCACTGATAAATGATGATGTAGAGATCATCTCCGACCACTCCCATCACTGAATACACAGCCCCTGCCAGCAAATCTCTCCTCATCATCTTTGTCTAGTGTAAACTTTGACTTGCTTGATATATAGCCATAATCCCATTGAGTTGTTTTTTCTATTCAATGAGCGCCTTCTCTCCCTCATTTCAGGCATGCCTTGTTAGTGGGCACTACACTTATACTTACGATCCTGATGCATGTGGTTGCATGGATGCACTCTCATGCGTCCGCTGCCCATCGGTTTTCCTTGCATCTGGAGATTGTCTAGCATAGCAGCTGCTGCCTGATGTGTCCCTATGCCCACTTAACACACTTTGATTACCTTTTTGCAGCCTGATCAGCACTTCAGGGTAGATATTCAATGTCCAAAGCATTGAGCAGCTCTGATGTTTTCATTCTAGATGAAGCAGAATCTGTGTGGTCTTGGGTGTTGAATCAATGACACATACAATTTTGATGTGAGATGGAGATGAGCTGCTCCGCTTGGATATAACTGGTCCAAGCTCAGAAAAATATTTGAATTCCAGCACAGGAGAGATCTCCATGTTGGTAATTCTATGTAATGCTAGAGATTTGGAACACACTCACATAGACATGATCAAGTTTCTTTTTTAGATTCGGCTGCTAATTCCTAATGGCAAGAGACAAAATCATTCTTGCATGTTGGCATTCTTACATAACTGTACCCCCATGAATCTTGATCTCACACTTTGTTATCCCGATTTCCTTGAGTGCCTGATGCATATTCGTTACATTGCTTGCTGCAGACACCAACTGAAGGTACAAGGGTGACAATCATGACGCAATCTCCACCATCCATCTATTGCTTGGCTCCACACCAGAGTACAATGAGACATGACCATTCGCCAATGGCTCATATGGTTGTTCACTGTTTTCGGTCTTATGTACATATCGGTATAGGGGCAACTGATATAAGAATAGCCATCGAGTCATATGTGTGATTAGCCTACCAACTGAGCTTTCTTGCATGTGGAATTTCACAGTCTTTACATGGGAGGCCATATGGGTTGACACTCATTTCTCCTTGTTTTCATCCAACCTTTATGACCACGTCTTGTAGTATCTAGCACCTTGTTTTGATGACATGATGCTTTGTATGGGACAAATGTGATTGATGTTGTGTGCTGCCCCCAACTCTTGAACATTTTCCATCACATGATGTACCCGAAACAAAAATTCAAAATGGTTATACATGGGGTCGAATAGTATTGAGTAGTTGCAAGTTTCCTTTGTGTGCTTGTTTAACTGAATTGAGTTGGTTCCATACTCTTAGTTTGCCCACCCATTTAATCTGGTTCGGGTGCTTTCAAGGTGAAGCCCTTTTCTCGATTTTGATAATTCTATTTATGACTTCAGCCTTCACGAACATTGCAGACTATGCACCATGAAGTACTGCCCATGCACTTTGAATATTGGCAATAAATGATGGGTTGTTTTTGGTTTTCTTTACCATGAATACTTCTCCACGTCAACCCACTTAAGTCTATGTAGACAAGCCGCTCTAAGAAGATCAAAGTCCCCTGCAGTGTGGGCCTCATCCATATTAATTAATGGTGGCTAAAGTTGGCTTATTAAGATTGGAATAGCTACGTCTAGGTGGTAGATGAGGGTCTTGACATATGAAACCTTCTAGTTATCCAGGCGCTTCCTTCTATTGGTTGTGAGAATGTCTCATTCTGTACATGCCTCACAAAGCTCATGGCCTAGTGCTTTGCTACCTTGCTTCATCGAAATGGATTTTGCACAAAGCACATATGCCACCACGATTTCTCCAACAGTTGCATATAGTAACAGAGGTCGTGTTTACTGTTTTCTCTACATGAACGTAAATCTTGGCTCACTATCAACCGATCACATGCCCCTCTATTGCTTTAGCCATTTGAGAATGATATTAAGGCATCTTTACGCACATGTTCTTAGCACTTAGAACCATGTCGCCACGAATCAGATATTCTGAGGTCATCACCATCCTGATAGTCTCTGCATACATGACGAATCGACACGAAGAATGCCATACAGGGGACTTTTAGAAATAGCTTTCAATCTTGCCTCTCCCCTCACACACCATTTGGTTTAATCAAGCGCAACACTAATAAAACTTCATAGACAACCATGCTGTTGCTGATAATTAACGTTTTCTGTGGGAGAAATCAAGTTGACACAATCGAATCTCTGACGTTTGCTAGTTTAACTATCCGCATTAACTTATGGCCGATCTTAAGAGTTGCAAGATTTTCTCCATCGAAGTTTTCACCATGTTAGAGATTGAGGAAACAAGAATTTGAATTATATGTCATTCTCGTGCAAGGGACAAATCTCGCTCAGATAATGATTAATTACGAATCTCATTTCCACACAGTAACTGAATCTAATACATGTTATTTATTTGTTGTTTATCGGAAATGTTTGATCTAAGATTCAAAACAAAGATTAAAATCATCCACACATTTCGCTTTTCTTTATGTTATAATATTCACTTGCTCTGCGGAATTGGCCAACATGAATTCTGGAAAAGGTTTACAAACTCCATGGCTTACCGAAGAAAGGAAGAATGAAATTACTAACCTGAGTGAGATCAATCTCCTGAAGTGTGGGCTTTATTTTTATTTTTTCGTTTTTACTATTATTACCTTCTTTTCTCTTTTTTTTTTTTTTATTTTTTTATTATTTTATTATTTTTATTTTTTCTATATATTTTGTTATTCCTTTTCTTTTTCTTTTACTTTTCAATTTTTCTGTTTTATACTCTTTTTATTTTTAATTTCTTTTCTATTTTGTTTTGTTTATTTTTATTATTTAATGCTTTTTCATTTTGTTATCCATTTGTTTGTCTGTTTTTCTATTTTGTTTGTTTTCTATTTTTTTCTGTTAATATTAACCTTGATATTTACTTAGTATTTAAATTATAGTTTATTTACTAATTAATTTTAAAAATGAGGCATTAGACATAATTGAGTGTTTACAACATACATCTCCTAGATTATGATAAAACTACATACTAAGTAATTAAAATACAATCATCAAACTATTTACAAATTGTACATTATGTGTATGACTTGACTTCTTCCACTTCTTCCTCAAACACAAAATCATGTAAACACTTAGGGCTGGTGGTGATAACATTCTATCCATAAGCTCTCATCCAAGGCGACGAAGGTCTTATCTGCCATCTCTTGGAACGGATATGGCCTTGGAAACAGAGAACTACCTTGGGATGGCTAGACATGTATGGTGTTATAGTAGTGGGATGGTGTTTGCAGGTTGATCTCCTCTTATGGTGAGGATGAATCTTCGGTGGGTGCTGTTGCAGGTTCCTAGTAGTCAGGTCGGGTTGAAAACACCCCATTAGGATGGAAGGCTTCTAGAGGGATAGCAAACTCAGTGGTGGAGAAAGCTAGGCTCATCACAATAAATACAAATAAGTGACATAAAGAAAGATAAACTCGCACATTAGCTTGACTGGTAATCACCAGTCCATGAGCATTTGTAATCCAATTAACATTATTAGCTCCACAAAGACCACTGGGTTCGTGAAAGACATCGAGAACGTTTGAGAAGAAAATGGTGGAAGAAGGGGGAGAAACTAAGTTTCTTAGTAAGATTCTACCCTAGGGTTAGTGATATCATTTTCATCACAGTCACTTCAGTTTATTAGAAAACATGTCATGTACACAAGTTCATTTTTAATATTTAGAAAAATTTAGCTGAAGTGGATTTCTTTTACATAAAGAAGAACTAGTTTCTATTTAAGCATACAATACATAAGTCTTATAAACCTTTGGGATCACATCATAGATATTATTTGAATATCATTTCATCTATGTCTTAACATAACTCTCTTATTTTCTTTATCACTCTCTTAGTGATAATCCAAGACATAGGCATAAAATACTACTTCGTCAAACAATATCTTCTAATTGGCTCTGCTACTCTATCTTTTATTCTTAGGACGTGAGCTCATTTGTTGATGGTCATCACCATCATAAACATTGAAGACATGACGCTTTATAATAGAAGGATTTTTGGAGAACCCTTTTGTCTCCATCTTAGAAGGACCTTGCGCCTTCTGGATGTGCACAACGTACATTAAGAGTAGTATTAACTTTTTACATAAGTTCTTTCTTTAATGATCCCTTAGTTAATCAGATTCCTTTTAAAAGCTTCTAGATCACATGCATGCTCAAACAATCCAATCAATATGTCATGCACATTTAGTCTCTATTTCCAAACTACTTTCACATCATCATCCATACATGATCATCACATAATACATTACTCTTTAAAGAATTGAGAATGTTATCCATACACTTTACATATATCTTTGTGTACTCACAAAACCATACAACAAGTTGGAATGATATTTCTAAATAGAAACCAATCTTTTAATCAAGACTTTCTTAATTAAGCTTGATGTAACTATCTTGGGCATCATGTATACTTACTCTCATAGTTTGTCCAAATTGCTTAATTCATAAGATTTATTATGAATCACTCATAGGATATTAGTCAATTCATCATTCTAAGTTACCTCTCAACCTTTTCTTTTCTCAAAGATTAAGTTCTTCTGAATATTTTAATGTATGATTGTGGTATATTAAACTTATTCTCTAGTTGGCCATATGACCTTTCCTAGTTGTTTACTCTTTGTATTCCTTAAATTGAATGTCTTATGCACAACTTACTTAATTCAAGTTTAAGTGTTATATGTTTTATGCTTTTTACTAGTAACTTGGCTAGTTAGATTTGTTCTATTAATGAACCTACTTAGTTGCCTCCTTGCTCATGAATTTAAAGCTTTTCTACTCATGACTTATTTAGTTATCTTTAAACTTATAAAAAAAATCTACTTTCCTATTTCTAACCTAGGTGGCTGAATCCACATAGCATAGTCCTAATATGTTATAGTTCACTTCTTATCCTAAAAGTTTATTTACACTAATTAGGAGTTAGACTACAAGTTGATACCATACTTAGAAATGTTTAGGATTTTTCCTCTTTGCTTTATATGAGTGGTTGAATTCTCACTTTTCTTTTCCTACCCAACAATTAATATATATTCATCTCCTAAAGCATATTTAGGTTCATCCTTAAGTTCTAGCAAGATTTTAGTATGTTTTCACCCAATTCAATCAATTTGGCCAAATGAGCACTCTACTAAATTCAAGTCCCTTCCAAATTTATAATTCCATAGTTATACTTGATTAGACTCCTCTTTATACCCTAATCAAAATTTTAAACTCAATACTCCTTGATTAAATAGGAAGTGGCCAAATGCTATAGGTGAGTTAAACAAAGCTTCTTTTTTTTTTATCAATTTCTTGCCTCATGACCTTGGTGTCATTAATTTTAGCACCTAGTACATAATATATTCTTATATTTATCCATAATTTTTCCTTACTCCAAAGATATGTTCTTGGAAGGTCTTAAGTGATTTGTTCAATTTTTGGTCCAAAATTCCACCTTTACTCTTAGTAGTTTTTAAGGCCAAGTTCAAGTTCTGTTTATGGATCTAATTATATAATCTTTCTTAGTATTTTAGGAATTTTATATGAGTCCAAATATGGAGTTTATCAAAGATAACTTCATGGTTAAGGATTTAAAAAAAAAAGATATAAACAAGTTTCCAACTTTGAACACCAAGATCTTAAAGAAAGCATTTTTCATGGCAATCAAGTTTAGATTTAGTAGATCTACTCCAAGATCTATCTATCCTTCAATTTGAGCACTTTAAAAATTTTCTCATAAACTCTCAAATATTTTCTAAAGTATAAAAAATTGGTTTTAAGAAATTTTAATCGATTAAATTACTCCAAAGGTTGCTAGAAACACTTTAATCCATCAAGAATTCTCTTCAACTTCCAAAAATCATTAAAAAATTTGTGATACTCATGTTTAACCATCAAGGAATGTTTTGAGCTCCAACCAAATCAAATAAAAAAGGATCCATAGATCTTAGAGAGAGATCCACCAAAAAGAAGAAAAACCATAAATACATGATTAAGGCTTAGAAAATCATATGGTAAAATCCTACTTGTTGAAGATTTTTGTGATGGGTTTGGTGGGGCTTTATGGATGCTCTTACGCCTTCTTGGTGGTCCACATAAGATCTCTTAGTGTTGGTGGTGGAGCTTTGTGGATTTGTCGTAATTTAACTTAAACCTCAAATATGAAAGTTTAAGTTTAGCGTAGATTTTGTTGTTTTGAGAGAAGTTGGAGTTTTGGGTGATTTTAGAGAAAATGATCAATTTCGTGTTAAAGGAGAAAATGAGCCCTCCTTGGTGATCCTAAGCAATTTCGTCCACCTAGAACATTTGGAAATTAAATTCCAACTTAAGGATATTTTGGTACATTTGCATGTAATTTTCATTTTCTACAATAAATGTATATGTAAGGAATTATCATTTTAGGATTATATTAATGCTAATTTATTCTGAATTTTTCACTAATAAAGATTAACTTATTCTGAGCATGGTTAATTTTAATTAAATAAGATTAATTTACTTTAATCATGATTAATTTTATCTCTGTTATTTGTTATTTTTGTCTTATATGGTATTAATGAAGTGATGAATCATATGGTGAATCACCACCACATTTTTTATATGTTATTTTTGTGCACAAAGGGGTGGGGCACACTTTCTAGCTTCTACTTCGTATTTTCTTGCTCTACCAACCTTCTAAGTGTATTTTGGTAATTTTTCTGAACATTTTCCAAGACGTTCTCAAATTGTTCCTTTGACATTTCTAACACTTATTGGTTGGTTCCCAAATCATTATAATGTCATTTGATATTTTTCTGGGAATAATTTATCCCTTGTGGAAAATGGAGTTTTCTAAGGGCGTTTCAGACATTTTTAAAGTTTTCTTATGACTTTTTTGTCTTTTTCTGTTCCTATTCTTTTCTCATGACTTTTCAATAATCCTTTATGTATTCTAATTCTTTAGAATATTTTTTACCTATTTTTTTATATTTTCTTCCTACACATTATTTGGATTATATTATGCAAGGGTATTTTTGTTATTTACATAAAATTTTCTAATTTATATGTCTTTTACCATGATCAAGCATGTACCTAGAGACAATGCAAAATCAACTGAACTGAAATTTCATCAAGTACAATTTACAAAATTTAAGAAGAAATTCTTAACTACTAAATAAAAAACTTCAATCTCAAACTATCCAACTTAGACAATTCAAGATTGAATACAATGAGTGATTTGCTTATTCATCAATATACTCATTATATTCAACATCGCATGGGAAACTAAGGGTATGCTTAAATTTAAATTAAAAAAAAGAAACTTAAATTGGAAAGATCAATAATAATTGTGACATGCCTAATTACTCTAATTGCCTCATTTTAGTAATCAACAATTCGTGGTGATAAAGTGCAAGTAACCTGTCTCTTAATTCTTATGATATAAAACATTAAAGTGTTTTAAGCCTTATGATATAAAACATTAGGTCATGGTCTATGAAAGATCTCTAACTCTAGAATCACAACCCTCTTGAACATCTTTCAAATAATTTTAACTGAATGATATATGAACAAAAGACTTCAAAAATAGAAAGAGAATATGAATAAGATGGAGAAAGTAGAGATAGGTAAGTTGATGATTTGATCATGTGATAGTGAAGGTTATATGCTACACGAAAGAAGAGAGGGTTGGCAAAGAGGGGGACCATGCTCTTTGAGAGAGTTTGGGAGTTGAGAATGAGAGATGTGGTTGCCCATAATAGGAATGGCTAGTTTTGTGTTCTAGGGGTTCCCTAAGCTTCTTAAATTTATTATGAGTTAAAGACCTTGAACATAGAGACTAATCTTGGTGATTTAAAAAGAAGTATGTTGGAGGCTAACTTAGTTTTTAAGGAAAGAACTAAGCAAATATTCCCTTGACAATTTATCTTGAGAGGTTGAATCTAGGTTGTAACTCTGCCAAGTCTAGGATTTTTAAGTGTTCTAAGTATTATATTATTTCATGGAATGGAAAGACCCACTTGTACTGTTTTAAGTCTTAAATTATGTCATGGTCTATGAATACCCATTTTCAATGTTTTAATTCTTTTATTATGTCATGGTCTAGGAAGACCTACTTTTAGTGTTTTAACTCTTATATTATGTCACTGTCTAGGAAGATCTACCGATACTTTTTTATGTATTTTAACTAAATCAACTAAATCTATCCTTAAAATTGTTTAAAACATTGCAATCTATTTTTGGGTATGGTCTAAAATACAATGAGTGACTAAGTGAGAAAGAGAAAGGCAGTATGGTAGCATTCATGTTGGGGGAAATTTTCATATATGGCCTTAGCAGTGCCTAATTAAACCAAGCCACACTATAGTTGTATTGAAGCCTAATGAAAATAGTAATGCTGACCTTTGTTCTTATTTTCAGTACTTTCTAATTACAACTTCAATATTAAACTAAGACTAATTACATCAAAAGGGCTATGATTTTTCTTTTATTATAGGAATGGAGCACTATATAAGAAACAAGGCCACCCTACAACAAGTAACAAAAAATGAAGGCACAACCCTACTAACAATGTTTAAATACACAAGCATCAATCATCATCATTCATTAACAGGACACATTCATCAATCATTTAGTCTCCCAATAAAAATGAAACAATGTAGGTACCTAACAATTAAGCATATTCATCAAATATTCTTACCTCTATGGTAAGCAAGGGGATGATTTGGAGATGATGAAGGTGAGGACCACAATAAATTTGAAAATGAGAACTGGATGCTACAAAAATATGAAACAAATTGCATCAGAATCTAGAGAAGATGTGAACCTTATAACAAAAAGTAACACAATTTTTTTTATAAGAATAAGAAAGGGTTTTTGTCTACAATAAGGTAAAATAAGTTTTCACTATAACATTCTAGGTTTCCATTTTCTACAACCCATTAGGTTTTAATTCATTAAAAGGGGTTAAAATCTTGAAAAAAAAAAAGAAGTAGTGTCGAATAAGTTTAACTATGAGGCAAAAGAAAGCTAGAGAGAGAACTTTTTCAAGACCGAGACTTTGCTTAAAACATCGAATCACCATAAACAATTGCTATCATTCTTCTTAGATATCTAATCTCAGATTATTTCAAGTTTCAACTTAAGTAATTATGAGTTACTTAATTTTAGGCTAAGTAATTTTGAGTTTTTTAATTTTAGGCTAAGTAATTCTAAGTTTTTTAATTTCAAGAGATCACAAACTAGTGAGAAAAGGTAAAGAGTAAGTAGACTCCCTACTTGTTTAGATCTTCTTCCCGAACTTACTTCACTAAGAAGGATGAAATGCCTCCTCTTCTAAGACACCAAGAGTCTCTAACTCTATTCATTAAAAAGAAATAAAATATAAGAAGAAAAATTCAATTTTTATCCTCTACTCGTTATGCTTGTTACCACATGTTCTCATATAAACAAATAAATGGATTTTTTAAGACTAGAGATACGGTTATTTTGGATGATTTTTCTCAACCAGAAAAAAAAAGGAAAGAAAAAGCCTATATATGAAATCTATACCAAAGATTATGGAATATATATAACTCAGTTCTTACAATTTACCTAAAATACCTTGAGTAAATTAAACACCTTCTTAGCAATATATTTTTGTTAAAGGATGGATCCTTGCTTATGGACTTTATTAAGATGAATGCATACTATATTTCACAAAAATTGCAATAATCAAATCATAGACAACATTCAAAAATTTTCATGATTTAAATATATAGAAGTTCAATTTATTTCATGATTCAAAGGAGAGAAAATAAAAAATTTATTTCATGATTCATAGGCCTCATTCGCCATCCTTCAAAATGCATGCGCAACACCAGTAGAAAATTATAATAGGAATGAGCTACATGATTCATGAGTTGCAAGTTGTATACATTTGAATTAAAAGAAACATAAACAAAATATGCAATTAATAAACTTCAGTAGATTCTATGTTGAGAAATATTATAAATGATCTAACACTAATGTAATCATAAGCTTTTCACACTTACTTATGCATCTGACCATAGAAAGCACCATTAGTACTAGCACTAACCATTAAAGAATGCAGTATCTACAAACCTTTATTCAAATTCTTAGCACATAAACGATCACACTTAGAGTATGTGGTAAGAGAATAAGTTACTTTCCTGCCATATCACACACATATATAACTTCCTTACATAATTTACCTCATTAACATAATTGATTTTGAAAAGAATTTAGAACAATAATTTGTGACTTGGGGATATAATGATTTGAAGTTTTGAGCCATTAATTGGTTGAAAGTGGAATGTAACTATATTTGGCCAACTTTGTCTACTGACATGTAAAAGCTTATTCTTAATCAACAGTTAATCAACGATTTATGTTTAACTATTTAAGTTTTGAAATAAAATTTTAACTTACATTCTTCACACCTAAAATAATTACATTTTTAAAGGTAGCAAAGCAAAACTAGGAGTGACCTCTTTTTAGCACATTGGAGGTTAGGTCTTTTAAATCAACAACACTAAATTGATAAAAATAACCTAGCAAAATAATGAACAAATGGTCCCTACCATTCTACCTAGAACTGGAATTGAAATGTATATGATGAATAACACAAGCATTGAACCTGCAGTGACAAAAACACACACCATTTATGATGAATAACCCTAGATGCTAGGTGTGGGAGAAAGAAGTCCCTAACTGCTACCTGCTATCTAGTTTGTGTTGCATGAATTGGTGATAAACAAGACGTTGGAACCAGGACTGTAGCACCTAATAATCTAAACTTAATAGCATGAAAGACTTGGAATTGTTACATATGTGTAGTCTTTCAAATAAGAAACATAAAAAGACTTAAACACCATCTAGAAAAATGACGGTAGAGGATAGTTTCAGTAGTCAATAATAAAAAAAAATAAAAATAAAATTTTGAACAAATTGCCACTCTTATATGAGCTACTATAATAGGCCCTTCAAACTCATCCATTCCTTTAATTTGAGGCATAACCTCCTTAGCATTCTCTCTAATAGCAATTAGGTTAAAATTTATTACTAGCTTATCATTTTTAATGATATTTTTATAGATTTCTTTTGTTTGATATGTGCTAACCTACAATTTTCATAATTTATAATTAAATAAGTATGGTAAACACTAGAACCAATAGATAAAGAAAAATATAATCTTTTATTTAAGAACTCTTGGTCCAATTCCATCCATATGTGGAGATTGGACCAGACCTGATCAAAGAACAAAACACTATACACACTATTCTTTGGATATTCGAGACCCTAAACCCTCTCCCACTCACTCAATTACAAACTAAGATAACCCTTTTACTTTTCATTCTTGCTATTTAGACATCATAGCCACTAACTAACTTTCTAGCATATTTCTATCTAACTTCCCAACAAGTTAGTTTTGTAGTTGATAAAGTTACAACTAAATCAAGGTTTTGCTTCCCTACATCCCTCCTATTTCTTCTTACGTATACCCTAACAATAGTGGGTCGATTCCTATTAGAGTAGGCATGTATCTTAATAACTATTAGACTAGGGCTCATAATAGAGTGCTAAGATATTTACTTTAGGATCAGGCTTTGGCCAAACTAGTAGAAGAAATAGCTCAATCTGGTATTCCAGAAGGTTCAAGGAATATTAATGGAAAGTACATTCATTCTCACCTTGTTGCTATATTAGAAGGTATAATAGTATTTGTCATGATTTTAGGATTAGAACCATCCCTATATGGTTTACAAGTTTACCTTTGGACAAAACTATATGTTGATTTTAATGCAAAATAGCAAATAATATTTCACAGCCTTTATTAACCAAAACAAAAACCTTGTTCAACAATAAATCTCTCTTCTCCTTCTCACTTGCATTGCTAGTTTCCCTTTTATATTCCACCACCACTTTAGCCCAATTATCACCAACCACTTCCCCAACACAACCTACCAAGCCAGCTCTTACCCTTATTGTTGCTACTCTAAAAGAATTGGTTCCATCATTTCCATAATCTCCAAATGATTCCACCCCAACACCTCCAACTATTGAAATTGGAGGAATCTTGAGTAGGCCAAGTCATTTGATATCCTAATCCATCTCACGAAAACCACCCAATTGATCAACCAACTCAATGCACAACTCTTAACAATAAAATCTAGTGGATTAACATTTCTTGCACTAGATGATAATGCGTTCTTTAAACTCAAAGCAAGAATCTTCAATTCTATTTCTGATGGACAAAAGCTAGAACTCTTACAGTTTCACATTCTTCTATATTATATGTCTATCTTTAACTTTGATACTCTCACAAACCCTATCGAAACACTTATAAGTACCGAGCCTGGTAAAGTGGAACTGAATATGGTGAGTTATGGTGGGAATGTGAACATATCAACGAGTGAGGTTAACACAACCATCAATGGCATCATATACACACAAAAAATAAGCATCTTACTATTTATAAGGTGGGTAAGGTCTTTCTTCCTATGGACTTCTTTGTTGTTGCTAAGACACCTACAAAATCACCTTCTTTGGATCTAATCCTAGAGAAGGTATAGATAGATTCCTTTCTATATAGGCTTTCACTTCTTTTTCACACTATGATTTTTTTTCATTCTCAATTAAAAAAGAACATTCTTTCGTTCAATGCATCAAGCTAAATTAATGAATAAGTTGGGAAGTTAAAACTTTTTCTCCAATCATTTAGAAGTTATGTATGTCTGATACTCCAAAGCACCATAAACATGGTTATCCCACCAATAAGAAACCTACCAAAAGCTTTAGCACAACTACCATCATATTACAATTTACAGTGACATTATGGAGAGAAAGAGTGGAAGAAACTTATAGTTACAAAAATGGTTGAAGAAGAGATTTTGGTCTCATTTTTGGTGCAGATAGAATGGTAGGTACAGAAAAAGGGAAATGTGATTAGAAAGGAAAAGCAATAAATAAATTAAATATGCGCATTATGAAGAGTGGAGTTATGGTCAAAACGCAAAATGAAGTTGACATCGGAAAATAACAAGCATATCTATCAATGGAAAATAATGGTTCTGGACTTAGAAGATCTCCCCTGGAGGTAGTAGCATCTTTTTACACTTTTTCCATGGAACCATTCATGTCAATACCCAAGATTTAAAGCTATTTCTTGGTGTCTTGGGTTGCACATTGGCTCCTATTCCCTTAGTCCATTATCCCACCCTTAACTCAATTACAATGCAAAATCACCAACACCTATGATTAATTCAAGTAATACATGTTTAATTTTATACAATCTTAAATTGGTGTATGAAAAGAAAATATTAAAATTTTAATTTAAAAGTCTTCATTGTGCAAGTGTGGGCATATCAATTACATTTGATGGTAGTTTTTAATTTTTTATTTTTTGTAACACTAAGGTTTCTAAAATTTTTCAATTTAAAACTTTAATAATATTTTATTTTAGTGTATGATATGATTAGGTAACATTTTTCATTAATATGATTTAAGCAGGAAATTTCAATAGGCAAATATATTATTCAACAGTATGTAGCTACCATAGGGTGCCTAAAACAAGAAAAGAACATTAAAAGCATATATGCCACTGGGATAGTGCAAATGATTTGTTGTGAGACAGAGATTTCATTAGGAAAGAATGTGAAGTGCTTGGGAACTTGAATTAGTGAAAATGGTTGCTTTGTGCTTTGGCAAATGCTACCAGGAATGTGGTCTCTTAAATTGGTTATTGGTGGCCACAAAGATACAAAGACTCCCACGGAAAGGGTGATTAGGAACTTCTACTGTTTCAGATTTCTATATCTACATGCAGCCAAAATAACAAGCACATCTAATTTATTATTTTGTATATTCCTTTTCTATGATAGTGAACAATTAGAACTCATTAATTAATAGATTTTGACATTTTTTTACATGTTTATTTCATCCTAATAAAGAAAAGAATCTATTTTTTCAATTATGGAGATAATGGATAACTATTTCACATTTGGTATTATAAGTTCTTACATAACAAAATCTTTATGTCAATAAATAGAGAAAATATAGAATGAATATCATATTTTAAGGCTCCAACACATAATTTGAAGCATCATTATAATTGCATTGAGGTAGGATCCATATGTCAAGAATATGGTTGAAATTATGCTATGAATGGAGCCTTTAGACAATCATTTGAATCTAAACCTAGAGATCATAGTCCAAAAACCATCTAGGGCTCTATTAAAAACACCTTAGATGCTTTCTACAAGTTTAGTAGGCCACACACAATCATGGGTACGGCTAAGAAAAGCATTTTTCAGAAGAAATCTTTTAAATAATTAATCTAGTGCTATGAACTTATAATAATTATGGTTTCTACTATGGACTTAAAGCTGAGAATGTTGGTTATGCAGAGTTGTCAATTGAGACAGAAGCTGAGAATGTTTCTATTATAGTTTCTACAACAAAGATGCAGAGAATTCCTCACAGTGACCACAACTTTAGGGTCCACAATGGTGGAGCCGAGGTAATACAGTTCGAGAAAAATCATAACAATGGCAGAAAAAAGATAATACGATGGGGGCAATAGCTCGCAAAATTCTAGAATACAACCCAAACGAAGGATTTAAAACGAAAATTTCATACATAATAGAAAAAGAAGATAGATAAATACCACAACAAGGTGCAAAAAGAATACCTCACAATAACCATAACTTTAGGGAAATAATGGCGGAGCAAGGGTAATGTGAATATGTGATCAGAGAGTAATGATGGAAAAATAATACCTCATAATCGTTTAGACAGAAACGCATGTAGTGATGACGACAAAAGAGTTCGAAAATAATATTGGAGGAGAAAGCAACTGTTGAGGAGATGGTGAAAATGGAGAACTTATTACATTGGTTATCCCTACAAACTGATGTAAAATATTAACTTATACATTGGTTCAATATTTAACTAATGTAAAATAAATTCACTACAAAAAATTATATTATTTTTGGCAGTTAAAATTATAGTTTCTGGCAATTTATAACTGCTACAATGTTTATTACCAACGTTTTAAAAAACCGCTACTTTGACATATGCCAGAAACAGTTTCCGACAATTTTTTCATAACCGCATGTAGAACCGCTAAAAATAATAGACATATATACTGGCGGTTAAAAACTACCAGAAAGTTAACCAAAATTGCCACAGAATGATTGTTCTGCTTTGAGATGGTGTCTTTGTAAAGGTGTTGAAGATCTTGAGTTGTACCGAAAATTTAACACGAAAATTTGGTTTCATTGTAGAATGAAGAAACTGAAAAAATGGATGATATATGAGAAGAATGTAGAAAGACATCTGTCATCTTGGCTTTGCTGGCAGTAATGTATGGATAAGTTGAGATTCAGTGAGAAATATGAGATCAAAAATACAAACTTGAAATTTTGCAACGTTAACATCCTATATCAATAACAATGTGACTGACTCTTATGCAAGCAAATTAAAAAGTAAAATCAATTAACATCAATACTTATTTGGATGAATACTTGTACTAATAACAGGATATAGATACCTTGGCCGCATGGAAGGTCATTATCGCAATTCTCCCATTCTTCTACCTGATTAGCCTATATTATGTTTATTCAGTAAAAAGAAAGAGAAACTGAAGATAACATCAAACTTCAATAGCCTAATTTTTAAATTGAATATAAAAAAAGATAATATAAAATACCATACATAAAATCTATCAATTGTCTCGAGTATGGTATCGTTCCAAACTTGCAAATGATGGTATACAATTAGATAGTATAAAGTTAAACAATTATATATATATATATATATATATATATATATATATATATATATATATATATATATATATATTGTTGTATAATTAGAAAGCCACAATACATCTTTCCATAGCTCCAATTTTGTGATATACACAATCCCTTGAATTTATATGTTGAGACAAAGGGTTAATTAATACTACACCACAGCTTGCTATCACATAGCTCCATCTCTATGCCTTATGTTTAATTATTTGGGATATGGTCAATAGTTTGATTGCGTTACAAATTTATATTTTCATAATAAAGTTTTAAGTTATTAAATTGACATATTTATTTTTTCAATTTTAGTTTTATGTCATATCAACAATTTTTTACAATTGGATACAGCATAGAAATTTCACAGGTTGCTATGAACACCTCATTAACTTTCAACTTTACCAATCTCACAGCATAAAAATAGAATTTATGTGGATAAACTCTCCTAAACAAATATACCTCATTGATTCATAGTCATTTAAAATAGTGATAAAGGAGCAAGAATCCATATTTAGATGGTTGTTGCAACAACTTCTCTGTGCCTTCATGATCAACCTGATCATAGGATTTAATGTGTATTGTTCCTAATAGAAGTTTTCTAAAATCAATCATGATTACGTGGTTATGGAGAGGAATGAGTCTTTTTTTTTTAAGAAAAAGATGTAGAGCTACACATACAAAAGGGGAAAAAAGTGCACATAATGATTAAGCACATAAGCAATTGTATTGGGAAGTAGTGTCTAGTAAGCATTGAGAATAAAATTAAGGAATTGTCCAAGTTGTCTCATTAAATAAACAACCACATGCTAAGTAAACTAATCAAATTAAATTGTTGTATTACAAATTACATCTACTTTTTCATGCACAAAATCTTATTAATCTATTTAAAATTTGTTTATTCATGGACTAACCTAGACATCTTAAATTCATGGATTAATCTTATTAATCTTTTCGACTTTTAGAGTAATTATGAATGTTTACCTATGAGAAGCCAAGGAAACCATCAAAGGGACCATTGGCAGTAATGTATTGGCATAAGTATGAGATGCATTCTTCCATCCAAGGTGAAGTACACAATGAAATCTTAAGCAAGAGTTGTTCATATGTTTGGTAAAATTCAAATTATTTTTCTCTAATCCAAGACAAATGAAGTTTGATAATTCATTACTAAGCAATGAACCAAATCTGAAATGAAAGAGAGGAGGATATAGTATTTCTACCTTGTCAAATTGAAACAACTCAAACTAAGGTGGAGGAAAGATGATTTTTATGTCAGATTTCCCTCCAGCAGGATATTTACCATTTGGGAAATCCTGTCAAGATAAATAATTTAAATATTCAATATCTTTTACCAAAGAAAAAATAAGAACTAGAATACACTTAGCTGTAAACTACATTATATTAACCCCAAAATCATTGGCAATTATTAAGAACATGGGTTAATCACCACTAATACCAATGCAGAATACACAATACTTAAGGATGTAGTTATTATACATCTGAATTTGTTGTCACTACTGTGTATAAAATCAGTGGTTTTGTGAGGAAGTTGAAATCTCTAAGAACTTAAAATTGTTTTATATACTTACAATTGAACATATAAAGAAGACATTTATTACCATATCAAATTGGGTGAACAGAGTATTTTTATGGAGGCATAGTTTTTTCAGCTTCTTTCCATTTTCTCCTTCCATCTTTGTTTAATTGTTTGTGTCGGCTGCACCACAAGCTATGGACAGTAATATAGGCAGAGTGTGTTCTTACCAATACCTTTGATTGTTCCAAACATTCCTTCGAATCGTTCCTCAATTGCTTCTCCTCCTTTTTTCCCAACACTTCTTTTTCTCTACTGCACGAGTCGTTTCTTCTTGCTTCACCTGCCGTCGCAGGAGCCCTATCCAATGGTATGGCAAAGTGAGAAGCAGTGATAGGGATACAATGGCTCACGGCGGAAGAGCACGTGGGAGAAAGAGAGACCTCCAGTGACTACCATGGCGGTAGGTGGCGGTTGAAATCTGACTCTGGAAGTGAAATACATACATACGTTAACACATATTTGAATATATTATTAGAAAGAGAGAGATGTAAATTTTTTTCATTTGGGTTTGGCGAGTAAAAATAGATTCAAAATAAATGAATGAAAAGATTTAGGGATCGAAAAAAATAGGGTTGATGAAATCAATATGTATTTGTCAATAACCCAATTAAAATTGTGCGAATATTATTTTTATTACATACGGTTGCTTAACCCTTCACAAATTGATATCTTTGTGGCAACTTAATAGACCGCCAAAATATAATTGCCATCGTATAAGGATTTTGTTGTAGTGATTATTACATTGGTAATCTCACAACCGATGGAAAACTTGTTCTTTTATTTTATTTTTTTATTTCGTTATACAATTCTTTTTCTATTTATTTTATAATATAATATTATATGTTATTTTAGAAAAAAAACAATTTATTTATAATTTTTTTACACTTATAAAAATAAAAAATAAAAAATATTATAAAAATAACAAAATAAAATGAAATTTTATTAAACTTTTAAAAATATAAATATAATTTGCTAAAAAAATCAAATAATAAGAAATATTATTTTTCAATTACATGATTTGTTAACTAGATAAAGAATGGACAAAACAAACGAGGACCAGTAATGTTTGTATCTGTTATTACCTATGTTTTGAAATAGACAAAATTATGATAATATTATTTGAGATTTGTTTAAATTATATATTTGATATTCTTCTTCAATGTTTTTAATAGTTATTCTTCTCGTAATTAATCGTAATTTTTATAAATGAAAAGATAAAATTTTATCTTAATGTTTGGTAAAAATCTTTTATCATTTTTATATATTTTGAACTTTATTATTATTATTTAATATTTTTATTTTATTTTATTTTTTTTAATTTTTTTAATTTTTTATTTTTATAGAAAACTTATGTATGTATATCTTATGATGATAGATAATAATAATAATTATAATAATATGTTCCAATATCATTATATTATATTAATATGATATATGATGAAGAAAATATTATATCATCAAATATTATAGAAATGATATATTATTAGAAATTCTATACATTATATTTTTATAAAAATTTAATATTTTACTAATAAAAATATTCTTAAACATTACGTTAAAACTTTTAAATTATTTAACATAATATATTTAATTCTTTTGTCTATATAAAAAAGAACTATGAACTAATTTTGTAATACAAAAGTTAATAAATTATTATAAAAATTAAAATTAAAATAATAAAATTGTATGATAATAATATAAATTTAAAATTATAAATATTTGAATGCGTTAATAAAAAATAATAGGAAAGAAATATTATTAAAATAATAAATAATGTTAAATTATTGTAAAAATAAATAAATATAAAATAAAGTAAAGAGAAGAGATAAACATATATTTAAAACTTTTATTGTAAAAATTATGAAAAAATGATAAAAATCAAAGAAGAAATTAAAAATAATTTATTACGAAATGTATTATAGAATAAAAATAGTTCAAATATATGAAAATTATGCCTTATGTGCTTTTATAATTAATAATATAGATTATTTAACTTATTAGTCATTGAAAATTTTATTTAATATTTAACTAATATAATTATAAAATGGGATATAATTGTGCGTAATACGTGAACACAATTTAATTTTTTTTATCTTTTCGATTGTTAAATATATTTTATTCTTTACAAATCGATATAAAATATATTGTGACATTTTTTTAAAATAATTTGCTGAAACAAGAAAGTTTGCAATACAAGGCTTAAGCAACTAGCTAAAGCATATTCTTATATATACACAAATGTAACTTTTCTAATAAAAACATTTTTCATTTAATTTTTAAAAGTTATAAACATTAATTTGAACAAATATAAAAAGAGAGTAACTTTTATCTTTAACCATGATTTTAAAATTCTCAAAATCTAAACTAAATATATTATTTTTAAATAAAAATTTATAAAAATGATATTTATCATATGAAATGTTGTTATTTACTAATTATATATATATATATATATATATATATATATATATATATATATCGAAAAAGTATAGTATCTTAAGTATATCTTACAACTAAGATTTCGTTTGGGGTATGGTTGCAAAAGTTTTCATTTTTTATTTTAAAATTAATTTTTAAAAATAAAATTTATTTAAATAACTAAATTTAAATTAATTTTTAATATATTTTTAACTTAACTATTAAAAAAATATGATATTATTTTTAATTTTAAAATATTTTTATTGTTAATTTTATCAAACTGTTATTATTATAATTATCATTATAATAATAATAATAATTTTAATTTTAATTTTTTTAAAATTATAATTTTTATTATTTTAAAAAATTCTTTTTTCATTTTTAATTAATTCTTTTTATTTATCAATTTATATTGATTTATACTGGTAAATAATATTTTTGATAAATAATTATATTTAATTTTAAAAATTATAATATAATTTATATTTATTATTTATAATACAATATTAATATAAATATATATTATTTTATATAAAATAATATTAAATATATTATAATAATATATAAAATTATTTATACTATACATTAATTATTATATAATATATAAAAAAATTATCTTTATTTTATAACAACCATCGTCATCACCATAATAATAATAATAATAATAATAATAATTTTATTATTTTTAAATTTTAGTTTTTTTAAAAAAAAATTTAATTTTTAATGATTATTTTTATTTATCTATTTTTATGAATTTATAATAAATAAATAATATTAGTTAATATTTAAATTATATTTATTTTATAATACTATAATAAACTTTTATATTATATAATTATTTATAATATGAAAAATATATTATTTATATAAATAAAATATTATAATTATATAATATTTTTATATTTTAGTAATTATTGTTACATCTATCATATAATAATAATAATTTAATTCTTTTAATTTATAATTTTTATTTTTATTTTTATTTTTAAATTTATAATAAAGTAATATAATAATAATAATAATAATAATAATTTTAAAAATTTTAATTATATTTTTAAATTATTTATTTTTAAAATGAATAATAAGTGATAGATAGAATAATTTGATTAATTTTTATAATAAACTTTTAAAATTATTAATAAAATTTTATCTTATTTTAAAATTAAAAATTATAATTAATTTTTACTTTTAAAAACTAAAAAGCACTTTAAACACGGAGGCTAAGGATAATTATTCTTAGTAGAACATTCGGTGCAATTTAGACAAATTCCAAAAAATATTATTATAGTTTATCGTATTTTTATTTACATATCAATCAGATGAAAATGTTTTAAAAATAATATTTTATTAAAAATAAGTATCTGTCACAATAAATGAAATTATAATATTGAGAATGAACAGCATTTAACAAGTAAGAATATCATGTGTCTAATAATAAAATGACAGTAGAGGATAGTTTCAGTAGTCAATAATAAAAAAAAAAAATTGAACAAATTGCCACTCTTATATGAGCTACTATATAAGATAGGCCCTTCAATTTGAGGCAAAACCTCCTTAGCATTCTCTCCAATAGCAATTAGATTAAAATTTATTACTAGCTTCTCATTTTTAATGCTATTTTTATAGATTTCTTTTGTTTAATATTTGCTAACCTAAAATTTTCATAATTTATAATGAAATAAGTATGGTAAACACTAGAACCAATAGGTAAAGAAAAATATAATCTTTTATTTAAGAACTCTTGGTCCAATTCCATCCAAAGGTAGAGATTGGACTAGACCAGATCAAAGAACAAAACACTATACACACTGTTCTTTGGATATTCGAGACCCTAAACCCTCTCCCACTCACTCAATTACAAACTAAGATAATCCTTTTACTTTTTCATTCTTGCTATTTAGAGATCATAGCCACTAACTAACTTTCTAGCATATTTCTATCTAACTTCCCAACAAGTTAGTTTTGTAGTTGATAAAGTTACAACTAAATCAAGGTTTTGCTTCCCTACATCCTTTCTATTTCTTCTTACATATACCCTAACAATAGTGGGTCCATTCCTATTAGAGTAGACATGTATCTTAATAACTATTAGAGTATGCCTCACAATAGAGTGCTAAGATATTTACTTTAGGATCAGGCTTTGGCCAAACTAGTAGAAGAAATAGCTCAATCTAGTATTCTAGAAGGTTCAAGGAATATTAATGGAAAATACATTCATTCTCACCTTGTTTCTATATTAGAAGGTATAATGGTATTTGTCATGATTTTAGGATTAGAACCATCCCTATATGGTTTACAAGTTTACCTTTGGACAAAACTATATGTTAATTTTAATGCAAAATAGTAAATAATATTTCACAGCCTTTATTAACCAAAACAAAAACCTTGTTCAACAATCAATATCTCTTTTCCTTCTCACTTGCATTTCTAGTTTCCCTTTTATATTACACCACCACTTTAGCCCAATTATCACCAACCACTTCCCCAAAACAACCTACGAAGTCAGTCCTTACCCTTATTGTTGCTACTCTAAAAGAATTGGTTCCATCATTTCCATAATCTCCAAATGATTCCACCCCTAACATTCCAACTATTGAAATTGTAGGAATCTTGAGTAGGCTAAGTCATTTGATATCCTAATCCATCTCACGAAAACCACCCAATTGATCAACCAATTCAATGCACAACTCTTAACAATAAAATCTAGTGGATTAACATTTCTTGCACTAGATGATAATGCATTCTCTAAACTCAAAGCAAGATTCTTCAATTCTATTTCTGATGGACAAAAGCTATAACTCTTACAGTTCCACATTCTTCTATATTATATGTCTATCTTTAACTTTGATACTCTCACAAACCCTATCGAAACACTTATAAGTACCGAGCGTGGTAAAGTGGAACTGAATATGGTGAGTTATGGTGGGAATGTGAACATATCAACGAGTGAGGTTAACATAACCATCAATGACATCATATACACAAAAAAATAAGCATCTTGCTATTTATAAGGTGGGTAAGATCTTTCTTCCTATGGACTTCTTTGTTGTTGCTAAGACACCTACAAAATCACCTTCTTTGGATCTAATCCTAGAAAAGGTATAGATAGATTCCTTTCTATATAGGCTTTCACTTCTTTTTCACACTATGATTTTTTTTCATTCTCAATCAAAAAAGAACATTCTTTCGTTCAATGCATCAAGCTAAATTAATGAATAAATTAAATATATGCATTATGAAGAGTGGAGTTATGGTCAAAACGCAAAATGAAGTTGACATCGAAAAATGACAAGCATATCTATCTATGGAAAATAATGGTTCTGGACTTAGAAGATCTCCCCTGGAGGTAGTAGCATCTTTTCACACTCTTTCCATGGAACCATTCATGTCAATACCCAAGATTTAAGGTTATTGGTTAGTGTCTTGGGTTGCACATTGGCTTCCATTCCCTCAGTCCATGATCCTACCCTTAACTCAATTACAATGAAAAGTCACCAACACCTATGATTAATTCAAGTAATACATGTTTAATTTTATGCAATCTTAAATTGGTGTATGAAAAAAAAATATTAAAATTTTAATTTAAAAGTCTTCATCGTGCAAGTGTGGGCATATCAATTACATTTGATGGTATTTTTTAATATTTTATTTTTTTTAACACTAGGGTTTCTAAAATTTTTCAATTTAAAACCTTAATAGTATTCTATTTTAGTGTATGATATGATTAGGTAACAATTTTCATTAATATGATTTAAGCAGGAAACTTCAATAGGCAAATACATTATTCAACAATATGTAGCTGCCATAGGGTGCCTAAAACAAGAAAAGAACACTAAAAACATGTATGCCACTGGGATAGTGAAGATGATTTGTTGTGAGACAGAGATTTCATTAGAAAAGAATGTGAAGTGCTGGGGAACTTGAATTAGTAAAAATGGTTGCTTTGTGCTTTGGCAAATGCTACCAGGAATGTGGTCTCTTAAATTGGTTATTGGTGGCCACGAAGATACAAAGACTCCCACGGAAAAGGTGATTAGGAACTTCTACTGTTTCAGATTTCTATATCTACATGCAGCCAAAATAATAAGCACATCTAATTTATTATTTTGTATATTCCTTTTCCATGATAGTAAACAATTAGAACTCATTAATGAATAAATTTTAGCATTTTTCTACATGTTTATTTCATCCTAATAAAGAAAAGAATCTTTTTTTTCCATTATGGAGATAATTGATAACTATTTCACATTTGGTATTATAAGTTCTTACATAAAAAAATCTTTATGTTAATAAATAGAGAAAATCTGGAATGAATATCATATTTTAAGGCCCCAACAAATAATTTGAAGCATCATTATAATTGCATTAAGGTAGGATCCATATGTCAAGAATATGGTTGAAATTATGCTATGAATGGAGCCTTTAGACAATCATTTGAATCTAAACCTAAAGATCATAGTCTAAAAACCATCTGGGGCTCTATTAAAGACACCTTAGATGCTTTCTACAAGTTTAGTAGGCCACACACAATCATGGGTACGGTTAAGAAAAGCATTTTTTTAGAAGAAATCTTTTAAATAATTAATCTAGTTCTTTCCTACGAACTTATAATAATTATGGTTTCTACTATGGACTTGAAGTTGAGAATGTTGGTTATGCAGAGTTGTCAATTGAGACAAAAGCTGAGAATGTTTCTATTATAATTTCTACAACAAAGGTGCAGAGAATTCCTCACAGTGACCACAACTTTAGGGTTAACAATGATGGAGCCGAGGCAATACAGTTGGAGAAAAATCATAACAATGGCAGAACAAAGACAATACGATGGGAGCAATAACTCGCAAAATTCTAGAATACAACCCAAACGAAGGATTTAAAACGAAAATTTCATACATAATAAAAAAAAAAGATAGATAAATACCACAACAAGGTGTGAAAAGAATACCTCACACTAACCATAACTTTAGGGCAATAATGGCGGAGCAAGGGTAATGTGAATATGTGATCAGAGAGTAATGACGAAAAAACAATACCTCATAATCGTTCAGACAGACACGCATGTAGTGATGACGACAAAAGAGTTTGAAAATAATATTGGAGGAGAAAGCAATGGTTGAGGAGGTGGTGAAAATGGAGAACTTATTACATTGGTTATCCCTACAAACTGGTGTAAAATATTAACTTACAAATTATTGTATTGGTTGTCTCACAACAGATGTAAAACTCGTTCTTTTATTTTGTTACACAATTTTTTTTCTATTTATCTTATAATATAAATTACCTGTCATTTTAGAAAAAAAATAATTTATTTATAGTCTTTTTACACTTATAAAAATAAAAAATAAAATATTATAAAAATAATAAAATGAAATCAAATTTTATTAAAATTTTAAAAATACAAATATAAGCTAAAAAAAATTAAATAATAAAGAATGTTATTTTTCAATTACATGATTTGTTAACTAGATAAAGAATGGAGAAAGAACCAGTAATGTTTGTATCTAGTTTACATAGTTATTACCTATGTTTTGAAATAGACAAAATTATGATAATATTGTTTGAGATTTGTTTAAATTATATATCTAATATCCTTGTTTAATGTTTATAATAGTTATCCTTCTGTTAATTAATCATAATTGTTATAGATGAAAAGATAAAATTTTATCTTAATGTTTTGGTAAAAATCTTTTATTATTTTTATATATTTTAAACTTTATTATTATTATTTAATGTTTTTTTTTTTAATTTTTTTTAATTTTTTATTTTTATAGGAAACTTATGTATGTATATCTTATGATGATAGATAATAATAATTATTATTATAATAATATATTCCAATATTATTATATTATATTAATATGATATATGATGAAGAAAATATTATATCATCAGATATTATAGAAATGATATATTATTAAAAATTCTATACATTAAATTTTTATAAACATTTAATATTTTACTAATAAAAATATTCTTAAACATTACATTAAAACTTTTAAATTATTTAACATAATATATTTAATTCTTTTGTCTATATAAAAAAGAACTATGAACTAATATTGTAATACAAAAATTAATAAATTATTATGAAAATCAAAAATTAAAATAATAAAATTATATGATAACAATATAAATTTAAAATTATAAATATTTGAATGCGTTAATAAAAATAATAGGAAAAAATATTATTAAAATAATAAATAATGTTAAATTATCATAAAAATAAATAAATATAAATAAAGTAAAGAGAAGAGATAAACATATATTTAAAACTTTTATTGTAAAAATTATGAAAAACTGATAAAAATCAAAGAAGAAATTAAAAATAATTTATTACGAAATGTATTATAGAATAAAAATAGTTCAAATATATGAAAATTATGCCTTTTGTACTTTTATAATTAATAATATAGATTATATAACTTATTAGTCATTGACAAATTTATTTAATATTTAACTAATATAATTATAAAATGGGATATAATTGTGCGTAATACGTGAACACAATTTAATTTTGTTTATCTTTTCGATTTTTAAATATATTTTATTCTTTACAAAATATCGATATAAAACATATTGTAACATTTTTTTAAAATAATTTTCTGAAACAAGAAAGTTTGCAATACAAGTCTTAAGCAACTAGCTAAAGCATATTCTTATATATACACAAATGTAATTTTTCTAATAAAAACATTTTTCATTTAATTTTTAAAAGTTATAAACATTAATTTGAACAAATATAAAAAGAGAGTAACTTTTATCTTTAACCATGATTTTAAAATTCTCAAAATCTAAACTAAATATATTATTTTTAAATAAAAATTTATAAAAATGATATTTATCATATGAAATGTTGTTATTTACTAATATATATATATATATATATATATATATATATATATATATATATATCGAAAAAGTATAGTATCTTAAGTATATCTTACAACTAAGATTTCGTTTGGGGTATGGCTGCAAAAAGCTTTCATTTTTTATTTTAAAATTAATTTTTGAAAATAAAATTTATTTAAATAAATAAATTTAAATTTATTTTTAATATATTTTAATTTAATTATTAAAAAATATAATATTATTTTTAATTTTAAAATATTTTTATTGTTAATTTTATCAAACTGTTATTATTATTATTTTAAAAAAAAATTCTTTGTTCATTTTTAATTAATTCTTTTATTTATCTATTTATATTGATTTAATGGTAAATAATATTATTTGATAAATAATTATATTTAATTTTTAAAATTATAATATAATTTATATTTATTATTTATAATATAATATTATTATAAATATATATTATTTTATATAAAATAATATTAAAAATATTATAATAATATATAAAATTATTTATACTATATATTAATTAATTATTATATAATATATAAAAAATTTATCTTTATTTTATAACAACCATCTTCATCACCATAATAATAACAATAATAATAATAATAATAATAATAATAATTTTTTATTTTTATTATTTTTAAATTTTAGTTTTTTTAAAAAATTTAATTTTTTAATGATTAATTTTTATTTATCTATTTTTATGAATTTATAATAAATAAATAATATTATTTAATATATAAATTATATTTATTTTATAATAATATAACAAGTTTTTATATTATATAATTATTTATAATATTAAAATATATTATTTATATAAATAAAATATTATAATTATATAATATTTTTATATTTTAGTAATTGTTGTTACATCTATCATATAATAATAAATAATTTAATTTTTTAATTTATAATTTATATTATATTTTTATTTTTAAATTTATTATAAAAAATGATATAATAATAATAATAATAATTTTAAAAATTTTAATTATATTTTTTAAATTATTTATTTTTAAAATGAATAATAAAATGATAGATAGAATAATTTGATTTACTTTTATAATAAATTTTGAAAATTATTAATCAAATTTCATCTTATTTTAAAATTAAAAATTATAATTAATTTTTACTTATAAAAACTAAAAAGCACTTTAAACGACGGAGGCTAAGGATAATTACTATTAGTAGAACATTCGGTGCAATTTAGACAAATTCCAAAAATGTTATTATAGTTTATCGTATTTTTATTTACATATCAATCAGATGAAGAATAAAATGTTTTAAAAATAATATTTTATTAAAAATAAGTATCTGTCACAATAAATGAAATTATAATATTGAGAATGAACCGCATTTAACAAGAATATCATGTGTCTAATGAAATTTCAATATAGTTTGCTCATTAAATTATAATATGCAACTGCGAATTCCAATGCAACATCATGATTTTTGCGGTCTCTAAAATTACATCTACGATTGTATTAATCGCATTTAATTAAAAATTGCTCCAATATTAGTTAAAAATCGTAAAAAGATAACAGCCACAAGCAGAGTCATAGTTGAAGATATGACGGATAAATCAGCTAAAGATTTAGAAGAAAGTTAAAAAGATTGATAGAAATTACAAAATTAATAAGAATTTTTTTTTTAAAATAAAAAATATTTGATAAAACTAATCATTAGATTATCTGATAAAAATAAATTAATAAATAAAATTATGATTATATGATTTAAATTTAAATATTATGATTTTTAACTATTTAAATTAAATTATTATATTAATTAAAAATAGAGATAAATTTTTAATTTATTTTTATTTATATTTTTATTATAAAATATTATATAAATAAATTTATAATTATTACATCCATTATATGTTATAAAAGATTAGAGATTGATGATTTTGTTATTTATTTATTTTATTATTTAAAATATATTTTTTAATAAAAATATATATTTAAATAAGCAATTTTTAGTTTAAATAATAAATACTTATTTTTAATTTTATAAATAAATTTTAAATAATATATCTATAAAAAAGGTATTTATTTAATTTTTAAAATTTTTAACAACAAAAATTTTGCAGTAATAATTTAAATAAAATATATTTTACAATAAAGAACAGATTATCAAAATATATTTAAAAATAAAAACAGAAAAATAAATTTCATCTAATAGACGAAATATTAAACCCGGGTAAAATAGTGTTTAATAAAGAATTAGTAATTATCAAAATAGTTATCCAGACAAACATAATTTTCAGTAAGTTAAATTTCAAACGTTAATGGAATAATATTTTTAAAAATTAAAATAATATTAAAAATAATTAATTATTTCATCTTTAATCTAGGAGTAAAATATACCCACAAACACAGTTCTAAACACGGGTTACTATTAGCAGTGTGATGAAACTTGAAAGGGTTCACCACCCAAATGAAAATGTGTCCCACACTGTACTATTCTTCTCTGCATGTATTTGTATGCCCATACTTTATAGGCAGTAGCCAGCGGTGAGTGAAGAAGTAGTTGATACTAACTATAGCTGCCAATGGGGGATGCACCCACCCAGTGGTCACTTTCTATCTCTGCAAATCAGAAGCAACGTAGTGAACAAACATGTATCATGTACTTTGTACTTGTATGAACCATCCCTGTCCAGGGAACTCAGGGAAGAAAGAAAGGGACACAATTCTTCAATTCACTACACACCCACCCATGTCACTATCACGTGCTTTATCAACTTTTAACTGACACAATTCCAGAAACATCCTACACGGTTACACCCATACCCCACCAATAACTCTTCCTCCCATCTCCTTTGTTTTGAGGGACAATTTTTTTTTTTTTTTAATCCCATAAAAAATAATTTTTTTAAAACTAATTCCTTTTTTTAAATTTTTTTTACTTCCAATTGTATGCTACCAAACAGAATGGTAATTATTAGAAAAACATAAGGTTTTACTAATATATTTTTCATCTTATTTTTAACTTTTTCTATTATTTTATTTTATTTTATATCATATTTCTTAATTTTTTTATTTTGTTTTTACATCCTCAAAGGTGAGTATAGATCACTTATTGTTCAATTATCAATATTCTCAATGCAATATACAACGAATTGTAATAATGAATTCAGATTACGATATATGTTAACAATATTTTTTTTAATATATTATATTTTATATATATTTTTCTTTCTCACCTCATTTTACCTGCTTTTGGATGTGTAATAACAATTTTGTTTGTAATGTTGCCTCCAACACGTTTCCTTCATTGGTTATCATGTCCTCTTATGTTAACCTGAACTTTATCCCACCTAGAACCCTTTTTTTTTATCACAGATTATATTGCTATAGTTAATTAATTAGTTTCAAAACAAACAGATATATAAGAAAAAAGGTATATGCAATGAAATGGTTGATAGAATTAAAAAAATAATATTATAGTAAGTGTTGTAGTAAAATATTGAATAATTTAACTGATTTGTTTAAAGAGATAAAGACATAAAAGAAAGAATATTGATTATGATTAATGGTTGATTATAAAATTTATTAATTAATTTATTTTATTTTTCTAATGAATTATTTTCTACTATTTAATAATAGAAAAAATGGAAAATTGAATTTATTTGAGATTATATTTTTCAGAATATATTTTTCTTCAACTTGAAACTTATGATAAATAAAAATAAAGAGCATGATAAATCAATTTTTCTTTTATAAATTACACTAGTAAAAAATGAGATTTTTATATTAGTTGTTTTAAATTTATACTTCGATTATTTAGATGATGTTGAAGTAAGGGATATAAAAAGTTGAACATTGTATATTGATTTTTCAACCAATGTAGACAAAGGTTCTTTATTTAAATCAATGTAAAAGGTTTATTTCTTACATTAGTTCTTACTTTAATTGATATAAAAAGTAGACTTTTTACATCGATTTATATCTAAATTGATGTAGAAAGTTCAAATTTTTACATTGATTAATGTTTGAATGATGTAAAAAATTTATTTTTTTAACACCACACGGGTGGAAAATAAGCTTTTTACATCGGTTGTTATGGACTTTTTACATCGGTTATTTAAGCGGTGTTGAAGTAGGCGATATAGAAAATAAGATTTTTTACATCGGTTTTGGAACCGATGTAAAAAGTACACTTTCTACATCGGTTAAGGCCACAACCGATGTAGAAAGTGTACTTTTTACATCGATTATAGGCCCAACCGATGTAAAAAGTGTACTTTTTACATCGGTTATAATCTTAACCGACGTAAAAAGTTCATTTTTTTTAATGTTCGTTTTGTTTAGGCATTCTACCGTATTATTTATTCACAATATCTGCTTATACATACAGAATCACGGACGAATGATTAATCGAATTCACATAATCTATATATTTAAACTAAATACATCATTATTTATTATCAAATTTAATTTACAAAGGAAATAACTTAAAATTACATCAAGCAAGTGTTGAAATTTGAAAAAAAAAATGTCGTAATCAGCCATGTACCTGTTGAAAATAGAGAAAAAATGGTTGAGCGGTGACCAAACGATGTCCTAACGGAGGTAAAACGGTATTCGAACGACGACACAACACAGTGGTAGCCAAATAAGAAGCTTGAAAATTATACAATACAATCAAAACGAATGTAAATTTCAATTATAATAACAAAATGAGATGTATAAATAACGACAAAGACGACTTCAAACCTTAGGGTGTGCGAAGACGACTTCGAACGGAGGAAATGGTTGCAACGACAACGACAACCACGAACGTAAGAATGGAGTGCAACGACGAACAACAGGGACGGCGGTAATGGCTAAGACGTAAACAAAAATAGAGAGAACAAGCCGAAACGAGAAACTAGGGTTTTTGAGAATGAGGTTAAAGACGACTATCATCGAAATATAAGTGATAGGGGAATACATTCTATATCGGTTGTTTCTTAGAACCGATGTAGAAAGTACTTTCTACATCGGTTGTTTTGTAATCGATGTAGAAAGTTTTAAAAAAATCCACTTTCTACATCGGTTGTTATGTAACCGATGTAGAAAGTACTTTCTACATCGGTTGTTTTGTAACCGGTGTAGAAAGTTTGAAAAAAAATCCATTTTCTACATCGGTTACAAAACAACCGATGTAGAAAGTACTTTTTACATCGGTTGTTATGTAACCGATGTAGAAAGTTTGAAAAAAAACTCACTTTCTACATTGGTTCTTTTTTTGAACCGATGTAAAAGTTTACATTTATTTACAAAAATGCCACCACATTTTTTTTATATCAGTTTCTAAACAACCGATGTAAAATCCTGTTATAGAAACCTATTTTTGCACTAGTGCCAATTCATTTAAGCATGCTACTAAAATTTAATCACAATACCTTGCATATTTACAACCAGACAACACAGTCAGGAAACACAACCAAAGAACACATTTATGAAAGTTAAATATATCATATACATTATCAAATTTAAATACATTGAATATTTACACAGAAAATATATAAAAGTTATATAAAATATCAATCCAAATTGGCTACCTTCAGCATATATTCCTCCCAACATCTTCTAACATCAATATCTTTTTCTGTTAAAGGGTATGAGTTTAGAAATATCTACAAAATGTTGGAAGAAATTTAGAAAAATTTCATGTTATGAATTGAAATCAAATTACAAAATTGTGATAATTGTAATTATTTCAGTCCATGAATCAACAATAGATGTTGAAACATATGTCTCATGACATAATATCCATACTCAATACTCCTAATTTGTTTTTTGCACTACAAAAGAATATAAAAAAATACAATTAGTGAATGATATGATAAAAAATATAAAAAGAATAATTGAATAAATTTGTAATAAATTACTTACACTTGGAATTATTCATAAAGCCTTTTCAATATTTGTTAAATGCATTCTTTTTAATAGAAAATGGGCATTCATTGATCTATAAAAGAAAAACCAAATTAAGTATAAGAATAAAAATAATAAATATATATACAAAAATGATAAAACAACTTACACATCAATAATCTCTCTTATGTCATTCTTCGGCTTTTGCCAAACATAGCACAAAAAGACAACAACATTCTTCTTTGGAGAAATAATGATTAATTGACAATGAGACCTACAAAATTAGAATAAGAATTAACCAAAATCAGAAATATAGTTTAAGGTGTTAGTTAAAATTTGAAAGTTTTGACTTACAAATGAAAATAAGGTGCTAAGTAACACTCTTTTTCACTCTCTAATCTATTCTGAATGTAACATTGTATGTTAGTTGACTTGTTCCCGATTTTCTAGATATGAACCCAATCAAGGAATCCATATAGATCCAAGTTCCTTCTTTGTATACAGAGGCGATGGAAGTATCTAATATATTTAATAGATCCTAAATATCATAATTTGATAATTAATTTAAGTAAGTTTTAGAAGAGGATATGTAACATAGAAGGGGATGGGCTTGCCAATGACATCATCTTCCATAATGAATTGCAAAGGCTGGTTCCCCAAGCTAATAATAACAATGAACAAATGTGTAAGCAAATCAACTTTAGGTTTTTTTTGTTGGGTGGGATATCTTTTATAACTCCAACATCAATCTCCTAAAACGTATTTAGAAAATATTAGTAAAAATGATATATGGATCGAATGTAACATAAAAAAGATATAATTAAATATTTTAGAACTTCATTAATACCTTAGGTTGAATCTGCTACGCAAGTCTTCTCGGTCATAAAATGAAATGATTAGGGGCTTGCCCCACTATATGAACTTCCTTAGTAGGGACAAAAACAAGAGTGTTTACAGCTTCAACCTGTTCAACCACCACCCTAACCTTATCAACATCAATTTGCTTATGATGTATGGTTGAACCTAAGTTATAGACTTTTCCAATGACTACTAAATGAAAGGGATCATCAACATATAAGACCTCACACTCCTTAATCAATTATTTTATTATTCAACTCAATATTTTTTTTAACATTTAATCATGTACTTTCTAATAAATCAAATGAGGTTTTCAACCTCCAATAAATATTTTGTTACTTCAATAATTTATGCAATACATTTCTTAAAACCTAGACCAACAATTTTATTTAAATTATTCTTAAAAGTCTAGAATTAAATTATGATTACTAATTTTATTTTTCTCTAATTTATTAGGAAACCATTTAGAGATAATAATAATATAAATTATTTCAATATTTTCATATTTTATCCTCTTATGTTAAGGTTTAAATATAAAGTTATATATATATATAATTAAATGCTAATTATATTTTTTTATACATTAAAAATATATTGGAGGAAAAA
The DNA here is from genome assembly GCA_026541065.1 of Canavalia ensiformis. Classification (NCBI taxonomy): domain Eukaryota; kingdom Viridiplantae; phylum Streptophyta; class Magnoliopsida; order Fabales; family Fabaceae; genus Canavalia; species Canavalia ensiformis. The sequence continues at coordinate 158,489 of JAMKYM010000475.1, forward strand.
AGTAATGGATGTTATAAAGTATTAGATTTTGAATATTTTTATAAAATAATAAATAATTCTATTTTTCACCAAACTTTTTAATTGAATACTTTCTTATATTTATTATGTGAGAATATATTTGTATAATTTAAAAGCTACTAAATGAGGTTTTTTTTTAAAATCTTTTCTAACAACTCCATGTTTAAGTATTATAACTTTTATAATTTATATAAAATTATACAACTTTATAATACCTACACAAAATATATATATATATATATATATATATATATATATATATATATATATATATATATATATATATATATATATATATATATTCTTGAGCAACTAAAATTTAATATCCACAATCTCACCTATAAATGAGAATCATATAAATAAAATTAACAATTTAAGTATACTATTTTTTTAATATACTATCTCACATTAATTTAGATAATTTATCAATTTAATCTTTAATCAATCCAATTACCAATCAATAACCATAAAAAATTTCGTCCAAACTTGAATTCAAATGTAATCAAATATAAATTTTTAAAGTATCACACAATTAGTAAAATTTTATTCTAGACCAAAAGAACTCCACAACTAATCCTATAAACAAATAAATTTCATCCAAAATTAAATTCATATATAATTAAACACAAATTTTAAATTTATCAAACAATTAATAAATTTCATTCTAGAGCAAGGGAGCTCTAAAACAATCCTATACTCTGCTTGAGTCTCTTCCCCTTACTTGGAACTGAAGATCAGTTAAATCTTTAATTTTTCGACGAGTTTTCTACATTTTCGTTGTAGCTCTGTATGCCTTATTCCTTGCCAAATTACAGCAAAAGTGGTTCATGCTTTTCGAAGGTATGCAAATGCCCAATTTTCTCTCTTTGATTGTATTTATAAGCAGTGTGAGTGTGTGCATGTGGTGACTTTGCTCACCAGGTGGTAGTGTGCATGCTGCCACTGATTCCCTCCCTCCCCCCCTTTTTTAAAAAAAGGATATTATACATGTGTTTGGGATTGATCTTCATGTATTATTTGAATTTGTTTCTATTTCTCCTATATTCTCTTTGGTTCTTATCAAAAGTTCCTTCTCTCATCTACCTTTACCTAACCTTATTACAACCTTAATAAGTCCTAGTGATCTATGTGTGCATGTATTTCAAGTGTTGAAAATTATAGGCTTGTCAAGCTTATGGTAATGCTTTCTTTAATAAGTTTCTTGAGTATATACACTTAAGAGTAAGAGAGTATGCCTACTAAGGACTCTATCATTTTTATTCCACAATTTGATTTGATTTGATTTCTTGTCTAGTGAAATGTGTAAGAGGTGTTTATGAATATCTTCTTGAAACTTAGGATGTATTTTCATATTTTTTGCTCATTGTATTGAATAAGGATCCATGGGAAAGTATGCTACTCATGTCTTCAGGCATTGTAATCCCTTGTCATTTCTTCCTATTATGTTTTTTACAGGAGTGCAAACGTTTAAGTGTGGAGAATTTAATGAATGGATTTTTGTACACTTATTTTCATTTTGTGTTGGACTTAATTAGGTTTTAATCATGTCTAGTTTTATCATTTTGAGTGATTTTTATGTTATTGGGTTTCATTGGGCTAAAGTGATAAAATTGGTTAATTTTTGAATTTTCATGTCTCTTGACCCTTGTTCATTGTGTAGACCATATATTGGGCTATAAAATTGAGATTGGAGTGATTCCAAAGCCATTTGAAATTTGAGACAAAACCATAATATCACATATTTGCCTATAGATCCTATCAGAAATGGATCTTAAAGTTATTGGGGCTGAATTGTTACTCAGATTTTTTGTCCAGATAGGCCAAACATGTTACAATAAAATACACATATCAAGGGCTGCAGAAATTATTTATAGATTAGGTCAATTTATAAAGCTTAAGGAAAGAATTTTCTAAAACCTTTTTTGGAGGAAAAACCCTAATTCGTCCTTTAAAATGGTCATAAAAATTTGAGAAAAGAGGCATCAAACAGGCACCCATATTTCGTACATAATTTGAATTCAAAGGATAGAGTAAATAAGGAATTCAATTGCAAACCTAGATAGACAAAGAAATCTATTCTTGAAGGATCTTTATTCTAAATTTAAAAAAAATTGATTCATTTTTTATCTTGATTTTAAATTTTGAATTTGAATTTTGAATTTTAATAGGAAAATTTGGTCTATATAAGAGGAAACCGCACACATTGTAAACATACCAAAACTTATTCCAAATTCTCAATAAAGTTTCAATTTTTATTCTTATTCTTCTTCTTGCTTTCATAAAAATCCTCATGGAAGGATAATTTCTTTGGTTGGCTCATTGGTTTTAATTCTATAAGTAAGGAATTTGAGGTTTTATTCTTAATTAAATTTTTGTTACGATTTCTTCTTCTTCCCTTTTAATACATTGCAATTGTTATTTGTAATTGTGAAATTGAATGCTTAATTTAATTTCATCTTGTATGATGTAATTCTAAAATTAGGATTTTCTTAATTCTGTAATTTGTATGCAAAAATTAAATGGGGCTGTGGGGTTTCCTATAAGATTTAGTGATTTCGATTCTTAAGAATTAATTTGGGGACTTAGAATGATGCTTAATTGTCTGAACATGAATTAATTCAAATTCTAGGTGTTATTGTAGTATGAAATCATGAGTTTAATTTGCATCTTCTTGATTGAATTCCAACCAATTAAGAATTAAAATTATTTTCAAAACTATTTTTTTGAACCTATGATTATCTCGCTTATGAATTGAACTAGCGAGTTAATTAAAGTCTTAATATTATTATTTTATTAAGTTTAATTTTTATTTTACCCAAAATAAAACACAAACCCCTGCATTTTTCTAACTTTGAATCCAACCATGTGTTTTTCCAAGGTCCTTGAGAGACAACCAAGGTTGTGCCTGGTACTACATTTTTATTTTCTTCTGTTTCATTTTGACCTGACAGCAATATCTGTTATCATACTCCTCATAAGGAGACACATCCTTCTGTGACCCATATATATTTACTAGTAAGATGCGTCTTGAAGCCCCTCCAACGTTCACCAACAAATGAAAATCATTTCCTCTTCAACATGCTACCATTTGCTTATAAGAAGATGCCATTCGGCCTATGTAATGCCCCAGAAACTTTTCAGTGATGCATGGTCAGTATTTTTTCTGATTTCTTAGAAAATTGCATGGAAGTGGTCATGGATGACTTTATCGTTTACAATTCCTTATTTGACTCATGGTTAGATAGCTTGGATAGAGTATTACATAGATGGGTTGAAACTAACCTTGGATAGAGTATTCCATAGAACAGGGAATAATTTTAGGCCATGTAATCTCTAAGAAAGGCATAGAGGTAGACCCTGCTAAGATTGATGTAATTGCACAACTACTTTATCTCTCTAGCATGCAAGAGGTTCGTTCCTTTCTTGGACATGTAGGATTCTATAGGAGGTTCATCAAGGATTTTAACAAGAAAGCCCTTCCATTATCTAATTTGTTGCAAAAATAAGTGGCTTTTAATTTTGATGATAGGTGTAAGGCAACTTTTGATTGTCTCAAGAGAGCATTCACCACCATTCCCATCATCCAGGCGCTAGATTGGACACTTCCTTTTGAGTTGGTGTGTGATGCATCAAACCATGCACTAGGAGCTATCCTCTCTCAAAGAAGTGGTAAGATCCCTTATGCTATTTACTATGCCTCTCGAACTTTAGATTCCGCACAAGTTAATTACACAACCACTGAAAAAGAATTACTTCCTATTGTATTTTCTCTTGATAAATTTAGATTATATTTGCTTGGTTCTAGAGTGCTTGTGTTCACGGATCATGTAGCTTTGAAGTTTCACTTAAAAAATGCAGAATTAAAACTTAGGTTAATTAGATGGATGCTGCTACTCCAGGAGTTTGACTTGGAGATTAGAGATAGGAGCGGAGAAAAAAATCTAGTAGCAGATCACTTGAGCAAGATTGAGGGAGTTGTAGATTCCTTCCCTATCTGTGATGATTTCCCTGATGAGCATATCATATAGTTGGGTGACACCACCTAATATCCCTAATTTGCTGAATTAGTAAATTACTTGGTTGCATCTGTTTTCCCTCCTCATTCATCTAAGGCACAAAGAGATAAATTAAAAAGTGATGCTAAGTACTATGTTTGGGATAACCCATTCTTATGGAAATTTTGTAGTGATCAGATGATTTGAAAATCCATACCAGATCATGAACTCCAATTCGTCCTATAATTTTATCATGCCTCTATAGTAAGAGGGCATTTTGGCCCACAATAAACAACTAGAAAGGTACTGGATTCCGAATTCTATTGGGCTACTTTATTTAAGGATGCATATCGATTTTTCACCACTTGTGAGCAATGCCAAAGAACAAGAGCAGCCATCACTCGAAAACAAAAGATGCCTCAACAACCTATACTATTTTGTGAGATTTTTATGTTTGGGGCATTTGATTTCATGGGCCCTTTTTCCTAATTCCTTTGGTCTCACTTATATCTTGCTTGCTGTTGATTATGTATCTAAGTGGGTGAAGGCTAAGGCCACCAAAACTAATGATGCTCGAGTTGTTGTGGATTTTGTCATGTTTAATATCATTTACAGGTTTGGAGTGCCTCGATCGATGATCAGTGACAGAGGAACCCATTTTTGTACCAAACCATGCAGCTTTGCTTCTAAAGTATGGGGTTGTGAGTAGGATTTATACATCATATCATCCCCAAACCAATGGGCAAGCTGAAGTTTCCAACAAAGAGATTAAGCAAATCTTGGAAAAGATAGTCTAGCCAAACAAGAAAGGTTGGAGGCGCCGACTTGAAGATGCTCTTTGGGCACACCGAACAGCTTATAAGGCACCTATAAGGATGTCTCCTTATTGGCTTATCTTCGGAAAATCATGCCACCTTCTAGTGGAAATTGAGCATCAAGCATGTTAGGCGGTAAGGGCTTGTAACATGGCATTTGATCAAGTAGGTTTGCAAAGAAAGCTCCAATTGCAAGAACTTAAGGAAATTCGTTTGGAGGCATATGAAAACTCTAAGTTCTATAAGGAGAGAACTAAGAAATTTCATGATAAGATGATTACTAGGAAGGAGTTCTTTATTGGCCGAAAGGTATTGTTGTTCAAATCACGCCTCAAACTCATGTATGGTAAACTTTGTTCTAAGTGGATTGGTCCTTTTGTTATCACTAATGGTTTTCCTTATGGTGTGAATAAAAAGTGACACCACTAACAAAATCTTCAAGGTTAATGGTCATCGACTCAAACAATTTCATGAGTCCCATTGTGGTAAATGAGCATGTTGAAGAGCTTTCTTTGGAAAAGCCCACCTTCCTAGAAGTGCAAATTTTCCTACCTTGATAAAGGAGTTTTCTTTCCTACTCTATGAATTATGTTCGTTTCATTGAGGACAATGTGTATTCTAAGTGTGGGGAAGGAGAAATTTTACTTTAGGAATTTTTTTTTATTTTCCTTTTTTTTTGGATTTTTTCCTAGTACTTGTTTTTGTTTTTTTTTTTCTTCTTCTCTCTAAATTTAAAAAAAAAAACTTGATGGATACTTTGCAATGTATTCCTAGGTATTTATAAACTTTGAACAATTTTATCATTCTTAGTAAAGGAATGCATGACATGATTGAATGCTTTTCTTGCATTTTTAAGTAGAGCAAGTTTTTCATGAGAACTAAGTTGTGGATCATTTGTGAGAGATTTAACCTTGGTGAGGTTTAGGGCTTTATTATGAATGGATTACATCTTACCATTCTCCCTTTCTTGTGTGATTCACTCATGATTGTTAGTACTTAGAACTTGACTTGTCTCTCTTTGAAGTTACTTGTTCACATGCATGTATAGAAATGATCTAGGCCTTCTTTGTTTTTAAGCTACTAGCCAAATTAGCCTACCATTCATTTCCCATTGCTTTCCCCTTGAAGCCTAGCTCTTCCATCCTTTACTTTGTAGCTCATTACAAGCCATGAAGAAGAAAACCATAATTCATCCTTAGCCTTAGGGGATGAAGGAGCCTTGGATTAGTTTTCAGAATAAATTGTTGAATAAGTATGGGGATGTATATGTGCTTGTTGAAAATTTGGCAAGTTAAGAAAAAATTGTTAAAAGAAAAAAATAAATAAAAATGAATAAATTATGAGAAAAAAAAGTTGAAAGTGAAAAAAAATTAAAAATTGAGAAAAGAAAAAGAAAAAGAGAAAAGAGATAAAAAAAATGGAGTTATCATTCATATGTTTGAGATTGATCTTCATGTGTTGTTTAAATGTTTTTGTTTTCATTGCTCCTTTATTCTCTTCAATTATTATCAAAAGTTTCTTCTCTCATCCACCTTTACCCTAACCCCATTACAACCTTAATAAAGTCCCAGTCATCTTTATGTGCATGTGTTTCAAGCGTTGAAAATTAAAGGCTTGTCAAGCTTATGGTAGTGCTTGCTTTCATGAGTTTCTTGAGTGTAAACACAAACTTTAAACACTTCAAATTAAGAGAGTATGCCTAATGAGTACTCTATAACTTTTGTTCCACAATTTGATTTGATTTGATCTCTCGTATACTTGAAATGTGTAAGATGTGTTTATGATTATCTTGACTTCTTGAACCCTAGGATGTATTTTCATGTTTCTTGCTCATTGTATTGAATGAGGATTCATTGAAAAGTATGCTACTCAAGTCTTTATGCATTGTAATCTTTTGTACATTTCTTACCATTATGTTTTGCCCAAGAGTGCAAACGTTTAAGTGTGGAAAATTTGATAAATGGACTATTGTACATTTATTTTCATTGTGTTGGACTTAACTAGGTTTTAATCATGTCTAATTTTATCATTTTGAGTGATTTTTTATGCTATTGGACTTTATTGGGCTTAAGTGATAAAATTGGTTCATTTTCAAATTTTAATGTCTCTTGACCTTTGTTCATTGTGCAGGCCATATCTTGGGCTATAAAATTGATATTGGAGTGATTCCAAAGGTATTAGAAAGATGAGACAAAGCATTAATATAAAATTTATCCCTGTGTCACCCAACCTCAATGGGTCATAAACTTATTTGGGCCAAACCGTGGACTCGAAGCTTTATCTAGACAACCCAGACATGTTCCAATAAAACGAACATGTCTAAGGCTACAAAAGTTATTTTTAGATGGGGTTAATTTCTGAAGCTCAAGGATAAAATTGTATACAATATTTGTTCTAAAGGAAAATCCTAATTGGGCTATCTATCAACGCACTCATATAATTCAGAAAAAGAGACGTGAGATAAGGACCCATATTTCGTGCATAATTTGAATTCAAATGACAGAGTCAAACAAGACTTCAAGTGTAGACCTAGAAGAACAAGGAAATCAATTCAGTTTTTACCTTTATTTTAAATTTTGAATTTGAATTTCCAATTTGAATAGGCAAACTGAGTCTATAAAAGGGGAAGCCCCTACACATTGTAGACACACTGGAAACTCATTCAAAATTTTCAATAAAGTCTCAATTCTTGTCCTTATTCTTATTTTTATTCTTCTTATTTATTTTATAAAAATTATCATGGAAGGGTAATTTCCTTGGTTGGCTCATTGGTTTTAATTCTATAAGTAAGGGATTTGAGGTTTATTTTTAATTGAATTTCTGTTGCGATTTATTTTTCTTCCTTTTTATACGTTGCAATTGATGTTTGTAACTGTGGAATTAGATGCTTAATTTAATTTTATCTTGTATGATTCAATTTTAAAAATAGGATTTGCTTAATTCTCTAGTTTTTAGGAAACAATTTAAAAAGGGTTATGGGGTTTCCTATAAATTTTGTAATTTCAATTCTTAAGAATTCATTTGGAGACTACAGGTGATGCTTAATTATCTGAACATGAATTAATTCAAATTATAGGTGTTATTCTAATAGGAAATCATGAGTTTAATTGACGTTTTCTTGATTGAATTCAAACCAAATAGGAATTAAAATTATTTTCAAAAATATTTTTTGTTGAACTTATGATAATCCTGCTTATAAATTGAACTAACGAGTTAATCAATTTTTAATATTATTATTTTATTAAGTTTCATTTTTATTTTACCCAAAGTAAAATATAATTCCCCCATTTTTCTAAATTTAAATTCAATCAAATTGTTTGATAAGGTCCTTGAGAGATAACCAAGGTTGTGTCTTGTACTGCGTCTTTTTATTTATTTTTATTTCATTTTGACCCGACCATGACATTGGTTCTCAAGCGTCAATTATGTTTATGGCAATTCTTGGTGTTGTCTTGGTGTTCTGGTGAAAGATCACAACCTTTGATTTTAGTGTTAAGCTAGACTTGTTTCATGTTCTTGTATTAGTTTCATGTCTAAAAGTCCTCTAACTCCATCTCTTTCAGATCGTTCATTGGGAGTATATGAATTTATGAGTGACATAAGAAAATAGAGATAATGACTATTGTAAACACCCAATTATGTCCGAGGCCGTATTGTTAAAATTAACTAAGAAACCAACGTAAATTAAATAATAAATAAATAAACAGACAACGAGAAATGCAGAAAGTAGAAAAGCAGATAAATAGAAAATAGAGCAAACAAAAATTACAAAGGAAATAAAAAAATAAGATCTAAAATTAAAAATAGAAATCTCAAAATTAAAAAAGGAATTACTCAAAACAAAAGTAAACAAACTAAATAAATAAATATACAAGAAAAATCCAAAAAATACTAAAAATAAAAAATCTGAAGAAAATAGAAATTCTCTGGAAGAATTAAAGAAAAATAAAAGTCTCAAAAAATAATAAAAATAAAATCGAAAGATAAATGAAATAGAATTAATTAAAAAATAAATAAATACAAAAACAAAAATATAAAAAGACAAACAGAGACCAAATGGGGGGAATTTTTTTTGTTGGAGATCCACTCTCGAGTTTTTAGGGGGACGTTTTGCTCTCCTGCTCCAATTCCAGAAGGTCCTCTGGAGCTTCCGGTGGCCTCTCACAATTCAGCTCTTCTCCCTGCCCCCTTCTCTGCTCGGGCTCTCGATAGCAGGGATATCTTCATCGCCATCGCACGACATTCCTCTGTACAGCACCAGGTGAAGGTGAAAAGCTGAGAGCATATTTCTCCTCCTCAAGATCTTGAGTGATTCTTTTAAACTACATAGTGTCTTGGCACTTTCTTGGATACAACGTCTTCTACTCCATTAGATCCAGCGTCCATACTCTGAGATCGATCGTCTGAATTTCAATTCTCAAATTGCGATCAAGAAAAGCATCTCTCGCAGAATCCAGTTAAGGTTAGCATTCTCCTCCTCTGCTTTTGTTCTCTCTGTGGCTAGATGTTGATAAATAATAGGAAAGTCACTCAAACTGAAATCGAATCAAATTACGTCCACTATTGGAATAAGTTAATGCTAATCTTGGTGTTTACTTTGCATAACTGAAGAACTGGAAATTGGTTGAGGTTTATCTTTAGTTAGGATATGTATGGCATAGGTAGTTTCCACCCCTGCATCTGAACCAGATTAGAGTTGCTAAGTGAACTCCCTTATCCACGTGAATCTGTCTAATGCATGGCAACGAATATTGAATGTGGATTGACGTTTCTATGGAGACTAAGTCATGATTCAGGTCTTTGATCATACAGTCTTGCACTCCATAATTAGCATAATAGATAGACTAGGCTCAGTGTTCAATTAATTGCAAGACATGACTCCAAAATTCAGGTCCAATTCCCCTAAAAGGATATTAGATTCACCATTCACAACCAACCAGTAGTGCGATTACATTGTCCCAGATGAAGGCTAATAGAAATGGCTCAATCGAATGGTTGAAATTGCTACCACACGTGAGAGTGTACGGACGCTCACCAAAAAGCAAAACCTCAAGACATAGCCTCCAAGCAAGAGTCACAGGGGTTCGACTTCTTCTCATAAGACACCCTGGAGCCCGCATGGGATTGTATGATGTCAACGTCCCACATTGTCTTCCAGGCACACTTCAAATATTACTTAAAGATATCTAAGACCCAACCAAGGGGCATGGCTCAGTGGCGTCGTTCGCTGCCCACTACCTCTGAACCTGGGGTTCGAGCCTCGACTAAGGCTATTTCTATTAAACGCCCACATTTTTTTAGTAGTGGAGTCACAAGGGAGTGAGTGGGGAAGCCGTGAGCCGCCAAGCCGCCACTTAAGTCGTGGCTCACCTGAGTCATTCATAAGCCATGCTCACTTCCTCAAGCCAGGTGAGCCAAGCCTCCTCAAATGACCAGTTTGCCCTTGGCCAAATCCAAAAATTCCAGCCAAGTCCCTGCCCCTGTAATGACCAGTTTTCCCTTAGCCAAACGCAAAAATTCCAGATATGCCCTGCCGGTAAATGACCAATAATCGCCCTTGGGCTTCTCACTAATACCATTTTGTCCCATGCCTTGTAAATTACAGGATTGCCCCTAGACAATTTGGTTAATCCCTATTCTGCCCCTAAAAAGAATATACAAAAAATTACAGAAAATAAGAAAATTAAAACAAAAAAATTACAGAAAATAAGAAAATTAATAAAAATTACAGAAAATAGGAAAATTAATAAATTTACAGAAAATAGGAAAAATTACTAAAAATTATAGAAATTAAGAAACTCATAGAAAATTTACAGAAAATAGGAAAAATTAATAAAAAAATGACAAATTAAGAAATTAATAGAAAATTCCAGAAATTAAGAAATTAATAAAAAAATTCCAGATTTAATAAAAATTCAAAAAATAATAAAAAATTCCAGAAATTAAAGAAATTAATAAAAAATTCCAAAAATTCAAAAAATAATAAAAAATTCAGAAATTAAAGAAAATTAATAAAAAATTCCAAAAATTCTGAAATTAATAAAAAATTCCAGAAATTAAGAAACTAATAGAAAATTCAAGAAATTAGGAAAAATTAATGAAAATTTCCAGAAATTAAAAAGAAAAATTCTTCAAAATTCCTAAATAATTCATGAATTCAAGATTATCAAGTATTTTCATAAAATGCCTTAATCAATAAATTCCCTCCTAAATTTCTAATAATTATTTGTGTCTTGTATTTTTCATTCATCGTTTTCACAATAAAAATCTTGTTTTGTGATTCTTAATCTCACGTGACGAGCTCTAAGCACGAACTGGTAGCTTTTTCTGTTGTTCGTTGTTTAGAGATTCGTATAGGTCCAAGTGCAGCCGTAGTTGTCTTGGGCCTTGTGCATATGTGGATTAAGGTTGCCTTTCCTTTTTTACAAAATAAAAACCTTGCTCATTCTCATTCCACGATTTTTAAAATAAAATCTTGTTTTGCGATTCTTAATCTCACGCGACGAGCTCTAAGCACGAACTGGTAGCTTTTTCTGTTGTTCGTTTGTTTAGAGATTCGTATGGGTCCAAGTGCAGCCGTAGTTGTCTTGGGCCCTGTGCATATGCGGATGAGGATCGCCCTCTTGAAAATAGTTTTCAAAAATAGTCAAGCTATTTTTACTTTCCAAATAGCTCTGAAGGTCAAGCCTTCGAGCACATTTCAAACACTCTTTCAAACACTTTCGAAAGTCAAGCTTTCAAAACATAACCAGAACTACGTAAGCCTTGAGTTTCCCATTGCACCGGGGAATACGTAGGAGCAGGATCAAGTCCTGTCAGGCTAACCTCCATCAAGTATTTATTTTCACACTAATTAAAGGGATCAAACAATTTTCAAATACTCATATACTCGGTTTAAGGGTACTGTTCCTCAGAACAGGCGAGTGGGGTGCCTAACACCTTCCCCACTCGTAACCGACTCCCGAACTTTGAATCTCATCCTCGAGTCAGGGTTTTTTCCAAATCTTTTCCCTTAAACAAAAATTTGGTGGCGACTCCACATCATCAAAATCAACTTTTTTAAAATTTTAGCGAGTCCGTCGTCTCGTCGAATTCTGATTTGCGGAAGAGATGGCGACTTCACTGGGGACCATTAGAGAGTCAAGCCCGATCAATTGAGTGTACATTATATTTGATCTCTTTCCTATTTGTTTGCACATTTTATTGATTGCACGATTCATTTAGTTGTTTATTTATCTGTTGTTTGTTTGTCAATTCTTTGTACAACCCTAGGATAAATGAATCATAAATTGCAATATATATATGTACAATTTCCCCAATTGCAGGTATCCCAATTACTTGTGTGCCCTCATACACATTGCATATGCATTATCATGAGTGGGGCCCTATACCCGGGTCTGAGTGCAGCCTAGGACTAGAGGGATCTAGTGGTGTCACTTTGGGGCTTACGTCCTGTTTGACTATCACGAAAATCTCAGCTAGAGTGCGTCCTATTTGTAATGCCCTACAACTGGTAGCTTTTTCTCTGTTGTGTGGCAAGCATTGCGAGATGGGAACTTGGCTCTAGTGACCTCAACACCCCAGGATTACAAACCACCTTTGAGAGGTTCATATAAAAGGCCATAGATCCCTAGGGCAGGTAACCCACATAAGAAGCAAAGAGGGCACACACCCCTTCATAATATGGTTCATATACGCACGGACAATTATCATCCAAAATGGAAGCTGAAGATTGGGGAAATACAGAAATCAAGAAAGAAAAGTCAAACAAAAAGAAAAGAAATATCAAAACAAATAAAAAAAAAACAAGGAAAATCAAGGAAAACTAGAAATTCCTAGGAAAAATTAGAAAATAATTTCTAAAAATACTAAAAATATCAAAAGTTCAAAAGGAGAGAATGGAAAATTTCGAAAACCTAAAGAATGCTTTTTGGAAAATTTTAACAAACCCTTTTCAAACATCATCAAAGGTTTTTTAGCAAAATACCAAAAATACAAAACTCCTAAAAACAAATTTGTTAAAATCAATAAATAAAAAAAAACTCTCATTTATTTTCAAATAGTCAAACTTCAAATCTCTTAAAATTATTTGCACATAGCATTGATTCATTCATTCATTCATAGATCTAAAAATAATAATAAAAATAGATTTCAAAAATCATTCTACACATTCACACTCATTGTGCATCAACATCTCTATCATTCACGTTTTGTTGCATTCAAATTATTTCACAAAAATTAATTTTTAACTTCACCAGAAAATTAGAGAAACACAGCTTCCTGGACATCCTTATAGAACTTGGGCACAATCAAGAATTATGGATGAACTGGAGAGACAAAATGAGGAGCTAAGAAATGAGGTCAAATCACTGAAGGAACAGATGGCCAAGCTAATGGAGGCCATCCAGCAGTCTAAACAAAAGGAGGCAAGGGAATCCCTACCCAGAGAATCAACTGACCCAACACATCCTCCTGGCTTCACTCCACCATTAACCGTACCTCCGCAAACCGAAGGAATTCATTATGGGTTTCCTCATGGGCATGCACCTTCATACAACCAAACACAAGCCCAAACACAAATCCAAACACATAACCTACCTCCAAACCAAGAAGTCGTTGGGAGAACGCACCCTATGTTCACCCAAGGGCCTCGCCCCGTATACATACCGTCTTCTCACCATCACCACATGTCAGAGGAAAACCCAAACCATCCTTCAAGTGAAGATACAGAAAAATGGAAGGGTCTAGAGGACGGGGATCCGGCAAGTGAGGGAAACACTTATGAAGCCAAAGATGCATCGATCTATGCTTGGTACCAGGCGTGGTCATGCCTCCCAAATTCAAGGTTCCGAATTCGAGAAATACTAAGGAACCATTTGTCAAAGAAACATCGACTATGCTTGAGGAAGATGTCTGCATGTACCTACGATGAGAAGCTTCTTATCCATTTTTTTCAAGACAGCTTAACAGGGGCAGCTACAAACTGGTACACTCAACTAGAGCGGACACGCATCCGTTCATGGAGGGACCTTGCTGAGGCTTTCACGAAACAATATTAGTACAATACAGAGATGGCCCCTGATCGGACTCAGCTCCAGAATATAGCCAAGAAAGGAGAAGAGTCCTTCAAGCAGTATGCCCAACACTGGCGAGAGTTGGCCGCTCAAGTACAACCTCCCTTATCCGAAAGGGAATTGGTCAGCATGTTCATGGACACACTCCAAGATCCTTTCTATGACAAGATGGTCGGCAGTATAACTTCTAGCTTCTCCGATGTCGTCATCATTGGAGAAAGGATCGAAGGTGGCATGCCCCGGGGAAAGATCGCACAAAAGCCCACGGGGACAGTCAATGCTTCCAATTGGTTTGGGAAGAAAAAGACAGGAGAGACCTGCAATGTGGCTTCAAATCAAGGCCAATACATTCCTCAAATGGCATAGTATGGTCCAACTGGTTTCCAACCACCCCCATATACACCCTACACACCATATCCTTACGTCGCCACCGCCTACCAAACTGCCTATCTACCATACCCTCCTACTTACAATTACGTGACACAAGTCCGGCCACCAACACCATACACGACCCAAACACAAGCCATAAGCCAGAATCCTAATCAAAGCCAGAAAAAGGAGAAAGATCCTGTCCAGTTTGATCCAATTCCAATGACCTACACTGAGCTGCTCCCTCAGTTAATCCAGAGCTCCTTGGTGGTTCCTTACTCTCTGAAACCTCAAGAACCACCATACCCTAAATGGTGCGATGCCAATGCCATATGTGGCTACCATGCGGGGTACATCGGTCATTCTACCGAAAACTGCCAGGTTCTGAAGCATAAGGTGCAAGGCCTAATTGATGCTAAACGGCTAGACTTTGGGAAAATCGCTCCTAATCCAAGTGCTGAATCATGAGAGCTCATCCGCTGGCTAAGAAATGAGAACAGCACGACCAGTTGCTTTGTGCAAATCAAGCTATCGAGGAAGATCATCCAAGATTTGTCATACTTTTCAAAATCACTCTTTTGTAAATAAATCTTAATGAACATTTTTCATGTTTCTTGAGCACGTGCTTTACATCATTAGCCTTACTTTAAAATTTACCATTCTTTTTATCCATTCAGCCCACTCCTTATTCCTATACCCAAACAGTAAATACTGATTGGTGATAATGTCAGTACTGTAATAAATAATCTTGAACGTCTAATTAATCAGGCTTAAAAGAGAAAAGCCCAATGAGGGAGCAGAATAAACAACCAGGGATTCTAGATCACCATTCAAAGTAAAAATACCTCGCTGGAATCAAGTTTAAATCCAGGCAAAATTTAGGGATGCAAGAAAGGATCCGCTGAATTAGAAACCAAAATGACCCCGGCAAGGTCGATATCTGACTACATAAAATTCAAGAAGCAGAAGACCCGCTAGATTAAAGCCAAAAGATAATCTAGGCAAAATCAAGGTCAAAACTCAAAATTCTAGAAAAAGAGAAACCCGCTGGATTAAAAGCCAGAAATAATCCAGGCAAAAGTAGGGTTAAAGTTCAAAATAATGATCGATAAAGTCATGATCAGAAAAGGTCTTGCCGGTTTTCAACAACAATTCAGGAAAAAATCAGGATCATATACAAGCCCGCTAGGTCGAGAACCTTTTAAAAAAAATGACCTAGGCAAAATTAGGGCGCACAATCAAAAGCCTGCTGGGTCAACAATCTTCCAAAGGAGACCTAGGCAAAAGTTAGGGCACAATCAAGCAAAAGGCCCGCTAGGTCGAAAACCCGTAAGGGCAACCTAGGCAAAATTTAGGGCAATACAAAAGACCTGCTGGGCAAAAGCTCAAAGGAACAATCCAGGCAAAATTAAGGTCGATTCAAGAATCCCAGGACAGCACGACATTTCTGCACCTCATATTCCCTAAAACTGGGGCAAAATTTGGCCATTTCTTAAGCTTGGCTAATTAGACAATCAAGATTATAAAAAGCAGCATTAATATTTTTCATCAAGAGGTGCCATTTGGGCAATCGAACCCACATCTCTTGTCGTCCTTTCCTTTTAAGTACACTACCTCAAACATCTCTTGCAAAACTCTCTATTTCCTTCTATTGACCATCCCAAATCACTTTGCACACCTTAATAGCGCACACGCCAAAAGAGATGTGAAAAATGAAAAAAATAAAAAGGATTAATTTTGAAAAGTGATGACAAGTCGGATGAATCCTCGACCGTTGCAACACGATAGGATTGTTTCCCAAAGATTCATCTTCGTACCAGCCATGATGCCACCAAAAAGGAGTGTGTCTTGCTCAATAATATTGACTACCGTTGGATCTCTAAGATCTTGGAAAAGAAAGTTCCAAAGCGGATCAGAAGCCAAGAGATTGACCAAAACACCGAACTTAAGTCAATCTAGCTCGTCCTGATTTTTGATTCTTGTCACACCAACTATGGGGTTGTCGAGGAAGGGAGCGTCAAAACAAAATCAAGAGAAACAAAACTTTTTTACACCATTTCATGGTTTGCATTCAATAGCATCTGTTTCATCAAAAAATTATTTCAAGCATTAAAATAAGAACCCTGCATCATTTCTGCATTCATTCAAGCATCACAAATACCACATTCTCTTCATTTATTCAAACAGCACATAAGCATCTTTTCATTCAAGCGTTTCATAACTCACTTTTCAAAAACTAATTAAGACCTATGTAAAATTGCCTGAATCGATCATAATTAAAAGATTTCCAAACTGGGGCAAACGCTTGCCCACACAAAAGGGGGGTCAATTTGGGGTCATCCTCAAAATCAAGTTCAAACTGGGGCAAACACTTGCCCACAAAAGCTCAATTTGAGTTCATCCTCAAATTCTGAATCAACTCAAACTGGGGCAAATGCTTTCCCACACAAAAATACAGTTTGAGATCAAAATCAAGTTCAAACTGGGGCAAACGCTAGCCCACACAATTCAATTTGAGGTCATCCTCAAAATCAAGTTCAAACTGGGGCAAACACTTGCCCACAAAAGCTCAATTTGAGTTCATCCTCAAATTCTGGATCGAGTCCAAACTGGGGTAAACATTTGCCCAAGAAAGATTTAAATTCAAGTTCAAACTAAGGCAAACATCTGCCCGAGAAAATTCAAGTTGAGGCAATCCTCAATTCCTCAACTCCAATCAAGCTCAATAGGGCAAAGTTGCCCAGAAAAATTCAAGTCAAGCTCATCCTCAATCTCATCGAGGCCTAAACTGGGGCAAAATATTCGCCCAAACTTCATTCAAATCAAGGCATTCCTCAATTGTCAGGAATATTTTAAACTGGGGCAAGATATGGTTGCCCAAGTTTTCTCAAAGAATAATCATCAAGTGCCAAAAAACCTTCAAGTGCAAGGTAGAATGCATCATTCATTGTATGGCCTATGTTATCGTGCCATTGCATCCATGCATTCCGCTCCATCGGCCTATGTTGTCAGGCCATAGCATTACATCTTTGCATTCTTGCTCACTGGCCTATGTTGTCAGGCCATAGCATTACATCTTTCCATTCTTGCTCACTGGCCCATGTTGTCAGGCCATAGCATTACATCTTTGCATTCTTGCTCACTGGCCCATGTTGTCAAGCCATAGCATTACATCTTTGCATTCTTGCTCACTGGCCTATGTTGTCAGGCCATAGCATTGCATCTTTGCATTCTTGCTCACTGGCCTATGTTGTCAGGCTAAAGCATTCCATCTTTACATTCTTGCTCCCTGGCCTATGTTGTCAGGCTAAAGCATTGCATCCTTAGATTTACCGCTTTCAGGCCTATGGTGTCAGGCCGACATGTAGTTTAGATTTACCGCTTTCAAGCCTATGTTGTCTTGCCGACATGTAGTTTAGATTTACTGCTTTCAGGCCTATGTTGTCAGGCCGCCATGTAGTTTAGATTTACTGATTTCAGGCCTATGTTGTCAGGCCGCCATAGTTTAGATTTACTGCTTTCAGGCCTATGTTGTCAGGCCGCCATAGTTTAGATTTACCGCTTTCAGGCCGATGTTGTCAGGCCGCCATATAGTTTAGATTTACCGCTTTCAGGCCTATGTTATCAGGCCGCCATGTAGCTTAGATTTACTGCTTTTAGGCCTATGTTGTCAGGCCGCCGTAGTTTAGATTTATTGCTTTTAGGCCTATGTTGTCAGGCCGCTGTAGCTTAGATTTACTGCTTTTAGGCCTATGTTGTCAGGCCGCCATGTAGCTTAGATTTACTGCTTTTAGGCCTATGTTGTCAGGCCGCCGTAGTTTAGATTTATTGCTTTTAGGCCTATGTTGTTGGGTTGCTGTAGCTAGATTTCTTTGCTTTTAGGCCTATGTTGTCAGGCCGCCATGTAGCTTAGATTTACTGCTTTCAGGCCTATGTTGTCAGGCCGCCATAGTTTAGATTTACTGCTTTCAGGCCTATGTTGTCAGGCCGCCATAGTTTAGATTTACCGCTTTCAAGCCGATGTTGTCAGGCCGCCATATAGTTTAGATTTACCGCTTTTAGGCCTATGTTGTCAGACCGCCATGTAGCTTAGATTTACTGCTTTTAGGCCTATGTTGTCAGGCCGCCGTAATTTAGATTTATTGCTTTTAGGCCTATGTTGTCAGGCCGCTGTAGCTTAGATTTACTTCTTTTAGGCCTATGTTGTCAGGCCGCCATGTAGCTTAGATTTACTGCTTTTAGGCCTATGTTGTCAGGCCGCCGTAGTTTAGATTTACTGCTTTTAGGCCTATGTTGTCAGCATTTAGAAAAGCTTAGATTTCTTCGCTTTTAGGCCTATGTTGTCAGGCCGCCGTAGTTTAGATTTATTGCTTTTAGGCCTATGTTGTCAGGGCCATTTGTAGTTTAGATTTCTTTGGTTTTAGGCCTATGTTGTCAGGCCGCTGTAGCTTAGATTTACTGCTTTTAGGCCTATGTTGTCAGACCGCCATGTAGCTTAGATTTATTGCTTTTAGGCCTATGTTGTCAAGCCGCTGTAGCTTAGATTTACTGCTTTCAGGCCTATGTTGTCAGGCCACCTTCTGGTTTAGATTTACTACTTTCAGGCCTATGTTGTCAGGTCACCATCTAGCTTAGATTTACCGCTTTCAGGCCTATGTTGTCAGGCCACCACCTAGTTTAGATTTACTGTTTTCAGGCCTATGTTGTCAGGCCACCTTCTAGTTTAGATTTACTGCTTTTAGGCCTATGTTGTCAGGCCGCCATCAACTTTTATTTTTTGCGTCATGGCCTATGTTGTCAGGCCTCATCAAACTTTATTTCTCCTGGCAACAGCAGGATTTCATCTGCATTTTCCCGGCAACAGCGGGACCCCATTTGCATTCTCCTGTCAACAACAGGACTTCAAGCACGTTTATTTTTCTGTCCACCTGTCAAGCAGGTTTGCATTTATCCTGGCAACAGCAGGATTTCATTTGCATCTTCCCGGCAACAGCGGGATCTCATTTGCATTCTCCTGTCAACTACAGGACTTCAAGCACGTTTATTTTTCTGTCCACATCAGCGTGTTTGCATTTATCTTGGCAAATGCGAGGATTTCATTTGCATTTTCCGCAACAAATGGGACCCCATTTGCATTCTCCTGTCAACAACAGGACTTCAAGCACGTTTATTTTCTGTCCACCTGTCAAGCAGGTTTGCATTTATCCTGGCAACAGCAGGATTTCATTTGCATCTTCCCGGCAACAGCGGGACCTCATTTGCATTCTCCTGTCAACAACAGGACTTCAAACATGTTTAATTTCCGTTCACCTGTCAAGCAGGTTTGCATTCATGCTGGCAACAGCAGGATTTCATTTGCATTTTTCCGTCAACAACGGGATTTCCATCAAGTTTAAACTTCTATGGCCAATGTTGTCAGGCCACCATCAAGTTTAAATTTCTGCATCATGGCCTATAGTGTCAGGTCACCATCAAGTTTACATTTCTGCATCATGGCCTATGTTGCCAGGCCTCATGAAGTTTAGTTTTCTGCATCACGGCCTATAGTGTCAGGCCACCATCAAGTTTCCCTTTCTGCATATTAAAGTTTTCTTTTCTGCACTCCGGCCTATAGTGTCAGGCCACCTTGTACATACCTTACTTTTAGTTCTTGCACGTTTCCCTGCCTCAAACAGGCCCTTTCCACTCCAGTGAGCCTGTCTTAACAGGCTATTCTCTTCTACTTTGCCCATTTTAACAGGCTATTTTCATTTCATTTTGCTTTTCCTAACAAGCAATCCCATTGCATTCCACGAAGGTCCTAACAAGCCTTCATTCATTTCAGCTTACTTAGGTTATGCCATCTAGCTTTGTATATTTAAACTCTATCGGCACACGAAGCTGGTAAGGTCATTCAACCATCGCCCCCCAGGCATCTATGGGGTCCGCTTTAAGCTCAAGGCTTCTAGTGCTGCTCGGACTTCTTCAAAAACCACCTCGGACATAAGGTGTCCACGTCTTTACTCATTTCCTACCTCGATAATTCAGAGAATCATTTCTCACATTATCGGGTAGGAAAATAAGTAAAGAGGGGCAAACTGTAAACACCCAATTATGTCCGAGGCCGTATTGTTAAAATTAACTAAGAAACCAACGTAAATTAAATAATAAATAAATAAACAGACAACGAGAAATGCAGAAAGTAGAAAAGAAGATAAATAGAAAATAGAGCAAACAAAAATTACAAAGGAAATAAAAAAATAAGATCTAAAAGTAAAAATAGAAATCTCAAAATTAAAAAAGGAATTACTCAAAACAAAAGTAAACAAACTAAATAAATAAATATACAAGAAAAATCCAAAAAATACTAAAAATAAAAAATCTGAAGAAAATAGAAATTCTCTGGAAGAATTAAAGAAAAATAAAAGTCTCAAAAAATAATAAAAATAAAATCGAAAGATAAATGAAATAGAATTAATTAAAAAATAAATAAATACAAAAACAAAAATATAAAAAGACAAACAGAGAACAAATGGGGGGAATATTTTTTGTTGGAGATCCACTCTCGAGTTTTTAGGGGGACGTTTTGCTCTCCTGCTCCAATTCCAGAAGGTCCTCTGGAGCTTCCGGTGGCCTCTCACAATTCAGCTCTTCTCCCTGCCCCCTTCTCTGCTCGGGCTCTCGATAGCAGGGATATCTTCATCACCATCGCACGACATTCCTCTGTACAGCACCAGGTGAAGGTGAAAAGCTGAGAGCATATTTCTCCTCCTCAAGATCTTGAGTGATTCTTTTAAACTACATAGTGTCTTGGCACTTTCTTGGATACAACGTCTTCTACTCCATTAGATCCAGCGTCCATACTCTGAGATCGATCGTCTGAATTTCAATTCTCAAATTGCGATCAAGAAAAGCATCTCTCGCAAAATCCAGTTAAGGTTAGCATTCTCCTCCTCTGCTTTTGTTCTCTCTATGGCTAGATGTTGATAAATAATAGGAAAGTCACTCAAACTGAAATCGAATCAAATTACGTCCACTATTGGAATAAGTTAATGCTAATCTTGGTGTTTACTTTGCATAACTGAAGAACTGGAAATTGGTTGAGGTTTATCTTTAGTTAGGATATGTATGGCATAGGTAGTTTCCACCCCTGCATCTGAACCAGATTAGAGTTGCTAAGTGAACTCCCTTATCCACGTGAATCTGTCTAATGCATGGTAACGAATATTGAATGTGGATTGATGTTTCTGTGGAGACTAAGTCATGATTCAGGTCTTTGATCATACAGTCTTGCACTCCATAATTAGCATAATAGATAGACTAGGCTCAGTGTTCAATTAATTGCAAGACATGACTCCAAAATTCAGGTCCAATTCCCCTAAAAGGATATTAGATTCACCATTCACAACCAACCAGTAGTGCGATTACATTGTCCCAGATGAAGGCTAATAGAAATGGCTCAATCGAATGGTTGAAATTGCTACCACACGTGAGAGTGTATGGACGCTCACCAAAAAGCAAAACCTCAAGACATAGCCTCCAAGCAAGAGTCACAGGGGTTCGACTTCTTCTCATAAGACACCCTGGAGCCCGCATGGGATTGTATGATGTCAACGTCCCACATTGTCTTCCAGGCACACTTCAAATATTACTTAAAGATATCTAAGACCCAACCAAGGGGCATGGCTCAGTGGCGTCGTTCGCTGCCCACTACCTCTGAACCTGGGGTTCGAGCCTCGACTAAGGTTATTTCTATTAAACGCCCACATTTTTTTAGTAGTGGAGTCACAAGGGAGTGAATGGGGAAGCCGTGAGCCGCCAAGCCGCCACTTAAGTCGTGGCTCACTTGAGTCATTCATAAGCCATGCTCACTTCCTCAAGCCAGGTGAGCCAAGCCTCCTCAAATGACCAGTTTGCCCTTGGCCAAATCCAAAAATTCCAGCCAAGTCCCTGCCCCTGTAATAACCAGTTTGTCCTTAGCCAAACGCAAATATTCCAGATATGCCCCTACCAGGGTAAACACCCAATCTGCCCTTGGGCTTCTCACTAATACCATTTCTGTCCCATGCCTTGTAAATTATAGGATTGCCCCTAGACAATTTGGTTAATCCCTATTCTGCCCCTAAAAAGAATATACAAAAAATTACAGAAAATAGGAAAATTAAAACAAAAAAATTACAGAAAATAAAAATATACAAAAATTTACAGAAAAGAGGAAAAATTAATAAAAATTACAGAAAATAGGAAAATTAATAAATTTACAGAAAATAGGAAAAATTACTAAAAATTATAGAAATTAAGAAACTAATAGAAAATTTACAGAAAACAGGAAAAATTAATAAAAATGACAGAAATTAAGAAATTAATAGAAAATTCCAGAAATTAAGAAATTAATAAAAAAATTCCAGATTTAATAAAAATTCAAAAAATAATAAAAAATTCCAGAAATTAAAGAAATTAATAAAAAATTCCAAAAATTCAAAAAATAATAAAAAATTCAGAAATTAAAGAAAATTAATAAAAAATTCCAAAAATTCTGAAATTAATAAAAAATTCCAGAAATTAAGAAACTAATAGAAAATTCCAGAAATTAGGAAAAATAAAGGAAAATTTCCAGAAATTAAAAAGAAAAATTCTTCAAAATTCCTAAATAATTCATGAATTCAAGATTATCAAGTATTTTCATAAAATGCCTTAATCAATAAATTCCCTCTAAATTTCTAATAATTATTTGTGTCTTGTCTTTTTCATTCATCGTTTTCAAAATAAAAAATCTTGTTTTTGATTCTTAATCTCCACGTGACTCTAAGCATAATCGTAGCTTTTTCTCCTGTCTCGTTGTTTAGAGATTCGTATGGTCCAATCAAAATCGACCGTAGTTGTCTTGGGCCTTGTGCATATGTGGATTAAGGTTGCCTTTCCTTTTACAAAATAAAAACTTGCTCATTCTCATTCCACGATTTTTAAAATAAAATCTTGTTTTGCGATTCTTAACTTCACGCTGACGAGCTCGCCACTAACCTGTTTTTTCTCGTCGTTTCCGTTTGTTTAGAGACTGGGGACGGGTCCGTTGCTCGTAGTTGTCTTGGTCCCCGTGCATATGTGGATGAGGATCACTTCTCTGAAATGCTTTCAAAAATAGTCAAGCTATTTTTACCTAAATAGCTCTGAAGGTCAAGCCTTCGAGCACATTTCAAACACTCTTTCAAACACTTTCGAAAGTCAAGCTTTCAAAATATAACCAACTACGTAGTTCCTTTGAGTTTCACGACCGGAATACGAGGAGTGCAGGATCAAGTCCTCGGCTGTGCTAACCTCCATCAAAGTATTTATTTTCACACTAATTAAAGGGATCAAACAATTTTCAAATACCATACACTGTTTAAGGGCACTGCTCCTCGTATCAGCAGTCAAAGCCTAAGCACGCTTCCTATCTGTGAACTCGACTTCCTAACTTTGAATCTCATCCCGAGTCAGGGTTTTTCCAAACCTTTTCCCTTGCACAAAAATCTGGTAGCGACTCCACATCATCAAAATCAACTTTTTAAAGTTCGAGTGCAGTCCGTCGCTCGCTGGAATTACGGTCACATAACACATATCGACTCAGATTAGATGGAACTATCCTAGGTTATGGTATAGGAAATATCTCTAACTCTAGAGTCATACCCTCATGAACATATTTGAAAGAATATTAACTAAATGATCCAAATTTTTCGAAGATCCCATACGTAACCCCTTAAAACCTCATCTAGGCTCCTTAAAATTGTTCAAAACATTAGAGGCTGCATCGTTTTAAAATTAGGAAGTTTTGATGTTTTAACATTTTCATGAAATATTACTATTAGGGTGTGAAGAAAAGACTTCAAAAATAGAAGAAGATGGGGGAAGAGGAAGGAGAAGGGGAAATACCTATGAGATAAGGTTTTGAACCATGGAAATATGGTTAAGTTTCCCAAAATTAGTATGACAGTATGCAAAAAAGTTTCTGCACTTACATGATCAAGTATGGTGGCTAGTTCAATTTTTTTTTTGAACTTGAAACTAAGCTAATTTCATTGCATATTATCTTCTAACTCGGCTTCAAAGTATCTCCAACAAAGCAACCATGGGTGATTTAGATCATACTAGCTTTATTCTTCTAACAGGTTCTAACATGGGTGGGAAGTTAACTCTTCTTTGCCAAGTTTTCTTGGCTATGATTTTGGCCTAGGTGAAGCATTCATTCTTCTATTAAGATGGTATAGGAAAACTAGAATGGTCTAATGAAAGAGGATTTATGGGTGATAGGAAAGGAGAAAAATGTGAGGATATTTTTAGGTTGGCATGAAATCACTATTTCAAAGTTCAAAATAGAGAATATATTGTGTTTGAGGCCTAGTAAAATATGGCGAGTGCTCTAGAACAATATATTGTTACCTGATACCTTACCCAAACAAGAAGCACGTCTCATTTTGAAACATCTATGGACCAAATAATAATTTTTTAATACCAACTGGTTACATTTACATAAGTTGATCCAAATGTTTCAAAAATTCATCATGATAATAATTATTAATGAATATATGATATAGTAACTAAACATTTATTTAAATATAAAAGCAATCTCAAGACATAAAGGAGACACAATGAGATTACAAACACCTATAATTTCTCATAATAGACTCTCTAGACTATAAATATCCTCTAGTAAGAAATAGAGTATAAATAAGGACATAAGCTAGAGAAATTAAAGAATTTTCAGCAAATAATGAAAATACCCCTGCACTAGGATAACAAAATATATGTGCAGCAAACCCAAAAAAAAAAGTTGAAAGATATGTAAGGGATTATAATCCATCAATAATGATTATAAAGTTATAAGAAAATAATAGAAACAAAGAGATCATGAAAAAACTATTAGAAAACTTTGAAAATGTAAGAAACACCCTTAGAAAGGTTTGTCCTCTATAAGGGATAAACTGCTCATGAAAAAAAATGAAAAATGACATAAGAATGATTTGAGAATAAACCAATAAGTGTTAGAAACATCGGAGGAACAATTTGGAAACCTTCTGGAAAAGTTTTAGAAAAATTACCAAAATGCCCTAGAAGGTTGGTAGGGTAAGAAAATGTGAAATAGAAGCTGGGACATGGGCTCCACCCATTCAGCATGAGAATGAACATGCGAAAAATGAGGTGGTGACTCACCCCATGAGTCATCACTTCATTAATGCCATATAGGACAAAAATATCAAATAGGAGAGATAAAATTAACCATGGTTAAATAAATTAAAATTGATTAACTAAAATTGTAACATCCATGATTTCTCATAAATGGATGTTTTAGGGTACAAATATCCTTTAATAAGAAAAAAAATAGAAATAAGAGAAAAAGATAGAGAAATCAGAAAATTTTGTGTAAATAACAAAACTGCCCCTACATTAGAATAACCCAAACAATGTGAGGAAAAGCATAATACAAAGGTAAAAATATAAGGAATTAGAATACATCAAGGATGATTGAAAAGTTATAAGAAATGAGTAGGAACAAAGAAAGAGAAAAAAAGTTATCAGAAAACTTCTAAAATGCCCAAAATGCCCTTAGACTTTACTTTCCACAAAGGCTAAACTGTTCCTAGAAAAATGGAAAAGGATATTAGGATGATTCTGAACCAATAAGTGTTAGAAACATCAATGGAACAATTTGAAAACCTTTTGGAAAATGCTAAAAAAATTACCAACATACCCCTCCAAGGCCTGGGCAAGAAAATGCGAAACAAAAGCCAGGAAGTGGGCCCTCCCCCTTATGCATGAAAATACCATGTGAAAAATGTGGTGATGACTCACCATATGAGTGATCACTCCATTAATTTCATATAAGATAAAAATAATAAATAGGAGAGATAAAATTAACCATAGTTAAAGTAAATTAACCTTATTTAATTAAAATGAACCATCCTTAGGATTGGTCAATCTTGATTAGTGAAAAATTAAGAAAAATTAACACTAATATAATCCTGAAAGTATAATTCCTTACATTTACATTTAATTTAGAAAATGGAAATTACATGCAAATGTAGCAAAATGCTTTTAAGTTGGAAATTAATTCCCAAAGTGCCCCTAAGTGGCTGAATTCCATATTGGCCTTGGGAGGGCTCATTTGCTTCATTATCCATCTTATAAAAATTTTGGGAAACTCTCTAAATTCTCTCTAAACTTAATCTACCTAAAAAACCCAAAATCATACACTAAGCTTAAACTTCCAACTTTGGGGTTTAAGTTAAATCATGACATAACCACAAAGCCCCCAACCACCACTAGGAGATCTTGTGTGGACCACTAAAGGAGAGCAAGATTAGCCATAAAAGCCCCACCAAACACATCACAAAGTCTTCAACAAGTAGGATTTTACATTGTATTTTTCTAAGCTTTAATCTTGTATATATGATTGGATTTTTTTCTTCTTTGTGGATCCTTTTCTAAGATCTATGGATCTCTTTTAGTTTGAACTTAATAGAGCTTAAAACTTCCCTTGAATGGTTAAATATGAGAATCATAAATTTTTAGTGATTTTTTAAAGTAAAAGAGAATTTTTGTGGATTAAAGTGCTTCGAGCAACCTTATGAGAAATTTAATCGGTTAAAGTTTCTTGAAAATTAATTTTGATGATTTAGGAAATATTTTAGTGTTATGAGAATTTTTTTTATAGATCTTGGAGTATATCTCGGAATAGATCTTGGAGTGTTTGAATTAAGGGATTGATAGATCTTGGAGTAGATCTACGTTTTTTTTTTTTTTGCCATAAAAGGTTCTTTCTTTAAGATTTGTATGTTCAAAGTTAGAAAATTGGTTCTGTCTTTTCTTAAATTTTTTTTTGAGATTGTTCTGTTAAGAGTCCAGATCTGGAATCATGTATTAAAAACCTTAAAGGAACAAGAAAAATTATACCATGAGATCCATAAACTTAACTTGGACTTAGACCTAAAAACTACTAAGTGTAAAGGTGAATTTATGACCCAAAATTGCACAAATCACTTAAGATCTTTGCTTACCATGATCAAAACTATTAAATAAGGATAATTTATGGATGGATCTAAGGACATATGATGAACTAAGTGCTAAACTTCATAACACCAAGGTCATGTGGAAAGAAAATTGAAAAAAGACCCTTGTTCAAGACACCTATAACATTCGGCCACCTCCAAGTTAATTAGGAAATCTTTGAGTTTAAAATTTTGATTAGGGTATAAAAAGAAACATTACCAAGTATAACTATGGAATTATAAATTTGGAAGGAACTTGAACTTTGTAAACCAGCTACTTTGGTTAATTTGGATAAAAAATGAAATCTATAATAACAAGGATAGAGAAAAATTAAGAAAAAAAATATTATTTTAGCCACATAGGGCATTCGTCCACTCTCCCATTAAATAGGGAAAGTTTAGTTAAAATTTTCAATTAAGGTGTAAAGTAGAGTGTAAAAAAATTTAAGGAAGGAATTTTAAAGTTGAAAGAGATTTGCAATTGTCAAATCATTTTTACGTGCACAAGATTATTTATTAAGAACCTTTACCAGAGACTTAAGAAAGTAAACAGCTTAAAAGGTGAGATTAGAAATTAATTATGGAGTATGGGAGGAAATAAGGGAATTCAGCCATGCTCACTAGAAAAGGAAGAAAAACCCTAAAAAATTTATGAAGTTGGTGTATAGCCTAAATTTTAATTAGCGTGAATCACCTTCCTAAGAGAAGAAAAATTGAAATATGATGCTCTAGGACTATAGAGTGTACATTTGGATACCTAAGTAAGAAATGGACTATTTTGGATGCTTAAGGATAATTAAATTAAGACATAAGTAGAAAACTTAAAGTTTATGAACAAGGATGCAAGCAAGTAGGGTTACTAATGGAAAAAAATCCAAATAGCTAAGAAGCATAAAACATATAACACTTAACTTGAATTAAGTAAATAGTGCATAAGGCATTTAATTAAGGACACAAAGAGTAAACAACTAAAAGGCCATTCAGCCAACTAGAGAAGAAAATGTTATACACCATGATCTTTCATTAAAACTACTAAGAAGAAATTAACCTTTGAAAAAAGGAAAGGTTGAGAGGTAACCTAGAAAGCTGAGTGGACTAAGATCCCATAAGTGATTCATCGTAAATTTTAAGGATTAAAAAATTTGGACAAGTTATGGAAGCAAGTGTATGTGCTGCCCAAGATACAATATCAAGCTAAAATAAAAAAAGTCTTGAACTAAAGATGAATCTGTGCTTGAGAATACTATGCCAACATGTTGTATTACTTTATGAGTATATATATAGGTATATGAAGTGTATGGATATTACTTATGGTTAATTAGAGAATGATGTATTACATGACGATCATGTATGGATAATGATGTGATAGTAGTATATAAATAGAGACTAAATGTGTATGGCATATTTGTTGGATTATTTGACCAAGCATATTATCTGGAAGCCTCTAAAAGGAACCTTAGTAACTAAGGGATCACTTAAGAAATAATTTATGTGAAAAGTTAATGCTACTCTTAATGTGCCTTATGCATATTCAGAAGGGGCTAGGTCCTTCTAGAATGGAGACAAAAGAGTTCTCCAAAAATTCTCCTATTATCAAATGTCAGGTCTTCAATATTTATAATGGTGACAACCATCAAGGAATGAACTCATGTCCTAAGAATAAAAGATAGAGTAGTAGAGCCAGTGAGAAGATATTGTTTTACTAAGTATTAATGTATGTCTATGTCTTAATGATCACTAAGAGAGTGATAGAGAATAGATAAGAATTATGTAAGACATAGAGAATATGATAGTCAAATGATATCTGTGATGTGATCCCAAAGATTTATGATGCTCAAGTAATTTATATGCTTAATTAAAAATAGTTCATCTTATGTAAAAGAAATCCACTTTAGCTAGAGCTTTTAAAAGATTAAAAATAAACTTGTATGCATGACATGTTTTCTAATAAACAGAAGTGGTTAGGATGAAAGTGATGTCAGTAACCTTAGGGTAGAATCCTACTAAGAAACTTAGTTTCTCACCCATTCTTCCACCATTTTCTTCCTAGACGCCCCTAATTTGTTTCACAAATGCGGTAGTCTTCGTGGAAACCAGTAATGTGAATTGGACTGGGAATGTTCATGGACTGATGATTACAACTCAAGTCAATGTGTGAATTTACTTCTCTTTGGGTCATCTATTTGTTTCTATTATTATGAGTCTGAAATTCTCCACCACTGAGTTCACTATCTCTCTGGAAGCCTTCCATCTTAATGGGGTATTTCCACCTCCACCCGGTTATCAGGCACCTCCAACAACACCTACTGAAAACTATTCTTCTTCACAAGGGGAAACCGACCCACAAACTTTGTCCCACCAATACAACACCTCTCATGTCCAGTCATCCCAGGGATGTTCCTCGTATTCTAGGAATTCTAGGAGAGGGTAGATAGGACCTTCATCATCCTGGATGAGAGCTTATGGTTGGAGCGCTATCACCACCAGTCCTGAAGTGTTTGTAGAGTTCTATCTATAAGGAAAGAGAAATCAAGTCACACCTATAATGTATAATTTGTAAATAGATGGATGAATGCATCCTAATTACTAGTAAGTAGACTATATTATAGTTAATGTGAATAAGGTAGGAATACTTATGTATATAATTAAATGTGTAAAGACACTAATGCCTTAACCTAACTATGTATAAATAAAGACTGTATAATTATTAGGACTATATAATTATAAGTTGTATGAATGATAGTATATTTGATTTATGATGAAATGGATTATTACTTATTAGAGAAAATTAAAATGGAAGAAATAATTTATAATGTTAACAAATTATACATGCATAAGAATTCGTGTTTGCTTACATTCTGCTATAAACGTTATTTCGATGAGGCTTGCATTTTTTATAAAGAGGTTTTAAAAAATTACCATATTTTCTCTAATGAATATTTTTCAAAGATTCTACATCATAAGATTATAGTCTAATAATGAAATCGTGTGTATAATTTAAGCGTAAAAGTAGACTTCATTTTAGGATATTATAAAAATTAACTATGCTTGGAATAAGTTAATTTTGATTAGTCACAAATTCATAATAATTAGTATTAAACTAATCCTAAAAGGATTATGAACACCGAATTATGTTCGAGGATAAATTTGGAGTCCAAAATAAATCATTTTTCCCAAAGTTGATCAAAAACAGAAAATAAAAGGAAAAATAAATAAATAAGAAAGGAAAAAAAAAGATCAAAAAAGAGAAAAAATAAGAAATAATAGATTAAATAAAAAAACAAAAAATAATAAAAAAGGAAAAGAAAAATATAGAACAACTAAATTAAAATAACAAATTTTTTTAGTTAGTTAGAAATTAGTTAGGTTATTTAAGAATTGGTTAGAAAAAAAAAGGAAATAAAATAGAAAAAGGGGCGCGAAGTTTGAAAAGGGGAAAAAACAGAAAAAGAGAGGAGAGGTTGCTGGCTCCCTTAAACCTTTCCTTCACTCGCATAGCCTGGTTCGAAATCCAGAACTATATAAATTCAGGGGAAGAGCTTTTAGGGAAGGGAGGGAAATAGCAAAAGCTTTCTCTCTCACTCTCTGTGGATTATTCTCGCCTCACTTCTTCTGCTCCTATTTTCTCTGAAAAAGGGTCTTTTCCATTGGCTCTAACCTTCTTGGTGGGAAAAACAAAAAACAAGAAAAGCAAAAAAATTCTTCTTCTCCTGCTCTCATTCTCAAGGCCGATTCCACCACGCTCAACGGAAATCAGAAACACTTTCCCTTGGGGAATTGCAGACATGGTGTAGGAATAGCTTGTTTTGAAGCATTGGTGGCAAGAAAAGCTTTGAAGGCTAGCCTTCATTCTCTCTTGCTTGGTACCATGAAAGTTCTTAGAAGGAATTTTTCACGGCAAAGCCGCAAGGTAAAACTACTAACATCGTAGCTCCTTTATACGCTTACAATCAGTTTCATAAAGTGTAGCAATATAAGATCTGAATCTGTGAACTAAGAATGATCGTTGAGCTATAGCTAAGATTTTTCTAACCAAAATCTGAAACATGTTACTGTGCTGAGATAAGTCCAAACCACATTTCTATTCTCTCCGTTAAAAGCCCCGGTAGTAATAGGCCATGAGCAATAGGCAGTATTTGAGTCTATCTATCGAAGTTCAATAACATCCAGAGTGAAGATTCAGATCTTATTTTTGAAATTATGTGTAATGCTTAATCTAATTAATTCTATTATCGCCTTCCTGAGGGACATTGTCTTGATCGTTGGCTGTGCCTAAAGGTTCTAAATCCAATGATACTGAATGACCAGTTATAGACTAGTATAATAAGGACCGAGTGATGTAGAATCTGGATAAACAAAGTAATGATTAGAAATGTAAAATTAGTAGACTTAGTTTGGGAAGAAACCATTGACCATTGATCTATTCACTTACTGGAAGTGGAGAAGAAGTGGAAGAGATTGCAATCTTTTCTCTTTGGTGCAAAACGTGCTCTCAAAAGCAACAACTTCTCCTCTACCTACATCCTTGCACTTTGGTTCTTCGTCGCACACTATAACTCCAACGAAGACAAAGCCTTCATTCGACGTCCCCTCTGTATACCCACAGCTCTGCTAGTATCACTTGCACAACAATATTTGAGACAATTATGGAAATTCCATCCAATTGGTTGGGTGCCAAGCCTAGTTGGACACCACATTATTATGCAGTAAGGGGCCATTGGTTAACGGTAGAACATAGAACTTAGTGACCACGTTGCTCCCTGGACCCATACTTGACAACAAGAAAAACGAAACTTCAATTGGTTAGATAAGCATAGCAAAGTGCGATGTTAATCACGCATTTGCACCAGCAAATCAGATAAGAAAATGTTGAGGTCATCCTAGTGCAGGTTCCAAAGAATTTGAAACCATACTCAAAGATAAAAATGAAAAATAAAAAGTAGGTCAGCATTTGACTTGTATCCTCATGCCAATATACATGCACGTATTTGTTTTATAGCATAGAATATCGGTCGAATTTGGCATTATATGAATTATGAATAAGCATTAGTGCTAGATGCCACATACTTACAAGTACCCATGGGTGCCGGATGGCATAATGCCAAGGAAGCTATTCATAAACTAATCACCTCGGAGAATCAAAAGTGAGAATAAAAGATATGTAGTATTATTTATTTATTATTTAAAATGTGACGTCAAGTCTCCCATTAATTATTCAAGTATAGTATCTTTTCTAATGTAAACATATAATAATAATAATAATAATAATAATAATAATAATAATAATAATAATAATAATAATAATAATAATATTAATAATAATAATAATAAATAATAGTAAAAATGAAAATGTGTAAAAATCCTATCTAAATTTTTGTTTCTTTTCAAAAAACAATTATTATTTCTATATCTTTTAAAAAATTGGAAATTTTCAATTTTTAATTTTTTTAAAATTGTGAACTGGATTTTAATGTGCAAAAATGCATGCTCTCTACTGTATCAAGATTTAATTTGTGTAGATTCAAACACGGCTTACGAAGGTTTGAATTTTGCAAGCACGTGATTTTAGAAAATCACTGTTCTTACTAACTATGTCTAAGAATGTTGTTTTTAAATTTTCTGAAATTCGTGCAATGAATTCTAATGCGGACAAGTAGTGTTCTCTACTGTACTGTATTTTGATTCGTGCAGATTCCAAATACAACTTACGACAATTTGGATTCTACAAGCACGCGGTTTCAAAAAGTCACTGTTTTCACTAACTTCGTCTAAAAATGTCCATCGTTACCTAAAATCATCCTTCAATTTTCCAAGAGATCAAATCTCTTTACCAGAACTACGTAACCTTGAGTTTCCCATTCCACCTGAGAATATGTAGGAGCAGGATCAAGTCCTGTCAAGCTATTTTCTATAAACCTATTTATTTTCTATTCTATTTTAAGGGATCAAATAGTTTTCAAAAATAGTACACACTTAGTTTAAGGGTACCGTTCTTTGGATCAAGCGAATAGGGTGCCTAATACCTTCCTTACTCGTAACCGACTCCCGAACCTAGATTTCTTCCTCAAGTTAGGGTTTTTCCAAATGTTTTCCCTTAAAATAAATTTTGGTGGTGGCTCCACAACCAATAAAATTCTCTTTTTAAATTTTTAGCGAGTTCGTCGTCTCGTTGTAATTATGGTTACAACAAGGATTATTCCTTACATTTACATTTATTTTAGAAAATGGAAATTACATGCAAATGTGCCAAAACGCTCTTAAGTAGAAAATTAATTCCCAAATGGTCCTTAAATGGACGAATGGTATCTTTAACCATGGAGGGCTTATTTTAGTCATAATACACCTGCTAAACATTTAGAAAAATTCTCCAAGTTCCCTCTAAACTCAAACTACTCTCAAAACACTAAAATTTACACTAAGCTTAAACTTTCATCTTTGATGTTTAGGTTAAAATAAAATCAAATCCATCAAGCCCCACCATCATCACTAAGAGATCTTATGTGAACCACTAAGGAGGAGGGAGATCAACCTTAAAGACCCACCAAAACCTTCATAAAAGTCTTCAACCAATAGGGCCTTTAGCATATATTTTTCCAAGCTTTTAATCTTGTATTTATGGCTTGATTTTATTCTTTTGGGGGATCTCTCCCTAAGTTTTCTGGATCCCTTTTGCTTTAGTTTGATTGAGCTCAAAACTATCTTTGATGGTTAAAAATGAGCATCACAAAGTTTTTAGTAATTTTTGGAAGTAAAAGGGAAATTTTGATGGATTAAAGTGCTTCTAGCAACCTTTGGAGAAATTTAATCGGTTAAAATTTTTTAAAACTAAGGTTTGGTGCTTTGGGGAAGATTTGAGAGCTTGTGAGAAAAAAAATTTAAGTACTCAAAGTAAGGGATGGATAGAACTTAGACTAAATTTACACTTGTTTGCCTTGATAAATGCTTTCTTTAAGATCTTTGTGTTCATAGTTGGAAGCTTGTTTATACCTTTTCCTAAAAGCTTTAATCTTGAAGTTGGACTTTGATAAAATTCCAGATCTGGACTGATATGTTAAATATCTTAGAAGGCTAATAAAATTGATGCCATAAAATCTATAAACTTAACTTATACTTGGACTTAAAAAAACTATTAAGAGCAAAAGTGTAATTTTGGACCAAAAGTTGAACAAATCACTTAAAACTTTCCATGACCATAGCCAAAGCTATAAAGTAAGGACAAATCATGATGGATCTAAGGACATATGATGCAACAAGTGCTAAAATCCATAACAAAAAGGCCAAGTGAGGAGAAATTGAGAAAAGGACCCTTGTTTTGGTCTCCTAGTAGATTTGGCCACCTTTTAAGTAATTAGGGAAACATGAATTTAAAATTTTAATTAAAGTGTAAAGAGGAGCCTAATCAAGTATAAGGAAGGAATTATAAATTTGGAAGAGACATATAAATGGTGGAGTAATCATTTGACCATGTTGATTAAAATAGGTGAAAACATGTTAAAACTTTGTTAGAACATAAGAATGAACCTAGACATGCTTAAGGCGGTGATTAAGAATTAATCATGTAGTGTAGAGAGGATAATGGTAAATTTGGCCATACTCATTAGACAAGGAAGAAAGGTTACAAAAAAATTCTAAGGTTGGGTGAATTAATATCCTAAGTCCTAAATAGAGTAAATTACCTTCTAAGGAAAGAAAAATGAACTATAAAACCTTAAGACTAAGGGATGTAGGTTCAGCCATTTAGGTAACAAATAGGCAAAGTAGGTTGGTTTGGATGTATAAAGATAATTAAATAAGACATGAGTAAGAAGCTTTAAATCCATGAGTAAGGAGGCAAGTAAGTAGGTTCGTTAGTGGATCAAACTTAATTAGCTAAACAGCATAAAAATCCTAACATTTAAACTTGAATTAAGTAAGTTATGCATAAAATATTAAAATTAATGAACACAAAAAGTATGCCACCAAATAGGCCATTTAGCCAACTTGATTAGGAATTCAACATTTCATAATCTTACACTAAAAACTTTAAGAACTTAATATTTGAGAAAAGGAAAGGTTGAGAGTCAACTTAGAAGGATAAGTGGACTAGGATCCTATGAGAGATTTATCATAAATCATATGAATAATGAAAGATGGACAAGCTATTGGAAAAAGTTTACATGTTGTTCAAGAAAGTAACATCAAGCTTAATTAAGAAATTCTTGATTAAAAGATTATTTTCTATTTAAAAATATTATGGTATCTTGTTGTATTGGCTTGTGAGTACATAAACATGAATGTAAAGTGTATGGATAACGCTTTTGATTGTTTAGAGAGTGATGTATTACATGATGTTCATATATGATGATGGTGTGAAAGTAGTTTGAAAATAGAGACTATATGCATGACATATTGGTTGGATTGTTTGATCATGGATGTTATTTGAAGGATTTTAATAGGAACCTAATTTACTAAGAGATCACTAAAGAAATAATTTATGTGAAAATTTAATACTACTCTTAATGTGCCTTGTGCACATTCAGAAGGAGAAAGGTTCTTCTATGATGGAGATAAAAGGATTCTTCAAAAATCCTTCTGTTATGAAGTGTTAGGTCTTCAATATTTGTGATGGCGACGACCATCAATGAATGAACTCATGTCCTAAGAATAGAAGGTAGAGTAGCAAAGCCAGTGAAAAGATATTGTTTAAATAAATAGTATTATATGACTATGTCTTAAATTATCACTAAGAGAGAGATTGAGAAATGAGACTAATTATATTAAGGCATCAATGAAATAATAGTCAAATGATATCTATGATGTGATCCTAAGGATATATGAGACTTGTGTAATTTAGACTATGTAACTTGTATACTTAATTAGAAACTTGTTCATCTATATATAAAAGAAATCTACTTCAACTATAGTTTTCTAAAAATTATAAATGAACTTGTATGCATGTCATGTTTTATAATAAACTGAAGTGGTTGAGTTGAAAGTGTGGTCACTAACCCTAGGGTAGAATCCTATTGAGAAACTTAATTTTGTTCCAAGACTCCAATAATGCCATCCATTGAGATGGTGCTAATTGTAAAGTGACAACATAATTTGAATGCTTGGAGCCTCGAGGCCATTACAGTTGGATCGCTGCTAGGAATTTTGTCTCACCGAATAATGTATATCTTGTAATATAGCTAGAGGAATGTATTATAATTATTTAGTATGTAGTTCTTATCATAGTATATGTGATGTATGTATATGGTAATAGTAACTGTATATGTGTAGCTAGGTGTGTAAAGACATAGATGTCTTAACTTAACTTAACTAAGTATCTATAAATATGTGCTATATAACTATAGTTTATATAATTTTTAACATGTCTGTAACTATGATAACTTATAATTCTACTTAATAGAGAAAAGTAGATAACTAGTAAAAGAAACATAGATAATTTAGTAATTAAATGGGAGCGAAGACGTTTGCTTATTTAGTTTTTGATACAACAGTTATCCTGACAAGACTTTCATTTTTAACCAAAGTGTTTAAAAAAATTATCGTATTTTTACTAATAGTAATTTCTAAAGATTTCGCATCATGAAGTTATAATGTTATAAGGAAACCATGTGTATAACTTAAGTGTAACAAATAGACTTCATTTTTAGGGTGTTATATAGATCAAGTTATTATAATGTGATTATAATAGAATAATTACTATAAGGAAACTTACAATATTTAATGGTTGGTCAATTTGATAGTTGAAGCACTTGGATCTTTTTGGCTTAATTTGCTTGTGAATCTCTTGGATGAATTGAAAAGCTATCTTCCTAATAGGAATGGAAATTTCAGAATCAAAATAAACCCATCAATTTAAATTTAGAATTGAAAAACTAGCGTCCTAGTACATGAGACTTTGAAAACCACCAAAAAATTGATAAATGATATTTTGAAGCCATAAGATTGATAATGCAATTCTGGTCTTGCATATAGGTTTTTCTTAGCTTTTTATTATCTAGAGTTTATAGACTACAAGTTAGAACTAGAAATTAAAAAGAAAGTTTAGATGACTGCATATAAACATTTATTTTCTTTTCTTTTTTCATTGTTATAGTATCCTCTTTATGCAACTAGAATCAGCTCTTAGTTGAATACCTTCTTGCTATATTTCTTTATTTTTTCACTCAAAGCATATAGCTCCTCATTGAGTCAGAGACCAGGCCATAGGACCCTAAAGGTAATAGTACCTAAAAATCTCTTTTATTAAGCTTTGGATAGTTAGAAACTACTTTTCTACTAATTTATCTACAATCAACTTTCTTATTAAACTACTTTTTAATAGAACAGACAACTCTTGTTGCTAATCTGTCTACAAAATGGAAACACCAAGCATTAGTCCTTTATAGAGTTGCAAAAATGAAGCACCTAACACATAATTACATAGCTCCATTGACAAGAACAAACAATATTTAGAAGCATAAAAAATTGATTTTTTAATGCTAGGAGTTAAATTCCTGTCATGTTGATATCCTATCATCTTTTGTAGTGTGATTTCATCACCATCGCATGATCAAAATTTTAGGCTAGGGTAAGTGTTTTACCAAAAGATTAGTACTAGTAGTAGCAGAACTAGTTGCAATTTAATACTATCAAATATGTTTCATTATATAATCTTACTATGTTTCATTATATAGCCTTATATATGGTAAACAAAGCTATGATTTTAACTTCTTTTGGTAGCATACAATTTCATTGTCCCAACAATTAAGCTATTATAAGGAATACCAAGGCAAGTTAACACAAGTAGCTAGCAGGTAAAAACCAAAATATTTTCTTTTTGAACTAATGGTTCCACTATTTTGTTTTGACATACAAAACTTGTATGGATTAAGACTTACGAAAATTGGAGTGGCTTTAATCCCACCATTGGGTTTCCTACATGCTGCAAGGACTCTATTTGGTTTCCATGAGAATGGTTGTCTCAAGAATCAACACTAACTCAATTTATTCATTATTCTTAATTTTCTTTGAATGATTAGCATATGGATCATGGTTCCAAAACATGGTGTGGAAGTAAAATCACATAATTTTAGGTAAAGAAAAATGTGGAATTGCTAGCATGAGATTAGAAAGCTTGAGAAAAATTAACAAAACTTTTGTTCATAACACAACTAGTAGAGTACACGGTAAAAATTCAAAACACAACCAACAAAATACATAACAAAATTCAAGCCACACTAAAGATTATAGCCCTAGGTTCAAATGCAATGAATACAATTAATACTTTGATATTCAATTCCTTCATATTTTTCTAGGTATAGAATGTATGCCTTGTTGGTAGGCATAATGATGTAGAGGTCCCAGCGGCAAAGAAAGGCCAGCTACAAAGACCTACTGGGCCATCACAAAATATACATTAGTTGGGTTAGACTAAATTGTCATCAGCACTTTAGACATGAAGATCTCGAGGCTCTAACTACCTAGCTTACGTTGTCAATCTTTATGAATATTGTCGCTTTCATGAACATTATTGTGGTTTGGGAAAGAAAATGGCAAGAGACGAGTGAGAAAGTAAGTTTTTCAGAAGGATTCTACCCTAACTATAATGTCATCATTTTCAACCTAATCACTTCAATTTATTTAGTTACATGACATGCATACATGTTCACTTTTAAATTTTTAGAAAATCTTTAGCTGAAATGGATTTCCTTTTATAGTTGTAGAAACTAACTTCTATTACAAGCATACAGGGGACTTATTCTAGATTTCATAAATATTTCCATCTCTTGAGATCATATTACATTACATAAAAGATATCATTTAACTACCATTTCATTCATTCCTTAATCATAACCCATTCTCATTCTCTAGGCATCATTCTATGATAATTTAATTTAAGGCATCTCCGTAACAATCTTAGTCAAACAACATCTTTCACTTCCCACATACTCTACCTTCTGTTCTAGGATATGAGCTCATTTCGAATAATTGTTACCATCGTAATTTCTTGAAGTCCTATGGCTTCCACATGGAAAGTCCTGTGACCTCCATATATGCACAAGCCCAGTAACTTAGCATGGTAAGAGTAGTGTCTTAAATTTACACATAGGATTTTCCTTCAGAGATCTCTTGACTTATTAGGTTCCATTTTAATCCTTTTTGATAATATGCATGCTTAATATTGAATCAATATGGTATGCACAAATAGCATCCAAGTCATCCAATTTCTCACATAATTCATCCACTGATGGAACCATAATTCACATCAATTTTCATGCATCATTCAAAAGAGCACATATAGCCTATAATCCAATCTACCTTAACATTTATCATCCATGCATAAGCATCATATAACACATCACTTTTTAAAACAATAAAGAGTATATTCCATACACTTTACATTCATCTTTATGTACTCATAAGGCAACACAACAAATTTGCATAATTATTCTAAATAGAAACCAACTTTCTAATCAAGATTTCTTAATTATGCTTAATGTAGATTTCTTGGAAAACATGCAACCTTCCTCTGAGAACTTATCCATCTTGCCTTATATCATAAGATTTATGATAAATATCTCATAGGAACCTAGTTCACTCATCGTTCTATGTTACCTCTCAACATTCATTTTCTCAAATATTAAGTTTTTCTTAATATTTTTAATGTAAGATTATGAAATGTTGGATTTCTATTTTAGTTGGTTGAATGGCCTCTTTGGCTATTTATTCTTAATGTTCATTAATTTGAATGTTTTATGCACAACTTTCTTAATTAAAACTTAGGTGTTATAAGTTTTATGTTTTCTTGACTGATAACTTTGCTAATCAAATTTGAACCACTAATTAACCTACTTGTTTATCTCATTACCCATGAATTCAAAGTTTCTTACTCATGTCTTGTTTAAATAACTTTAAACATACAAATTATCCTACTTTGCCTAATTAACTCATAGACTGCCAAATCCACTTCCTAAGATCATAAAGCATTATGGTTCATTTTTTCTTCCATTAGAGGGTAATTTACGCTAGTCAAGACTTAGGCTATTAATTCACACCAACTTAGAAATTTTTAGGAATTTTTCTCCTTCTTTAGTAAGCATGACCAAATGTCCATCTTTCTCCCTCTACTCCATAATTAATTTCTAGCCGCCACCTTATGAATATTTGGGTTCATTCTTATGTCTTAACAAGGTTTTAACTTGTTTTCACCAATTTATCTAGTGTGACCTGAATGGTTACCCAAACTATTACCAAGTCTCTTCCAAATTTATAATTCCTTTCTTATACTTGATTAGGCTCCTCTTTACACCTTAATCAAAATTTTAACTCAAGTTTTCTTAATTAAGTGGGAGGTGGCCAAATTCACTAAGTGTCCAAACAAGGGTACTTTTCTCAATTTCTTCTCACTTGATGTTTGTGTTATGAATTTTAGCACTTGGTACATCACATGTATTTAGGTCCATCATGATTTTTCCTTCCTATGATATAACTTTGTTCATGGTCATGGAAGGTTCTTATGTAACGCCCCAATTTTTTTTATGATGAGCGTTTGAAGTTACAAATAATCCCTAGAGCAAAACTAAGTAGGATTAGGAACCAAAAACAAAGAAATTAGAAAGTTTGGTGCAAATGACGAAAATGTCCAAGCACCTGGGGCAACTCGATAATGAAACAGAGAAATGAACATTATGAATGATCAAAAGTAGTGAGAAAAACTTAGAAAATCAACAAGGGACGAAAACGCCCTTAGAAAACCCCGAAAATGACTGAAACACCCCTAGGAGCTGCTTTCTGTACAGAGCTATTAAGTTCCCAGAAAAATAATAAACGACCTTATATTAACATGAGAATGAACCAAGAAGTGTTAGATTTGTCAGATAAATAATTTGGGGAATTTTCCGACGGTGCTAAGAAAAATTATGAAAATGCCCTTGGAAGGACGGGAGGGTAAGAAAGTGTGAGAAACAAGCCAAAGTGGGCCCCACAATTACTTGCATGAAAATTTAGCATGTGGAAAACCTGGCGGTGAGTCACCAAGTCAAGTCAACCATAAAAGACAAAAACGAATAGTAAAAAGATTCTTTTAACCATGGTTAAGAATGATTAACCTTGGTTAATTAAAAGTAAACCATGTTTAGGCTAAGTTAAACACAATTAAAGGTAAACTCAGTCTAATTAACATTAATCCAAGTCTGAAGGAATAATTCCTTGAATTTTGAGCTATTTTGAAAAATAGAAATTCCATGCAAAATTACCAAAATATCCCTAAGTGTAAAAATATTTCCACTTTGACCATGCGTGGCTAAAACCACTAAACATGTTGGGATCCTACTTGCTTTAGTTTTTACAGAGAAAAACACTTAGCCAACTCTCTCAATTCTATCTAAGTCTATCTTAGCTTAAAAAATCCTAATCCTACACATTAAGCCTAAGGCTTCAACTTTGAGACTTAAACCAAATCAAGGCCTTAAACACTAAGCCCCACCA
The DNA here is from genome assembly GCA_026541065.1 of Canavalia ensiformis. NCBI lineage: Eukaryota > Viridiplantae > Streptophyta > Magnoliopsida > Fabales > Fabaceae > Canavalia > Canavalia ensiformis. Next base: position 200,218 of record JAMKYM010000475.1, read on the forward strand.
TTTCCACTTGTGAAATCGTATGGACCAACCAAAGAGGGGACCAAAGGCACCATCACAACCCCACCTCCACTTAGCAAAGTCACCATCAAGTAGGATTTTTTACTTGTCTTTTTAAGTTTTAAACTTGTCTTTTTATGGTTTGATTTCTTTCTTTTATGGATCCTTCATCTAAAATCTATGCGTCTCCTTATGTTTTCACTTATGAGGGCTCAAAATTGTATTTGAACTGTTCAAAATCAACCCTACAAATTTTTAGTAACTTTTGAAAAGAAAAACAAAGTTGGGTTGTTTTAAAGTGCTTTTAAGACACTTAGAAGAAATTTAATTGGTGAAATTTGTTTAAAAACCTATTTTTAAGATTTGATCAATTTTGAGTACTCATGAGCAAAGTTTTGAAGCATTCTTGGAAGGAGATATATGGATCTTGGAATATATCATGAGAATTTACACTTTGTTGTATGGAAAAATTGTTATGTTGCTTGTTTTTATGCTTAAGTTTTTAAAGTACTGATTTTTCCACTTGTGGTGAGCTTGTGTAATGTCTAGACCAGATTTAAACCTTGGAAAATAAGTGATAAAAAGTGGAATAAAATTTATGTAATAAGTCCCAAAAGCTCACTTTGGACAAAGGTCAGAAAGCTACTAAGTAAAGGTTGAATTTTTTAACCTAAAAATTATATAGGCTTTGTATAACACTCAAGACTCATGTTGGTCAAAACCTAAGCTTTGGAATTTGGACGAAATATGCATGGACCAAGGGCATGAGGTGCTACAAGTGCACAAAACCAAAGAGCCAAGGTTGTATGTTATAATATGTGTGGGATGATCAAATTATGTTTAACTATTTACATGCGAATTAAGAATCAAAGAGAATAACATAAGAATTTTATGGTCTTAACATTTTGAACATGCACAAAATCGTCCGGTTATTTAATTTACCACTATGTACGTTTTATCGACAAGGTTCGCAATTTATATCAAACAATTTTAAAAAAATTACCATATTTTTCATACAAGTATTTTCTAAAAATAATTTCGCATCATGGGATAACAAACTAATAATGGAACCGAATGAATGACTTAAGTGTAAAATTGGTATTCATAATTAGGATGTTATTATATCTTAAGTGTCTTGTTCAACTTTGGGTCCATAATTTCACCTTTACTCTTATAAGCTTTTAGGTCCAAGTTTTAAGTTAATTTTTCGACTTTTGTGATTTAATATTTTTTCTTTTAGGATATGTATTGTATGGGTTCAGATCTAAACTTTTATCAAATTCCAAGTTCAAGATTAAGGCTTTTAAGAGAAGACATAAACAAGCTTACAACTTTGAACATAAAGGCCTTAAAGAAAGATTTTTTAAGACAACCAAGTGCAGATCTATTAGATCTACTCCAAGATCTATTCATCCCTTGCTTCGGTCATCTTAAAACTTTTTATAAAAACTTTTAAATCTTTCCAAACCTCAAATAAATCATTTTTAAGAAATTTTCACTGATTAAATTGCTCCAAAGGTTTCAAGAAACACTTTAATCCATCAAAATTCCCTTTTAACTTTCAAAAATCACCAGAAACTTATTGATGCTCATTTTTAATCATTAAGGGGAGTTTTTAACTCCATCAAACTCAATAAAGTTGGGTCTATATAACTTAGACAGAGATCCACCAAAAATAGCAGAAAAACAAACAATAAACACAATTAAAAGCTTAGAAAAAAGTATATGGTAAAGACGCTACTTGTTGAAGACTTTTATGAAGGTTTATTAGGTCTTTGAAATTAGTTCCTTCCTCCTTGATGATCCACAAGAATGCCTTCAACGGTGATGGTGAGGTGTTGTTTGTTTGGATTATTATAACTTAAACTTCAAAGATGGAAGTTCAAGTTTAGTGTAGGTTTTGGTGTTTTAAGAAAAGTTGGAATTTTGGATGAGTTTAGAAAGATTCCATAAGTGTTTAGAAGAGTGTTAATAGAGAAAATGACCCCCCCCTTGGTGTTCCTAAGCAAATTTGGCCACCTAGGATATGTGGCAATTAAATTCCCACTTAAGGGTATTTTGGTCCATTTACATGTGATATCCATTTTCATATTAAATGTAAATTTAAGGAATTATCCTTTAGGATTAGTTTAACACTAAATATTCTAAGTTTATCACTATTCAAAGTTAAATTTTTCTAAGCATGGTTAATTTTAATTAATCAAGATTAATTTACTTTAACCATGATTAATTTACTTTAATCATAGTTAATTTTATCTCTCCTCATTAATAATTTTTTCTTACATGTCATTTTTCACATGTTAAATTTCATGCACAATGGATAAGGTTTAATTCCTGGCTTCTACTTCATATTTTCTTGCCCTCTCGACCTTCCAAGGCAATTTGGTAATTTTTTTAGAGTTTCCCAGAAAGTTTCCAAATTGTTCTCCTAATGGTTCTAACACTTATTTGTTTGTTCCTAAATTATTCTTGTATTATTTTTCATTTTTTCGGGCATAGTTTAGCCCTTATAAAAGACAACTTTCTAAGGGCATTTTGGGTAGTTTTGGGTGTTTCTTATGATGTTTTCATTCCCTCTTTGTTTCTATTCTCTTCTTACAACTTTCTAACCATCATTGATGGATTCTAAACCTTTAAAATGTCCTTTTACTTTTTTTGGGTTTTCTGCACATTTATTTGTATCATCCTATTGTGGAGGGCATTTTCATCATTTGCTAAAAATTCTCTAATTTTTCTAGCTTTTATTTTTATTTTTTATTTATTTCTTACTAACGAGAATTTGTAACTTAGAGAGTCTATCATGAGAAATTGTGGGTGTTACAATTTTGGGCTAAAACTTTAACTTCATGCAAAATAAAAACAAAAATTTAACTTTAAAATCATGGTAAGTTGTTGAATAGTAAAAATAGGTTGTGTTGTATTTTTTTTTAACTCCATTTTCAGTTGTATTGTATTTTTAAAAGGCACCAAAAATAGGTCACGTTAACTCCTATAATTTCTTAAGGAGTAACTAACTTCTAATCAATAGGTTCAATAGTAAATTAGATAGGATGAAAATAATAGGCCAAGCTCTCTTAAACACCTTATTTGTTTAGCATTAATATAGACATAAAATCTTATCCTTCCATGATAAAATATCTAAGTAGTGAAGCTCATAAGAAATGGAAACAAAGAAAAGAAGAAAAATGCAATACCTTTTCAAATAAATTAATGGAACACTGTAAGAAAGGGAACAAGAATTTCTTGGTCTATAGGCTCCAATTGCTTTGGGATTCAAAAATACTTCAAAAATCAAGGAATAGATTTAGATACCAAGTTAAATAATAAATGGAAGCTCAAAATATCCTATAAGATATGATGCTTAGGCTGGTTTCATCTGGAAACATATGATACTTGAATGCAATATGGAATCTGGAGATAACATAAGACTGAAAAATAGCTATCCATATTATGGACATGAGGAGGAGGATGGGTGAGACTTTCTATAAATACACCATAGGAAAAATTTTGGACATATTTCAAAGAATATATTAAAAAATTAAAGTAAGGAAAAGGGGCAAGGATGTATGTATAACTTGTGACATTTTTATTGATTTTATGTGGAAATTGAGATATATAGATTTGGTTACTTCCAATACTAGTTCCTAAAAGTAAGATCTACAATCCTAATTATTTAGGACTTGAAAGTGTAAGAGGGTTATGGGAATAAGACTTGTGTCCATGTGAAAAACACTACACAGGAATGGAAGCTAAACCTTTTTCACATAAGTTTTAGTTTCTTTCACTTTTTTTCTTGCCATTTCTAGAAGTTAAAATCAAGATGTAATCATTCAATCAACATTGATGCTTCCCAAGAATAAAAATAATACAACCTAATCCATCATATACATTACCACAACCACCTCACAATTTCAGTTTTCCTGATCCTGGACAACTTGTCAGCTTCAGGTATTTTCTAGAATTGTCTTACATTATACTCTGCTATGATTTATATATCCAACCTATTCCCTTGCCATTTTAAATACCAAAATCATATAAAGAAAAACTAGTTCTTTAATTTGTGAGGTTACTAGAAAATTCTATAGTGCTGAAATGTTTTCTATAAATTTTATTCCATGCTTGCTTTGCATCAATCATCTTGACTTTCACATTTATAACTATCATTAATTATAATCACATAAATTTGAATCAGATTCATCTTATTTTCAACTCAATATACAGTATAAATAACATGAAAATATTCATATCTATAGTACTCAAAAATTGATCCAAGAATCTACAGCACACAAAATCTCCACAAAAAATCCAAACTAAGACTTCCATAAAAAAAAGCAACAAAACAACATACAAGTGATTAAACTTCTCAAATTTATTACATGTAAAATCTTTATAATGGAAAGTGCACCAAAGGTTAGGTTATACCTGAGGTAATTAGTTAGGGAAAGAGGTTAGAAGCTTCTTCTTATAAACATCGAAAAATTCAAGCATTGATTCTACAACAATAGGATCAATAAACTCTTTGCAACAAGATCTGTTATTGATTCCCTTTTCAATGTTCATTAATCATAAAGCAATTAATAATCACTAGGTTCAAAATCACTCTCAAGGTTAAAAATCATATTGCAATTTAACAATTTAGGGTAGTAGCTAAGTACATTTGACCACACACCTATAATAATTGAAAGTTAAGAAAAGAAACAAGATGCAATTGCTTATTTGACAATGTACTGATCTCGATGAAGAAATCTTATGTATTAAAGGAATCGATCCCTTGTTCTCTTTTTGTTCTGAAAAGCATAGAAAATCTTGTCAAGCATGTAGCATATAATAGGTTCCAAATTGGTATAACCTATTATGTTCTATGGTGTATTTTGTCAAACAAGTCATACACAAAGCATACATAACATCACCATTCAACTAGAGCCTATCATTGATACAAACCAATATGAATATAAATGTAAATCAAAGAAGAGAAAAGCTTAATCTAATGTGCGAGTGAGGAAAAACCATTATCAATGATGGTAATACGGACACGAATACAAACATGCTAATGGAGCACAATGATGAGTGAAAATGCAAACACAATTACGACCATGCCAAAGGAGAACTTAGGGTGAGCAAGGTTATTCTTCAAACCGAAAGGAAAATGCGAACATTGGCAAGAGGGAATGCTACTTTTGGTCAAAACGAGATAAGGAGAACAAGATGGTCGGGAAACATTTGAATACTACATTTTAAATCAGTTTCGTGATGAACCGATGTAGAAAGTATCACTTTCTATACTGGTTATAATGAAACCGATGTAGAGAGTGACTTTCTACATTAATTATAATGTGAATCGATGTAATAAGCATTTTTTACACCGGTTATAAAATAATTGGTGTAATAACTTTAATTTTAATTACAAAAATTCCACCATCCTATTTTCCACGTCGGATTTCCTTCAACCAATGTTAAAAGGTGACATAAAATGCATTCTTTGTACTAGTGTTAAAATTAACTTATACATATAGATTTATCTTTAAGTGATTTTAGAGAAACATATCTAAATTAAGGCACTTGAAATTGAGTAAAATATTTTTTATTATTGAATGATCTGTACGTTATATTTATATAAAGTAGTCTTTATTATTTATAGAAATTATAAAACTATATAGTAAATATGAAAAACAGGTAAAGTAGAGAAACTATATAACAAATATAAATCATATCATAATAATATTTCAACATACATTCCCTCAAGGTGGAACATTATGCATCCAATTTTCATATATATATATGTATATATATATACGTATATATATATGTATATATATATATATGTATATATATATATATATATATATATTATCCTTGAACCTACGATTTAGTGATGAAAATGTTCCCAAGTTTATCTTTAGAGAAAATAAGGGAAGTCTTGATCATGTTAAAGACAATATTTTCTCCAATGAAATGATAATTAACCTTGACATATTTTGTTTTCTCATGAAAAATTAAATTAGAGCACGATCGTGTTCATGTTTGCACAATTGTTCCAAGTTACATTTTTGCCTAACCAAAGGTATTATGGGCATGTTAGAATTCAACATGCTCATGCAAAAGTTCAAAAATAACAAATTTAGAGCCTGTGGTATACTTGGTTGGGAGAGAAAGAATGTAAGTCAATAGAACAAAAATTACAACAGTGAAAGTGAATAGTATGCGTGACTTGTAAATTACTTTCCTATTTATAACAATTTTAAAATTGGCATGGCTGTGCTAAATTATTCATGCTCGTGCTAACTCTCTCCTCCCCTTTTTTAGCTACTAAGAAATAGGTTGCCTCCTGCAAGCGCTTATTTTATGTTAGGAGCCTGATGTACCTATGCCCAATGGCTAAGTAAGGCCATTGGCACTTACTTGTAATTTGCCTAGAATTTAGTTGGTGTCATGTTTGGACGCACCATCCTTATTGTTTGAGACCTCCAGCCTTTCATAAGTCCATCTTTTCATGTGGGGGTGTGCCTTGCTAAGTTTATAAGGGGACACCTTCCTGAAACCATGCATCCTTGTGAACACTTGAATTGTGAGCTAAAAATTGAGAATTCCTTACCTATGCAGAGCTCATATTTTTTAGTGTGCTTTTGGTTCTTTCTCTTCTCCTTATGGCATTTTGGGTCTTTGTATGCCTTTATCCTAACTTGCTTTTGTCTAAAGGGTAGCATCAAAGGAAGGAATCATATTGAGTTACAAGGGGCACCCTTGGGATACTCTTTAAGGTAGGTGTTACCGAACACCTTTTCTTCATCATCCCACCTTAGAGTGAGCTCCCATCGCTTCACGTTGATCACTGCCCTTCAAATAGCTAGGAAAGGTCTTCCCAAGATAAATGTGATCTCCTCATCCTCCTTCATACTAAGCACAAAGAAGTCTATAGGGAAGATGAAAGCTCCCACTTTTACCAGCACATCCTCCATTATCCGTTATGGGTATACAATGATTCTATTTGCAAGCTATAAAGAGATAGTGATAGGTTTGAGATTTTTCATGCCTAGCCTTCAAAAAATAAAAGAGTCATTAAGTATTATACTAGAGTCTAAATCACACAAAGTTTCAAGATAGAAATCATTCACAGTGTAGGATACAATAAAAACTTCCTGGGTTTTCAACCTTTGGTGGTAGTTCCATGATTGCATCACTCTCTTCTTCTCTTCCTGCAGGTGTTTCCTCTTCGGTCCCTCTGCTTAAGGTGTTTCCTTCTTCTAAACCATGATTACATTCAGCTGCTCCTCCAGGTTCACCTTAGGATGGCTAGGCAGTGTCCTTATTGCTCATTGTGCTAGGAGGGCTAGGATCTTTTTAATCTATTCCTTTATGTTTCATCTGCATCTCTATGATCTAGAGTCGTGCCTCCATGTTTTGGAATCATGATTTTGTATGGGATGACTTCTTCCTCTCTTACCTGTAGCCATCTTGATTTTGCATATAAGGGGCCTATAAGTTTTGGAACAATCATTAGCATTATTATCTTGACATCTTCCCCAAGATAGGTTAGGCTCATTCTTCCAATGGGATTGTAGGTGTTTCCTACAAAATGGGCCTTTTCATTCTATTGGGCCAAGTGGACCTTAATTACGTGTCAAGAAATTAATCAGTTAGAAACTTAAGTTCTCAATTCATCCTCCAAGACCCTTAAGTTCAGTTACCCTATGGTTCCACCATTTGGAAGTGGTACGATTTCCTAGCCCCACCACCAACCAAGAGATTAATAGAATTGGTCAGATCTTATTAATGGATTAAGTAAAATATAATAACATGAATGCAATAATAAAAACACCATTGTAATAGCATTTAAATTATTGATGGGAGAAAACTGAGGTTTAAGCAATAAACATCACAAAGTTTGTCAAAGCTCCATAAAAGGGGAATTAGTTATACATGAATAAAAATAGGCCACAAATATCCATAACAAAGGTAGAGAAAATACAAAAATCGGGGTTTCCAACAAAGCTAGTAACTTCTCTGAGATTTTGTCGTACAGGGGTTGCTCCCACCAAGATCCTATAAAAGGATGCCGAGATAAAAACATGAAATTGAAGGCTCGAAATGTTAGATGGAGGAAAGTTAAGGTTGTGTCTAGAGAAATATGTATGTATCTCGAGATATTAGTGTTGTATGTTGTGGCAGAGCCTCCCTTTTATAGGCGAAGATTAGAGTTTCTAGTGTCACGGACCAGACTTGACCTAGCTACCTCCTAGGTGTCACGGTTATTCTAGGTCTTGTGCAATGTTGTAAAGCTAATCGAGATGTTTTTTGCATCATTAAAGCTGATGTGGCACTATTTTCTAGTACGACCATGCTTAGTTGCCATGTAGAGATTGCTTCATACTGGCATGATCATACCCAGGTCTGCATGGGTGTGTTGGGTGTGTTGGGTTTGTTGAGGGGGAATTTCTGTCTTTTTATGTTTCTTTGTCTTTTTATGCCTTATTTACTTTCTTTTTAGCCCAAAATATGCTTTTTTTAATATTCTCTTCTTACTTGACCATTCCTACAAAAATAAGAGATATTAGGTTGAAATACAAATGAATTATGTTAAATCATACAGTAATTATGCCTAAAATCCCACAAATAAAATGACAAAATGACAATTTATCACAATCCTCACTTAAAACATTTCTTGTCTCCAAGCAATAACCCAAGGAATGAGAATGCAATAAGTATAGAGTCCAAAAAATCTCATGTTCAACATGCAACAAATAATTACAATTTTACCATCATAGGAGTAATTAACAATAATCAATTAGAGTCTTTTTGACCTCTAAGATCAGGTTCCACATCTAGATATGATCACTCTACTTACTATCTCTCCCATTTCTAGGGTAATTCCTTTTTTTACTGCCCCTCATGACTATACACTATTATAGGCTTGCCTATAAGTCTCAAGTCGTACTAGAAGTTAATATGTACACAAAAATTAAACTATCTTTATATGGTTGAAATGCGACCAAGGAAAAAACCACATGGGATAAACGAAAGGAAGGAAATACAAAAGGTTTCCTTTAATTTTTAATCATTTTCTTTAATAGAACTTAAATCTTTAAACTTTAAAGCTCAGTTATTTGGGCCTTTTACATTTCTATCCTTCTTTTTCCAAGTTTTTCACTTTTTCCTTTTCTTTTTCTCTTGTCCCTTTTTTATCACATATTTACTCCCCAAGAATTTACCTTATTGGTTCTATCTATGGGTACCTGAAATTACATCAATATTGTTAATGGTGCTAAGGAAAAAATTCTTCGACCTCTTAAGCTTAAAGGGGATATAAAGTGATATTCTAAGTTCGTGTTGATTCAATAAAACCTATTTTTCCTTTATCAATTTCTTGTATATGTAATTAACTTACAAAAGATTTAAATAGAATGCAAGACAAGTTCTAGAGTGTACAAGGTAGGAAGGAATCACTCAACAAAAAGAGAGAGGTTGAATCTAACCTCATTCAGGCTTAATCCTTCCACTAAGATTACTCTGGTGTAAAATAAGATGACAGGGATCATGACTAATTATCAATTATTTTTATCAAAATTTATTATGTCCTTTTTAGATTTAATTAGCATCTGTTACAAATAAGCAAAGAGATTTTTTAATTCAAAAACAACTAGCAACCGAAAACTATGGGTTATTACAAGGTCCAAACTTATACACAAAAATTCATAGCAAGAGTGTCCCTCCTCAAACTTATGTCCCTCCTCAAACTTAAGCATATATCACCTATTTATGTTTGAAAAAATTATTTACCAAGGTGATTTTGTAAAAATAGAAAGAGAGATATGTAATAAAATTTTGAAGGTCTTCCTCCTCAAACTTAAAGGTAGACTGTGGCTCTTGATACATTCCTCATTGCTTACAAATACTTAAGGAATAAGTCCTTAGGATTTTATGGTTCAACCTTCTCACATTAATGCCTAGTTAGAGAATCAATAAAGTATGTGTGTGTGTGTGTGTACATGCAATCAGAGTTGATAGTTTTATATAGGAAAATAAAAAATAACCTAACAATAAAATTGACGTGGGGGTCCTAGCTACAGAGGATCATTAGGTCCATTGTGCCTATCACCAAAGTTAGGACCAAGAAATTGTAGAAGGAGGTGGAAACCTTTTTGGGCCTTCAAGAGGAGTTCCTTTAGGCCTAACACACTTCTCTTATGGTTCTCATACTTTTAGAATAAGACTTAGATTTTTTGTACCCTAGGTTCTAGCAAGCCCAAATATGTATAAGATTGAGTCCTATTTTCTTTGTATTTTGGCTTAGGTTATTGCGCTTTCTTTGGCCCAACTTGTGGCTGCATAGATGAAGGAAACTAGGCCTCATAGTATGCTTGTAACCCAATCCCAAACCACCTCCAAAGCTACATAGACCTTTCTCCCTTATGCATCCATCTTTGGCCTATAAATAAACCACCTTATTTGTAATTTGAACATTCTAAGTCATTTGAGTGAAATTCAGAATTAAGAGGTAGTTTTCTCTCCTCTCTTCTCTCCAGTTCTTAGCTAGAATTGCAAGTGGGAGACTCTTTATCCTTAGCCTCCAAGGTTGCGAATTACGAGCTTATCTCCTCCAAAAGTGGCATTCTAACCTTTATCCTTCAAGTTTCTTCATTTCTTCACCTCCAACTTCAACGAAGGATACCTCCATTGAGCTATATTTGCATCAGCCATGGAAATTTGAATGAAAAACTAACAAAAAGAAAAAAAAAGAAAAGAAAAAGTTGCACAGAAATTAGCTGTTAAGGTGGTGGGGGACCTATCTGCCCCTGCAACAACTGTAGGAGCATGACAAGTTGGCACCAAGAACCTTAATTCAAAATTCAATTTTATTTTGAAAAACTTGAAAGGATATGAACATTTTGCACGGATTAAAATAAAAATCATACTCAGATTGAACAACCCAAAATAAGTTTGAAGCAAATTGAACAAGGATTAAGCAATAAATGATCAAAACACATAAACTATATGTTATTTGGCACCAAAATTGAGCAGGTAGTAGTAATCAGACAATTGAAAGAAATTTAACCATTAAAATTGTACAAATCATACAAATTCAGAAACTATGCACATATAGGAATCAAACGTGAAAAGAACCACTAAATTTGAGGTTATTTGACTGATTAAATTGGCAAAGAAAGATGGAGTATAAAATGAGGTTGTAAGTGAAAATAAAAAGGAGCTTTTACCTACGATCTTACCTCCATGAGAAGATTTGATACAAGTTGATGTGAACATTGAATGGAGATTGGTTCTGGTCAATGGAGGTAGAAGAAGATTGGGAGAATAGTCTTGAACTTTTGGATCCTTAAAGCAAGTTGTAATCACCACCTTCTTTGGAAGGACAAGCCTTCGCTGCCACCATTGGAGAGATTCATTGGATAAGGAGAGCTTCATTCTCAAACTCAAAAAAGAGGAGAGAATTCTTCTCTCAAACTCACATAATTTTATAAATAAATGCAAAGTTACAAAATGAGCCATGAATAAATACCCTTTACGTAGGCTAGGAGGAGGTGCTAAGAAGGTGGAGAATGGATCCTCAGGTGGTTATCCAAATTGGACTTGGATGTGAGCTCAATTAGCGTGTCTTATTCACTTCTTAATGCATCCTCAAGTTAGGCAGAATAGACCAAAAATCCTATGTTAAAGTACACAGAAATTAGACCTAAGCCTATACATAATTGGGCCACTAAATCCTAATATAGAAGGGAAATAGCCCAAGTCTTATTCTACAATATGTAGAGCCATTAGAGAGGTGGTGACTTGGGATTCCACCTCCTTCTGTAGCTTCCTAAATATGTCTCTGATGATGGGTCCAATGGTCCTCTGCAGCTGGGACCTTCACACCACTAAGACAAATGGAACACAACTAGGATCCCAAATATCATAATATCAAAAGAAGACATAACTTGACTATTAATACTAATAGAAAAATAAGATCTAACATTGTCGCAACCGTAATTTCGACAAGACAACGACCTCGCTAAAATTTGAAAATGAATTTATTGATAAATGTGGAGCCGCCACCAAATTTTTATTTAAGGGAAAAAGATTTGGAAAAAACCCTGACTTGAGGAAGAGATTTAGGTTCAGAAGTTGGTTACGAATAGGGAAGGTAATAGGCACCCTATTCGCCCGTTCCGAAGAATGGTACCGTTAAATCGAGTGTGTGATTTTTGAAAATCGTTTGATCCCTTTTATTAAAGTGAGAATAAATAACTTGATGGAGGTTAGCCTGACAGGACTTGATCTTGTTCCTACATATTCCCCGGTGCAATGGGAAACTCAAGGCTTACGTAGTTTTGGTTTGAAGGCTTGACCTTCTGAGTGCTTGAAAGGAAGTATTTGAAAAGGAATGATGCTCGAAGGCTTGACCTTCGGAGCTACTTGAAAAGGGGATATTTTAAAATGGCTATAGTGTTTTGAAAATATTTCAAAGAGAACCCTTATTCCATATATGCACAAGATCCAAGACAACTACGGCTGCACTGGGATCCATACGACTCCCTAAGCATCTAACAGCAGAAAAAGCTACCAGTTCGTGCTTAGGGTTCATTGCGTGAGACTAGAGATTCCAAAATGAATTTTTCTTGAGATTTGTTTGAAAGGGATTCTTAGTCCACATATGCACAGGGTCCAAGACAACTACGGCTGTACTTGGGACCCATATGAATTCCTAAACATCGAACAGCAGAAAAAGCTACTAGTTCATGCTTAGGGTTCATTGCGTGAGACCTAGAACCAAAGAATTTTACTTGAAAATGATAAAGATAAAGAAATACATGAGCTTAAATAGAAAAGGATTGACTGATTTACTAAAGAAATGAATCTTGATTTTGAAAAACATTTCATTGGAGTAGACTTAATTTAAAAGAGGAATGTTTGACCTTTAAGGAAGGAGAATTTAACTTGATTTTACTTGAAGAAAAAGAATTTGATTTAAAAATAAAATGCTTTGCTTGACAGGAAGAATGATTGTATTTGACTTTATTTTTATGGGATTTAAAAATGAAATGCATTTAAATTGAGGTAGATGAATTAGTCACAAGAGGGTTGATTGGACATTTTGGGAATTTTGGGGTTTAATTGGAATTTTGGAAACAGATTTTGGGAATTTTGGGAAGTTCAGGGGCTTAATTGCAATTTTGGGAAGTTTAGGGGGTTTAATTGAAATTTTAAAAATTTATGGGCCTAATTGTAATTTTGGAAGTTTAGGGGCCTGGGCATGGATGTTGACACGTGCAACACGCGTGATGGGAAAGGTGGGAAATCTGCAAGAAAATGAAGGTATGGTGAAAGCGGGGTTCGAAGCCAAGACCAAGGATTTGTCATACAGTTGGGCCTAACCACTAGGCTGTGTGAACTTATGACCTACAGTGTGTGATATAATTATTATGACCGCTTGCAAAGACTGAGTCTTTTCATTCCTGCCCAAGATTTATTGATGGGTCCTACATTCAGTTTACTTCAATTTTTGTATGCATGCATGCAATCGTTGGCTGCATGCTTGGTTTCATGTGAGGGTCTCAATCGTAAAGCCCATTCCAGCCTCTAATCATCGCCCATTATGATTGACTATGAGAGATGCATTCCCACTTGAGCTATATTGTGTTGACCGTTATTTAGAACCAGCGCCCGTTCCTGGTGCATGCTTTTGTATGAAATTGCAAAATACTTACATGTATGGGTTTGCTCGTACTTGGCTCAATTTGGGATGGACCATGACAACCATGGTTAGTTCAAATTCTCCTTGGCCTCACAGCATGATTTGCATGAGAGATGGTTCCAATTATCGTCCACTACCGTCCAAAAAGTTGTGGATAGGCCTATACTGCATGAAACTCTTAGTGGGGAGAGTGCAATTTCCTTTTGCATGCAAAAGAGCCATAACCATCAAGATTATCTTGGGTGGCTTAAGAATGGCATGGCTGGTACTACGACCCTTATTCCTTCCACGAATGATGATACTATTAGCTGTCTACGATTATCATGAGCAGCGATCCCCAGCATTCAAGATAACTCCAGGGAGCCAACCCTTCTCTTTCCCAACGACTTCATTGGCTTCGTCATCTGCAGCGTACAAAACCTAGGCCTAGTATTAGGGCACATGGTTCTCTGCATATTGGCAAGGCCATCTCTGGAAAGCCATCCTTAATATGAGAGTTACTTCCGCATCCGACTTTGAGAAGACTAAAGGAATTGGTCTTAACGATGGTACCCTTGTCACCTACACCTTTTCATCTGAGCATCGCCTTTGCATGGCAAGTAATAGACCCTGCATCTGCCTTGCACAACGCACCTTCTGAAGGTTGATACCTGCTCATGGCAAGTCTTATTGAAAGGAGCGCGAGATTATGAACGAAAGATCTTAACCGAGACGAATCCAGGGATAGGTGAAGGTCTATGGTGCTTCGAAACTGGATTACTTATTAAAGTTTGTAATCGTCTCCGACGCTCCCAAATCATAAAGTGATGATGGGTGTGTTCGTCAACTCACACAACATTGAGACTCATGCATAGTACGACCCTCTCACCCGTCTGTTTCCTGGCCTAGAGCTCATGAGTGGAAATTCAAGGCTTGGTGTTTACGAACCTGAGGCAGGACTATTCTCTGTATTCGCTACTAACTTTGGATATATTTCTACATACCCAGGGATTTTGCCTTGATCCTCATAAGTCACGTCTTGCCTTCTTCTTTCGTACCTTCTTAGGATCAGCATGCATCCCTTTTGTATTGATTCCAATATGTTGCTATTACAGGGACACGATTATCATCCACGTAGAGTCATTGTTTCTTATGCAAGGTTTTGATACACTCAAGCATAGTTCTTCAAAGCTCTCAAGCCATACTGATCCAAGAAGCGGGAAAAGGACTCTGCGGAGCCATGCTAACGTACTCTCATCCAAAGGGTGCGACTCACGCACCTCCCAGTTTGACAACAAATGGTATATCCTAACAAATTCAAACCTAATTCTATGAACGATTTCGTAAACAACAACAGAGGTCAAGATTGAATATCTAGCAATACCATATTTGACTATCCACCAACTACATCCATGAACGGATCCTAGCACAAATCTTGTTATGATATTTTGATAGCATCACCAGCGCAAGGTTCTTGATTCAAGTATAAACCAAATCTTATCAAGGCCAAAATTCTTGATTTCCCAGAAGAAAGAGAGCTTGACTAACCTGTTACAGGGACAATGTGGAACCTGCACTATCGTGCTAGTATCGACTAGGCTGGTCTCCTCTCCTACTTGCAGCGAAGCCCCTCCTTTTTCTTGCTCATCAACTTCTTCCAGAATCAAAAAATCATTCTCCAGAGATCAGAAAGGGACCCCCTCCAGCTCTAACTCTCGTGTCTTCTTTCTCTTTGAGAGCAGCTGAAATTAATCTTCTCCCTTTCTTGCTAAGCACCTTAAGGCGAGTTTTTCTCCTCAACCCTTCTTTTTTGTCCCCCCCCCCCTAGAAAACTGCTCCAACAAGAGAGCCCTCCTCATTTTCTCACGTGCCTCCCCCTTTCATTAATCCTTTTTTTTTCTCTTTTTATTCTGTTATTCCCGTTATCTCTGTTACTTCCTTTTTTTCTGTTACAAAATGTTTTTCTGTTTTTAAAAATTTTAACTTCTGTTTTATTTTGTTTTTTTATTTTCTTTTTAATTTCTGATTTTATTTTTTATTTCTTGTTTTTATAATTTTTATTATTCTATTTTTTCAAACTCTTTTTTCCTTTCTTCTTTTTTTTAATAATTCAATTATTAATTTTTTATTTTCTGTTTTAATATTTTTATGTTCTTATTTCTTTTATCCTTTATTTATTTATTTATTATTATTGTATTATTTTTTATCATTTTATTATTTTTTATTTTTTCTATTTTCATTTCTTTTCATTATTTTACTATTTTTCTCTTTTTATTATTTTCTATATTTTTTTCCTATTACTTTTATTTCAAATTTTGTGTTTTACTTATTTTTAATTATATTTATTCCTATTCTTTCAATTTTTATTTAATCATCATTTTCTTCCTCTTTTTTTTATTGTTATTTCTTTCTTCATTTTTATTTGATTTTCGCCTTCTGTTTTTATTATTCGTTTATTTTTAAATTGGTATTGGTTTCTTGATTAATTTTAACAATTGGGGGCCTCGGACATAATTGAGTGTTTATAAACATATTTTCCAAGTTGACAAAACTTACATCCTAAAGACCTCAACAGTGAGAATAAGGTGTCATTTTCTTTAATTTATCCAAGCTCAGATGCTCCAGACGATGATGGAGAAAATTATGAGACTCGATAGCTGCACATATAATAGAACTAGATGACTAAGATAATAGAAACCATGTGATTTAAATCCTACTCTAATTATTTGTCTCGTATTCATGTCTTGTATCAAGAAAGAATCAAAAGGTGAAATTTATAACACAATTCAATGAGTGAGACAAGTTTCTTATAAAGATTAGATTAAAAAGGCAATTAGGAACCAATGTATTCATGTCTTGTATAAAAAAGAATCAAAGGTAAAATTTATAACACAATTCAATGAGTGAGACAAGTTTTTTATAGAGATTAAATTAAAAAAGCAATTAGGAACCAATGATAATTCAACTTTAGTGAAGGAAGAGGTGATATTAGGTCAACTACAATGGATTGTACTTTGACCCACCTGCTGCAAGAATAACATGATGGGGAATTTTTGGTGATGGTAAGTTTGAAAAAGGAGAAGGATTACTAGTTAGATTATTAGAAGCGTCGGAATCCAAAATTTAAGATTCAATAGGCATAGAATGAAAAAGATAAATTATGGAATTACCATTCAATCGGTCTGTAGTAATTGCTAGAGATCTAAAGAATACAAAGGAGATTAGTAACTATATTTAACTAAACAAACAATATAATTAAACTAGCCAACATAAAACAAAAAATGCATGATCATAATCTAGAGAATGCCACAGTAGAACAAGGAATGGTTGACGAGATGCCTGGAAGAAGTAGCGTTACCAAATAGAGGCTAGAAAGGTAGTTCATGGGGTTCATAGGCTAGTGAACACTCTTGAAAACAACATGTGTATGAGGATGCGTGAGACTTCCTATAACAGCAATGCTGTAGAGAATCATGGGCGAGCAGCATCCAAATTGAGTGATGGTGTCATTCTAAACAATTGTTGATGAAAACATGAGCAGTGGTTCGAAACAAAGATAATGGGAGAACTAGTAAGCTTTTGATTCTAACTTAAAATTTAGTGAAAATATTTCTTGTTATTATTGAATTATTTGTATAGTATATTTATATACAAAGGAAATTATGCTATTTATGAAAAATTGACAGATTATACATTAAATAAGAAAATAGGAAAATTATACAACAATTCTAAATTATTTCAAAATAATGTCTCAACAAAAATAAAATAATATTATATTTGGATGCTGAATGAAATAGGAAGAAAAAAAATAGGAGGATTAAAAATAAAATGAAAAAATGGGTTGTTTTAATGGATAGAAATATAAATAAAAGAAAAGAAAAAATTATCTTCTCTTATTTGTATGAATAGAAAAAAGAGTGATAAATAAACAAATTAATAATATAAACTTTATTTTATATAAATTAAATAAATTTAAATTAAACTTAAAAAATTATTTTTATTTATTTATTAATAAAATATTCTTTAGTTTAAAAAATTATTATTTATATATTTAAAATAAAAAATCAAACTTCTTCCTTCATTTTTACTTCTATTTGATGGATTAATTCAATGGGATTCATAAAAAATACTTCTCTCCTATGTTTACATATATCCAAGTATTAGAAAACTTTTCCTTCTCTTTAATTATTTTTTTTTTGTCTATTTCTATCTTCTTATTTTTATCCAAACAAAGTTTAAATAATAGCTCCCAACTTGAAGAATGACTTTTACCCTTTATTTCGTTAGAGAAAAACAAGGAAGGAAAGAATTTATTTTTTAGAATTAGATGAATTTTATTTATCTCTTTTTTGCTTACATTTATCTTATATAGAGGGATGAAGTTAAATTCCATGAACCCACAAAAATATTTCTCCTTTCCTTAAGTGAAAAAATGAGAGAGGAAGATTTTTTATTTTTTATTTATTTTAAATTTTTAAAATTCTTAAATATTTTTAGAAAATTAAAAATAAATATTATATTAATAAAAAAATTAGTAAAAAATTTAAAAAGTTAAAATTAAAATTTATACTATTAATATTTTTTATTTTCTTTTTTATTTATTCAAATAATATTTTAATTATATAAAAAGTTAATTAGTTTATTAGTTTGTTATTGAATTCACTTAGTTTGTTAATTTGTAATATAATATTATAATTAGGTCCTCTTTACAATGATTTTCTAATTTTTTAACAATAAATTTAGCCTTTATACAATTTGGTTTTATCTTTTTGTTCTTTTGAAAATTATCTTTAAAAAAAAATTATTTCTATTTATCTAAATAATTTATTTTTTTATTTTATTTTTACTTCATTTTTTATCTTTCTATTTCTTTTCCTCTTATTTTTTTCGTTCTCATTCTCTAGTTTATCTGAATAAAGCATTTCGGAATGCTTATGCAGACATGAACTTAGTTTATTCCTATTTTTCTTTTCCATTTTCCGGGCCAAACTACAAGGCAAAGGAACAAAACATTACCGTTTTTGTAATCTCGTTTCAGGGAGAATTCACAAGCTCTTCAATTCATCTAGTGTAAAGTAAATGCAACTGTAGAAAGAGGAGAGAATATAACATATCTCCTGTAGTATTCTCTGTTCCAGCCATTCGAAGTTGGAGTAAACTTATGCTACCTGCTTTCTAAACTTACCTTTCTCTTACCACTGTATCACCAGGTCAACTAGCTTATTGCCAAATGAATGACATTTATTGAGATGTAAAAAGCTCAGTATTAGTAACTATTTCCTATAGGAAATTAGTCCACAAGTGGAACTATGGTTTAATGCAAAAGGAACTATGTAATGGTGCTTTTAAAAAAGTTCAAGATAATATGGTAAATCTTCTTGAGTCGTGAGGGGAGCCTAAAACACCAAAGAGACCTAATTTTTTAAGAGTGATGACTACACTTTTCTTGCTTTATATACAGGTTACAAACTAAAAAGAAAAAATTATAAATGCTTACTATATCATAGCTGACATGGATAATAATAGCATATAGTTGTGCCTACTTACTAAATTTAGTCCCTAAAATGTTTATTAATTTGAGTTTTGATTCTCAATTGAACAGATTTGTGCTTGATTAGTGTGAACACTGAATTATGTCTGAGAATAAATTTAAAACTCAAAATAAATTATTTTGTTTTTTAGTCTAAAATCAAAAAATAACAAAAAAAAGAATATAAAAAGAAAGAAAAATAATTTTTTAGTTAAGAATTTAGTTAGAAAGTTAGTTGGATTATTTAAAGATGGTTAAGAATTAGTTAGAGAAAAAAGAAAAAAAAAAGAAAAAAGAAAATGAAAGAAAAATAAATTTTTAGTTAAGAATTTAGTTAGAAAGTTAGTTGGATTAGTTAATGATGGTTAAGAATTAGTTAGAGAAAAAGAAAAAATAATAACAAAAACAGAATAGAAAAAGAAAGAAGAATAAAAAAAAAAAAAAACAAAAAAGAGAAAAATTAGAAAACAAAAGGCGGAAGCTTCTTCATTTCTAGAAAATTTTTCCCTTTCTTTTTTTTTTCTTTCTTTTTTTGAGATTTTATCTATAAATAGGGACTTTCATTTAGTTCAAGGGAGGATTATTGATTTTAAAGAAAAATTTCAGAATTTATAAGGAGGGAGAGAGAGGAGCACTTTGAGTTATTGAAGTGAGGTTTTTAGTTTTTGGTTTTTAGTTTTTTTCTAAGAGGAGCACCAAATAGACTCTTGAATTCTCCTTTCCTAAGAGTACATGACCATGTGCATGCATCTTACATGATAAGTCTAGCTTAAGAGATGCACGATTAAGTCATTAAGCCTAAAGAGTTAAGTGTATGCTTGAATCAAATAAAAAAACACACTTAATTCTTACCTTTGAACCTTATGACCTAAGCTGGATTAGAGACAATTGAATAAGGAACATCAATGGAAGTTAGATCTAGCTTTTGTTCCGCTTAATTTTATTGGTTCTTCTCGGATTTTCTAGTTCATCTTCATCTCTATTTTTAATTTTCCTCAGATTGTGCAAATGGGTTCTAATACAGGCAAGTATCATTCTCTACTGTTACATGTTTTAATCCTTGCTAATTCAAATACGGCTTACGACGATTTGGATTATGCAAGCACGTCTGTTTTTTCTAAAAATTCTTCCTTTTTCTAAAACGTCTGTTTTATTTATTTTCCTCAGATTGTGCAAACGGGTTCTAATACGGGCAAGTAGCATTCTCTACTGTTACGTGTTTTAATCCGTGCTAATTCAAATACGGCTTACGACAATTTGGATTATGCAAGCATGTCTATTTTTTTTTCTAAAATTCTTCCTTTTTCCAAAACGTCTGTTTTTTCTGTTTTTCTCAGATTGTGCAACGGGTTCTAATATGGGCAAGTAGCGTTCTCTACTGTTACGTGTTCTAATCCGTGCAGATTCAAACACGGCTTACGACGGTTTGAATTTTGCAAGCACGTTCATTTCCAAATCCATCACTTTCTTGAGGGACGTTGTTTTAAAAATTTTTACCTAAGATTACTCTTTTCTTCTCCAAGAGATCAAGTCTCTTAACCAGAACTACGTAGCCTTGAGTTTCCCATTGCACCGGGGAATACGTAGAAGCAAGATCAAGTCCTGTCAGGCTATTTTCTATAAACCTATTTATTTTCTATTCTATTTTAAGGGATCAAATAGTTTTCAAAATATCACACACTCAGTTTAAGGGTACCGTTTTTTGGAACGGGCGAGTAGGGTGCCTAATACCTTCCTTACTCGTAACCGACTCCCGAATCTAGATTTCTTCCTCAAGTTAGGGTTTTTCCAAATGTTTTCCCTTAAAATAAAATTTGGTGGGGGCTCCACAATCCATAAAATTCATTTCAAAATTTAGTGAGTTCGTCGTCTCGTTGTAATTACGGTTACGACAATTAGTTCCTACATGCTTCAAGTTTCATTTGGTATGTATTACAAATCCTTAGTTTTGCTTTTGTCATCAGTAGCTTTAGAGAAGCTTTCAAAAATAGTTTTTCAGCATGTATATCCGTGGTTTGAATTAATTAATATTCTTGTAACAATAAAAAATTTATAAATTTAACCAAAGATTTCCTTTGGTCCATCCAACACCCTGTTAAAATCACTACACATATAATTACAAGATTGGCACAGGTTACTTGTTTTGTCCACCTTATCTTGAATTACCCTGCTTACATGTCCAAAGACCAAAGACAACCACACTCTACTGATTCTGCTTGACATAATTTACCATACTCTAAAACTGTTTACAGCATCAATTTTATTTTTACCCCTTTAATTTAGACTTTATATAAACTAATATTTTTAACCTACATACCAAGAGCTGTTAAATGGGCCGGCCCTACCCTAAAAAGCTCTGGCCCTATGGGTTAGGGCCTAAAAATCCCTTAGGCTAAAAAGCTCTAAATGTAAAAAGTCCTTAGGGCTAAGTGGGCTAGGGCTAGCCCTTACAAAAAACATTATTATTATCTTAAACTGCTGATTACAAATTTTGGTTCAAACATAAAAAGGTTACTAGATGAAATTATGAACGTTTGTGCTTTTGAAAATGATTATAATTAGGGATGAAAATGGACCGAACCAACTCAAAATTAGTTTGTCACTTGATTCAATAATTAATTTGTTGAACTTAGTTCATGAACCAACTAAGGTGAACCTGAGCTAAAAATTAAACTTGTTAACTAAACCTGCTGAACCTGAGTTGTGTATAACTCTACTCGTTTGGTTCATGAACCAGCTTGTTATATATAAATTAAATTTATATAATTTTTAATATTTTTGTATAAAATAGATAAAATATGTAACTTAATCATAATATATACTATTATAAGTTATATGTTTAGAAAAAATTTTCATTTTAAAATTGGTAATAAAATATAAATTTAAAATGTCCAATATAAAAATTAGTTATTTGATTTATTAATTATTAATAATAATTTAAATGTAAATATTTATATTTTATATAGACTATAATTATATTTATAATTTTCAATTAGACAACCATTTTATCAAAAATATATTAGTAAATTACAAATTTTAAATATTCTACATTTATTAACTTTTAGTTTATGTGACTTGAGTTAATGAGCTAGCAAGTCGAACCAAGTTGTTCACCTTAGTTCTAACAATGAAAACATTTCAAGCAAAATAAAAAAATTTGTATTAAATAGAAAAAATATAATTGATGTCATGTTCTTCACTTTGTGAAGATTAGGAAAAGTAAAGTCCAAAGAACTATAAATGATAAACAATATACAACAAGTTCAAAACAATTTACAATCTTAAAAGAACATTACTCACATAATTATATGTGAAGAATCAAAACAAGTTTGTCACACGAAAACAATGACCAATGTTATAAGATCAATTCATTTTTAACAATTTTCTCCAACCAAGATGTTATATCCAATAAAGGTGGTTACTCACTTGAGTTTTCTTTAACAACAGGTTTTGCTATATCAGTAAGTTTAGGTAAAGTTTGTTTAACTTTATAAACTTACATAATTATATTTCCTATTCTATGAAATTTTGACTAAAAGTCGCTTCAATTTAGAGTTGTTTTTTCTTTATTACTATGATAAGAAGTGTTTCTATTGATAGAGGTGTCAATTTGACTCATCCAAAGTAACTCAACTTTAACTCATGTGGGTTAAGGTCAAAATTCTAGGTGTCAATTTGGCTCATCCAACCCAACCCAACCCAATCCTAGTCCATGTGGGCTACGACCAAAATGGTCCATAAGTCCATAAAAGCCCACATTTATAAAGTTTATAGGGTTAAAAGCCCATTAAGTCCTAAGGGTTAGGGTCAATCCATAGGCTTAATTTTTCTTTTCAAATTTTGTCTTTTAATTTTTTTAATCTTTTTATATAATTGGTTTCCTCTCTACTTTCTCTCTCTCAAGATAAAAGAAAAATAAAAAATTAAAATTAGTTAGAAAGTTTAGAATAGGGATGGAAGTGAACAAGGTTGTCCGACAAGGCTTGTTTAAAGTATAGTTTGGCTAGATTTGTTTAATAAATAGATAGGTTTAGATTTATTAACCTATTGAAAAACCTATTTATCTTTATATATTATATATTTATTTTAATATATTATATTTGTAAAGTATTTATTTTAATATATATATATATATATATATATTAGGCTTATTTAATGATTTTTTAACTTATAGGTTTTAAGCTTATAAACCTTTTTAATCAATTGTTTATATAGGTTTTAAGCCTATTTATTGGCATTTTTTGAAATGTAGGCTAGGCTTGTAAACATGTTCGTAGGCCTTGTAAGTTTTACATCTGGCCAAACCTTAAAAAAAAAAAAAGCATTTTTAACAGGTAATAGGCTCAGACTCAAACCTTAAAATTTTTAAATAAGTCAAACTTAAATATTCAAAACTTGGCTCGGCTCAGCCTACTTTCATCCCTAGTTTAGAGAAAGGATGGGAAAATGGAAAGAAAATATAATTTTAGAGATGGAAAGACAAATATATTTATAAAAAATAAAAAAAGATAAAAATTGAGAAAATTTGAGAGATGAAAAAAATTTAGAATGGAAAAAAATTCTAGAGATAAATGAAAAATATTTAGAAAAAGATAAAAAATATAAAAAAAAATATAAACAAATTAAATAATATTTTAGTACAACAAAAATATTAAAGAGAAAATTTTAAGAGAGAAAAAATTGAGACGAAGAAATTTTAGAAAAAAAGAGCTAAATATAAGATAGTATCGTAAAAGTTAATTTACACGCATCTTACTTAATTTGAGAATTATGTGGGTTAAAAGTTAAAAAAATTTATTTTTAGACGAGTTACAAAAACAGATGAGTTAGTCCACATTCATTCCACTTAGTTTGAAAGTTACGTAGGTTAGGGCTTAAAAGTCTTATTTATAACTTAGTTACAAAATAGAAGGTTATAAGATAAATTAGCTCATATTTATTTCACTTAAATTAAGAATTATATAAATTAAGGTATATAAAATATTATTTTTAAACAAGTTACCAAACAAATGAGGTAGATAGGGTTATATGAGTTAACTCACGTTCATTTCACTTAATTTGAGGATTACGTGAGTTAGGATTTAAAAATTTTACTCTTAAATAAGTTCAAAATAGAAAAAAATAAAATAGAGTTATATGAGTTAGCCCATGGGCTAACCCACATTAAGTTCCTTTAAATTAAGGGTTATGTAGGTTAGAGCTTAAAAAAACCCTACTTATAAGTGGGTTCGTAACCTAGGGCCAAAACCTCAGGGTCAAGTGGGCCAACTCAGGGTCCAAGGGTCAATTTGACACCTCTAGTCAAAATAGTTTGGTTACATATGAGCTTTATTTTTTTTTCTTCAAATATTTTTATTTTTTCTATAATTTTTTTCCTCTCTAGTTTTTTTTTTCTCTCTTCAAATAAAGTAGTAATGAAAAATTAAAATAAATAAGAAAATTTAGAAAGAGGATAAATAAAAAATATGGAGAAAGGATAATTTTAGAGATAGAGACGTAAATATATTAGAAAAATAAATTAAAAAAAGATAAAAGTATAAAAAAGTTGAGAAAAATTTGAGAAAGAAAGAAAGAATTTCTAAAGATAAATGAAAAAATAGTTAGAAAAAAATAAAAGATCTAAAAAAAAGATAAATAAAAATAATATTTTAGTATAATAAAAAATATTGAAGATTATTTAAAGAGAAAAATAAAAAAAATGAAAGAAAAAATTAAGAAAATTGATGAAATTTAAAGATTATATGGATTTAGATTTAAAAATTATATTTTAATACAAATTAAAAAAAAAAAAAGGGTTAGAGCTAATCCTATAACTAGCCCTAACTAAGCCCTTTAAATTCAAGGTCATGTAGGTTAGGATTTAAAAAAATTCTACTTCTAAGTAGGTCACATAATAATATAGGAACAAATGGGTTAGCTCTAAAATCATGGTCCATTGATATTGATCCGATACAAAACTTGTAAAGAAAAAAATGTAGAACCATACAAACATCTCATTAGGCTAAATTACTATTCACCTTCAAGTCCACCAAGTTTGTTTTTTCACATGAAATCCTCAAGAAACCAGACTATTTCATAGATACATCATCAACACTAATAATTCATCCATTTTCCAAATCAGCATAACAGAATGCACATTGTCACATCACTTATGCTACCACAATCATCATATTTCATTTCTCAAGTAAATGAGGAATATGTTCATACCATTCATAGGAGGAAATAACAAGGTATACTGAGGAACGAAAGAGGAAAATGAAGGAAGACAATTTTGGATGATTACACAACAATGAAATGCACCAAGTACAATGTATGTTAATGAAAGAAATCAGAAGCATTAATGGCGTAAAAGCTCATTCCACAAATATGATTAAACAAAAGTTCCTCACAGCCATATCACACTGCTGTCAACTATGAGACTGTCACACACTGTATTTTTTATCAGTTAGCTATAATCATCTTTAGAAGTAATTGAAAGAAAAAAATTGGTCCCTAAAGCTATAAATCAATCGTAAAATTTTTCTAAATCACACTTTCTTTATTTTTTTTAAGAAGCATATATAACTTAATTCAAATTCTTTAACAAGTATATAAAGTAACCTTATTTTGGAAATGTTTACATGGAATATCTCCTCTATATGATCTAAGTTGCTTACGAAAGAACTGAAGAGAAGAATGATTTGGGAGTGATATAGCAAATAAAACTCCATACCGCAATAATTAATATTCACCAAAAATTCTTTCAGAAATCAAAAGCATATAAAAGGCACCACCACCCTTATTTCATCAGCAACAAAGAAAATCAAATGCAACGTTATTTCCATCATCAATTCATATGTACAACTTCAAATAAAGCCTTTGGAAACAGACAGCCTTGGAACAACTAATTTTCTGTACTTTGTCCTTCTTTTGTTCATTTATTTGAATCTTTCAGATCTTTAAGCATTTGATAACCTCCTATGGCTCTACCACCACTATAAAGACCTCTCTTTTTTCTAGTGTGTATGACTAAAGCAGAGACAATATCAACATCATGGCTAGCTTTCACTTCTAAAATGATATGTATCTAAAAGAATGGTTTCAATCTTACTTTAACTTTCTCGTATTCTACACCGAACCAGACTCACTGCTAGAAGATAATATATTCATTTTCAGGTTACTATCACTGCTACTACATAAGTCCAAAATTACACTCAATTTATTGTCGGTGCAATGCACATAATGAGAGAGTATATTATTATTGCTGTGATGCACTGTTGTAGGGGCGGATATATGACTGGTATGCATGTGAAACAAATGAAGGCATTATTAGATAATAACCACATTATTAAAGAAAATTCCATAACACAGGGACAACGTGATGGTCCAGGCTTCAACAATTGTTAGTTGAGTGGACGTTTCAGTGCACCACATAGAAACAACACAAGCTTTGTCCTTATAATGATATTTCAATTCAACATAATATAGGTTATGAATGTTGTTTCCTATGAAATGAAAACAAAATGATAATTGGTAATTTTAAAAAGAAAGAAATATGGTCTGTACTACATATTTACATTATAATTCATAAAATCTATTTTTTCTTTATCTCTTTCCATTCTATTATTCGTCATATTTTACTTTTTTTTCTTTCTTTTCCATATTGTATCAAATATAATATATATTTATTGTAAAAATAAATTTTTCTTCTAAAAACTGCCTTAGTTAAAAGATTAAGTCAGGTCGATTGATTCTACTGGAAAATTGGTAAACCAATCAAATCATTAGTTTAATAGCATGTTTGATTTAATTTAAAGTTAGAGAAATTATTTATTTTCAGAAATTCTTTGGAAAAAAAATAAAATAAAAAAATTATTATTTTTAAAATAAATTAAATCAAACATGCCCTAAATAACATAAGAAAAACAGGTGAGACCGATCAAATCAATTTAATAATGGGTCAAAACCAGTAAAATTCAATGATAAAAATCTAATTTAAATTGGTGTTTAATTATCAAAACCTTTTTATTTTTTCATTCAAAAGTATTTCATTATTAATATTTTTCTTGTAGAAAATACAATATGTTTTTTATTTTTCACATGTATTTTGTATAGCATACAATCCTGCTCAAAATACACTTGATATTAAAAGTGCATTCGGAGGAACCATGGAACTTAATTGGGTTCATAAAAGTGACTTATACGTCTTATAAATTCTTTGTAACTTCAACAAATTTCTTAGTAAAACTTATGAAATAAGTTCTTTTTAATATGTTTTCATAAATTTTATGATCAATTTATATCATAAGTTTTAATATGATTTTTTATGGAATAAGTTCTTGATTAAATAACTTGTTGAAACATAACCTAAATCTAGATGTTTCTTCTAACAAATTCAAATTGTAACTTGTTACTTTATGGTGGACTAACCCTATCCATAATATTAATCTCCATTGGTTATACAACATATATTATGATCACTTTATGTTAATTTAAAACATTAATTAACTTAATTTTAATTAAATTAATTTTGCATGATTTATATTAATTTTTTAACTAATATATTATATAACATTGTATAGGTGTGTGTGCGTATGTATAAAATCACCCGTTGATATTAGACTAGTGAATCATAAATCAATGTTTTACTAATTTATTCCATAACTGGTTTTGTCCTTTTACATTGAGCTGAATTAGTCCCAATGTAATTTACTATAACTTCAATTTTTTTTAAAACCAGTTTTTATATATTTTTTAGTTTAAAATTCAAACAACTCAATTTGCTTATTGATTTTTAGATGAGTAACCAGTATAATTATATCTTGCTCAATAATCAATTTCAGGTCTGATGAAGATGACACAAAGGAAAAAGAAAAACTAAGTATACAAAATGTTGGACTGGAAAAAATACTAAATCAAAATCATTTAACTCGAAATTGGTTTCACAAAAATTTGTTTTTAAGAAGTTACGTAGTTATCAAATGCTTGGCCCCATCTCACATCTCACATTTCTCTCTTTAACTTCTTTATTTCTCTTTTCTGATTATATCAAATTTTATTTATTTTGGTGGTACAAATATAATTTTTCTTTCTTTTATTTACTTGTATGTTTATGTTGAACAAGTGAGAAAATAACTATTGCTTTGGGCACTTATAGACTACACAAAAATCTTTTAATGAGATGATAATACATTATCAATTTATAATATAAAGCAAAATTATTAACAAATAAAAATTAATTAAATCCCAATAAAAAGAAAAACATGTCTACTCTAATTACATCTGGTGTTATTCTTTTTGCAATTTTATTTTGATTTTGTTAGAAATGTATTGTCTTCCGAAAGTTTACTTGGAAGATGGTATATGGAGAATCAGGTTACGATCTTCTATCACCATGTTTAAAGATTTTTTTTAAAAAAAAATGTGATGAGGTATTTTAAATTTTTTTAAACTTTTTCATTGATCTATATTTTGAGTTTCTTTTTTAAATTAAATAATTTTCAAATATTCAAATAAAAAAAGGATTTACTTTTCCCATCCTCTCCTAAACCTTCCACTCTCTTCACCCTCAAATCCTTTGGCCCTTCCCTTCCAAACTCACAAAACCTGAGATTTTAATAAGACTTTTCAGGTAAAGAAAGAGATAAACATAAAGTCATTAAAAAACGATATTGTCTGTGCGATATATTTACACCGTAATTCATAAAATCTATTTTTTTTTTTCTTTTTATTTCTTTTCGTCTTATTATTTAATCATCATATTTCAGTTTTTTCTTTTTCTCTGCATATTCTATAACATATAATATATATTTATTATAAAAATATCATTTATCTTCTAAAAACTGCCTTCGAATTGTTAAAAGATTAATGATCAGGTCGATTGATTCTACTGGAAAATTGGTATCCCAATCAAATTATTAGTTTAATAGCATGTTTGATTTAATTTAAAGTTAGAGATAGGGATGAAAGTGAACAAGGTCGTCCGATAGCATGTTTGATTTAATTTAAAGTTAAAGATAGAGGCTTACGGCTCGACTCGTTTAAAGCCTAACTAAGTTCGGCTCATTTAATAAATATATAGACTCAGGCTTGTTAAAAAACTTTTTTAGATAAACAAGTCAAGTCTAAGCTTATAAGAAAGCCTATTTAACTTATTCAGGGGCCTATTTATATTTATATATCTTATATTTATATTTATTTTAATATATTATATTTATATAATATTTATTTTATATTTTATTTACATAATATTAATATATATATATATATATATGTTTTAGGCCTATTTAATGATCTTTTTATCTTGTAGGTTTTAAGTTTGTAAACTTTTTTAATTAATTATTTATATAGGTTTTAAGTTTATTTATTAATTTTTTTTGTAATGTAGGCTTTTAAACAGGCTTGCAAGTCTTGTAGGCTTTAAATCGGGTCGCCTGTGATAGAAAAAAAAAAAAAAAAAAAAAAAACCTTTTAACAGGTAAATGTGCCAGGCTCGTTCTCAGAATTTTTAAACTAGGGCTTGAACACTCAAAGCCTAGTTCGGCTCGGCCTACTTCCATCCCTAGTTAGAGAAATAATTATTTATTTTTCAAAAATTCTTTTAAAAAATTAAAATAAATTAAATCAAACATGCCCTAAATAACATAAGAAAAACAGGTGAGAAACCAATCAAATCAATTCATAATAGATCAAAACCAATAAACTTAAATGGTAAAAAATTAATTTAAATTGGTCTTTTATCAAAACCTTTTTTTATCTTTTATTCAAAAAAAAAATATTTTTAATTTCCATTTTTTAAATATATAATACTTTTTTATTTTCACATGTATTTTGTATAACAAACAATTCTGCTCAAAATACAATTGGATATTAAAAGTGCATTTATAGAAACTATGAAGCTTAATTGGGTTCATAAAAATGACTTGTACCTCTTATAAGTTTTCTAGTGAAACTTATGAAAATAAGTTTTTTTAATTTATTTTCATCAATTTTATTACCAATTTATATCATAAGTTTTAATATGATAAATTTTTATGAAAAAGTTCTTATTTAAATAACAAGTTGAAACATAATCTAAATAATAAATTCAAATTGTAACAAATTCAAATTGTAACTTGTTACTTTGTGGAGTAAATTAATTCATAATATTAGACTACATATAATATAATATAATTATTTTATATTAATTTAAAATTTTAATTAACTTAATTTTTCATGATTTTATATTAATTTTTAATTAATATATTATATAATATTATATAGGTAAACGAAGATATAATATCGAGGTGAATTAGTCATAATATAAATTTTTTTTTTTCTATTTGATTGTGAGCTTTGAGAGAAAGAAATGACGGTGAAATTTTAATTTTTTTTTTCAATTGTTTAAATAAATATTATTAACAAACATATTTATAATAAATTTATTTATTTACATCTTAAAATTTATTTTGATTAATTAATTAATAAAGATGCGTAATCAATTACATAATTAATTATATAATTAGATTAACTATCATTTTGTACAAAGGAAAAGATAGAAGTGAATAAAGTCATTCGACTGAACGTACGGTTTGGTTCATTTAAAGCTTAACTTGTCTCAACTTGTTTAATAAATAGACAGATTCGAGATTTGGACTTATTAAAAAACTTTTTTAAATAAATAAATTAGACTTAGGCTTATAAAAAAATATATTTAACCTATTGAGGAGCCTATTTATATTTATATTTATTTTAATATGTTATATTTGTATAATATTTATTTTAACATATTTTATTTATATAATATATATATATATATATATATGTTTTAGGTCTACTTAGTTGGAATGTAGACTTTTAAACAAACTTGTAGATTTTATAGGCTTTAAATCAAACCAGACATTGACAGAAAAACAAACAACTTTAAATAGGCTAAGACTCAGGCCTCAAACTTTTTAAACAGATCAAGCTTAAACATTTAACAGCTAACTTGACTCGACCTACTTTCATCCCTATATAGGTAACCATGATATTTTTCATAATCAATTACACATTTTTTGTATTGCTCGATTTACAAGAGATAATCAATTACAAAAAATATATCGTGGTTACCACTATATAAAACATTGGTTAATTTAATTATATTACCGGTTATGTAATGAGTACACATTCTTTATAATCAATTAATACTTCAAAAATTTAAATATAAATAAGTGTAGTTACTATTTATTTGCAGAAAAATCATCATTGTTGTTTAAATTGATTGATCGATTTAACTAAACAAAAATCTCATCAAAACAAGTGATAAGTGAAGAAAAGTGAAAACATATTTTTATTTATTTTAATAATTTAAATTTTTAATAATATTTATATAGCATAACATAATTAATTTTTTTATTAAATTAATAATAATAATAATAATTTATATAATCTATTTATTTAGTTTTATTTGTTTTATTCATCTAAAATAAGAATTTTTTTTTTATCCTATTTCTATTTATCCAAACACCAGACAATTCATCTTAACTACTCTATTTTTTATTTATTTACTCTTTTTATAATTTCCTTTTTCCTAATTTTCCTTATATCCTAACAAAATATTAGTTATATTGTTTATATAACAATTTATACAATACGTGTTTTCTATCTTTTACTGTGACGTCATCTATCACAATTCATATTTTTTTTTTCTTTTTTTATTATATAAATTGTTATTCATTTTGGTGGCATAAATATAACTTTTTTTTTCTTTTTTTTATTTGCTTGTATGTTTATGTGTACTAGTGAAAAAATAAATATTGCTTCGGACATTGATAAAACATACAAAATCTTTTTCTGACGTGATTATGTCAACAAATCAAAATTAAATCCCAATAAAAAGAAAAATATTTCTACTCTAATTACAGCGGGTGTTGCTTCCTTTTGCAATTTTATTCTGATTTTGTTAGAAATGGATTATTTTCTAAAAGTGTGCTTGGAAGATGAGCTTTGGAGAATGAGGATTATGACCCTCTATCACCATGTTTAAGAGATTTTTAGGCGTTTTGAAATTATTCAAACTTTTTCATTGATTTATTTTTTAAGTTTTTTCAAATTGAAGAATTTTTTAACATTCAAACCTTTCGCTCTCTTCCCCCTCAAATCCTTTTGCTCCCTTCCCCTCCAAACTCAAACAAAGTCTGAGATTTTCATAAGACTTTTCAGGTAAAGAAAGAGATAAAGTCATTAAAATTAAACAGGCAGGGTCTAGTCAAACTTTAGGAGTCCGTGTCTATCTTTCTCTTCCCATGAACTTGCCACATGAAAATCTCACAATATTATTTAGGGGCCACTCCCCGTTATGTCTCACGGTTCCAATGTGCCGTGAGTGTTTCTTAATCATATGCAAGATGCATTAATGATTCATTATCCTGTTTAAGGTCCCTGTGTTTGTCTCTCTTTACAAGAGCTTGTCAAGTGAATCTCACATTACAGGATTCATTTGCAATTCTGCCACATAGTTCCAAGTAATTGTATGCATGATGTATTTAAGACTCAATATCCTGACATGATTCCCTGCCTTCATTTCTCAAGATGGATCAACATTTTTCCATGATAAAGGGAAGCTTTTCTTTGATCAGAAGAACTTGTTTAATATTCCAAATCAAAGCATGCAACCGAGCAAAATTGTTTGACTAAATCAGTTTTATTCCCACAATTTGCTCTAGGTCTTCCATCCAATGACCAAGGCATTCAGACGTTGTGTCCACTAGTCAAATATCGTTCCCCCAATAGAACTTCTTGTCCCCTGTACCTTCCTGTTCCATTGTAATGAGTTTCTAGTGCTTTATGCGTAGCAATTTTAGTCTTGGTTTCATCTTTAGATGATCGGTAAAAAATCAGTTATAGAAACAATCTGGGAAACCGAATAAACATCATTCAAAACCCTGCATGGCTTCTTCTCCATGAATAAGCACAGGGATTTTCATTAATCCAATTTAACTGCAGATGTAACTCGCTTTAGTCATATCTTAGCTATCTTCTATGTACTCATTGCTGCTAGACCAAATTCATAGTAGTTTGACGTTCCCCATTGCTAGTATTCTTCACTATGCGGTTGCAAGAGCAATTATATAACGAGAATAATCTATTCTTCTTTAAAGGTGCACATTCTTGATGATTCCCTTAGGCCTTAGCTATGAAGTTCATGTTGGCATCTTGTGAAAAGGCATTGTGCACAGTGCACACCATCCTTTAAAGCTTCCAACCAAACCCAACAAAATACAAGAATCATAAGAACTTATCATCATAACCATCTAGATCATCTAAACATCGGAGAAACATCATATGATTGACAAGATTATCAAAAAACTTAATTCCCTCATTTAATTGTTGCAGTAGTATGTATATCTCCTCAGAATGGGGATGGGAGTGATCTTCAGCATTGAAGGCATGCACTTTATTTTTCACTTCTATCCAACTCCAACCAGGAACCTTTTTCACTCCCCTTTCTCGCATCAACCTTGTCACACTAGCTTTCTCATCCCACATCTTCCAACGCCCATACATGTCAGAGAGTATAACATAAGTGCAGTGCTCCTCAGGCTCCAACTCTAGCAAAGTTTTTGCTACTTGACTTGCTAATTCAATATCACCACAAAATCTACAGGCACCTAGTAAAGTCTTCAACACCATTGCGTCAGGTTCAAAAGGCATTTTTTCAACCAAAGCTTTTGCCTTCTCAAGATGCCCTGACCGACCATAGAGATCAACTGCACAAGCATAGTGCTCCATTCGTGGTGGAATACCAAAATCAGACTCCATAGACTCTATAAAGTTGCAACCTTCTTCAACTAGCCCATTATGACTACATGCAGTTAGAACTGCAACAAAGGTTATATGATCAGGTTTCACCTTTCTGTCTCTCATTAAGTAAAAGAGGTCAAGAGCAACACTTCCTTGTCCATGTTGCGCATACCCAAAGATGATTGAATTCCAAGCAATTGCACTGTCTCTGGAAGTTGCTTCAAAAGATTTCCTAGCATCTTCTATGATCCCACATTTAGAATACATGAAGATTAACGAACTCCCAACATATTCATTGGTGTCAAAGCCTACTTTAAGTGCCAAAACATGAACCTGTTGACCTAACTGTAGTGTGGCTAAATCTGAGCATGATCTTATGACGGCTGAAAATGTATAGTGGTCAATTTCTACGACCAGAGATCTCATCTGTAAAAATAACCTCAGGGCATCTTCACTCATACCAACTTGTACATACCCTGCCAAAATGGAGTTCCAAGTGCAACAATCTTTGAGATGCATGGAAAAGAAGATTCTTAGTGAATCTTCGATGCACCTATCGTTAAATCTGATATACATGGCAATCAAAGCATTAGAAACGGGCACAGAATCTTCAAACCCCCTTTTTATCACCAAACCATGTAAACATTTTCCATGACTTTTATGCTCTTGCATTGAACAAGCAGTGACGATCGCAGTGTAAGTATAAGCATCAGGCTTAAACCCACAATTTTGCATATCAATGAAAACTTTAAAAGCAAGATCTTCCTTCTCGTGCATCAAGTAAGTACCAAGCATAGAATTCCACGTAACCAGATCATGACACGCAACAGCACCATCAAATACTTTCTCAGCATCCTGCAAAGAGCAGCACTCCGAATATGCTGTGATTGCGGCATTGCTGACAGTGTTAACCAATTCCAGCCCATGCTTTACAATTTTACAATGCAACTGCATGACCAACCCATAAAGCTCAGAATCATCAAGCAATGTCAAAATTGGAGACACTGTGCCATCATCAATCCCCACACCCTCAAGCTCCATACACCTTAGCACCCAAAATGCCATGTCACGGTCGCCAACTCGTGAATAACCGGCTACAAGCGCATTCCACGACACATAATTGCGCTCCGGCATGCACCGGAGCACAATGTACGCGTCATCAACCCTCCCACACTTGGCATACATGTCCAAGAGGGCACTACCAGAAAACACATTTTCTGACAATCCCATCTTGAGCATAACCGAGTGCAGTTGTTGCCCAAGCCTGAGCTCACAAGCACGGGCAACACCCTTAAGAACGCTTCCGAACGTGTGGCTGTCAAACGCAAGTGCGGGCCTTCTCATGGCACTGAGGAGCTGCCACGTGGCGTCCAGGTCCCCAGCGTTTGCATAAGCGGAAATGATGGCGTTCCAAGAGACGGTGTCTCTGTGGGGCATTTCGTCGAACAGTTTGTGAGCAAGGGTTAGTTCTGTGCATTTTGCGTAAGCGGTTATGAGGTTGTTGGCGGTGTAAATGTCTGCAATGGAGCCTAACTTGAGTGCTTGGGAATGGGTTGCTTTGAGGCCAAGCAAAGTGAGGGAGTGCAACCTCTTCATTCATGAGTATCAAAGAGATGATAGCGTGATTTCGAAATGCCCCAGATTCGTTGATCAAATGAAATTCGAATTTAAACACAAGGAGAGGTTTTAAAACACCATAAAAATCATACCATATATATAATATAACAGGGCTAGGGAATAGTTATACATTTTTAAAAAAAATATCAAAAAGTATTTAGTGAATGAAGTTTTTAAAAAATAATACTTATTTTTAATTTAAAAACTAAAAAATAAAAATAATTTAAATTATTTTAGTTTTTATTTTAAAAATTTCTATTATTTATATTTTTCCATGTACTCATTTATAAATGTATCATCACTACCTCCATGTGATCTGATTAGATAATAGCATAAGAAAAATGTTTCATCTTTTTTCTGACTATATTCTAACCACTTGCCAAATTTTAAATATCATTCTATATTCAGTCTACGCAAGGCATCTCCAAATTGTCTATGTGAAAAATTAATAATCTTTTAAATTAATTAACAAGAATCCTTTGATAAATAATATCTCCTACTTTCATCTTTATCACTTAAGTGATAATCTGAAATTCTTGACCTTAGATCAGGATCATTAGGAAGTATCTCCAAATTAATTCCAAAAAAAATATTCATAGATACCACATCTATTTCTGCATTCATCAAGCGTTTAGAAAAAAAAAAAATTATTCTGATGTTGATTTTCTGTTGAGAAAATTTTCCATTGCTAAAAGTGAAATCAAGATATCCATATCCATAATTAATTTTAACATCCTTAAAATAATGTATTATTAATAAATATGTAATTAACAAAATAAAGTTATTAACATAATATTAGAAAATAGTTTTTATAGGATAAGAAAATAATCTTTCAAAAATAAAAAGAATATTTGATTAATGATAAGTATAAATTTAATGCAAGTTTTAAATTTAATTTGTTATTTATAACTTTCATAATAACATGCCATATTCATATTTTAGCACATATTTTCCTAAGTTCATACTAGTACCCCTTTTTTTTTATGTGAGAAATATTTATGAGAAGTTTTGGAGGATATTTTAAAGTTATAAAGGTGCTCATTGGCAGCTTATGAAATCTACCACAAGCATCTATTTGAGCTCTATATCTATAACAAATAAAAAGCAAAATTCAAATTAGCTTGTTCCACTAGTAGCATGTGGAAATTTCTACGAGTGTCGTTCATGCATGGTAACACTTCCATGGTAACACTTCCAGACAACTCCATAGCACCTTGTGGAGTATTCCATTGCCAATAGAATGGACTGTTCATTCCAATTAAATGATTTTTCTACGCTTTTTGAAAAAAAAATTAGGTTTCCATTTGGGAGATAGAGAAAGGACAGGGTTCATTCCAATAATAAAAAAAAGAACTGCCATGAAAAAAAGAGAATTTCAAAGAATGTCCAAATGTTTCAAATCATCATAGATCGATCCTCAACAAAGACGTAGAGTTGTTCTTCTCCTTTTATCTTTCTTCTTTATATGGATTGCATCCCCATGGCTGTAACTCATGTTTTACTTTAAATCTCAAGTTTTGAAATTCTTATTCTAAGATTTGGCGGAAAAATCATATTTGCATTCAACCTTATGTATTGGGTTTGATATTCTATTTAATTGAATTGTTGTTTGTTATAGATTTAATTGTGCATGTCTATTAGAACCGAAAAACAAAGTTTCTTATGTCTCAAAAGTTTTATGTTATATAAATTTTAATTATATGCATATCCTTCTATTCGTTTATCATGTAAGATTTATTAAATTTTAAACTATTGAATAATGTGAATACTAATTTCAGATCACTTTAAAATGAAAATTAGATAGAAAGGAATCAGATAACAAATAAATAAATTAAATTCCAAAAAATAAAAAATATAATAATAATAATAAAAAAAATAATAATAAATAAATTTTCAAAAAAAAAAAAAAAAAACAAACTACAAATAAAAAGAAGAAAAAAGGGAGGAAAAAGTCAAAAACTAGTGAAGCCCATTAGATAGTAGTCAAAGAAGCAAGGAGGATTTAAAAAAATAATAATAAAAAAAATTTAAATAATTTGAAAAAAAGGGATGTAAGCAACAAAACAGAAAACTGATAGTTAGTTGGAAACGATTGCTAATTAATTAAGCGAAAGAAAAACAATAGTTAGTAAACGCTAATCAGAGAGAGTTAAGTCCTTGATGAAGAGTATAAATAAAACTTGAAAGCCCACGGAAGGGGTTTTTCCTTTGGGGGGAGGAGAACGAGTTCATCATCGAAGAAGGATTTCTCTCCAATCTTCTAAAATCTTCTTAACCAATGTTTGAAAAGCGCACTTGAGCAATTTTTTAACTCTCTTCCCAAGTGTATGTTGAATTAATTCAGGTTCTAGGACCCCTACATTAGCTCAGCCTTATCCTCACACCCCAAATTCAACAGCCTACTCAAAATAGCCTTTTCCCGAGCCTCACTCCCTTAAGAATATCACGTGGCCAAAGAGGAAGTCAGTCTACATAAGCTCACTAAGACATTGTGAATAGGTCAAGCACACCCAAGTATTTACTGTGATAGTGAGAGTCATGAACCTTTAGGGAGAGGGTCTGCAAAGCTCTTTATGATATGCTGTAGGAAATCTAAAGGTAACTTGAATAAGGTAAACCACTTTTGCCAAACCTCAAGATGAACCAAGTAATATTCTGTTTAAATTATAGAACCCATAACAAAGTATAAGATAGGTGATTGTGGAATAGTCCTAAAGTGGCCACAGCACCACCCTCAGTTCAAAGCCTAACAGCTTCAGGTTGGCTATAGCAGTTAGTTCAGTTGATTTGAGCTTAGAGATCTGATCCTGGCCTCTAACAGACCTGCTCTAGTTCTTCATCTCTCTGCAAACTTCTGAAAAATCTGATTCCGGTTCATAACAGATTTATAAAAGCCTTCTAGTCCTCTAATCTGAGTTAGTGAAACCAAAACTGGGTCAGGCCTGTGACACAGGCTTAGAAACCTGCCCCCTTATTACATAAACTTCCAGCAAGCTGCTATGAAATACTGGTCTGCAAAACGAGCCAAGAAACCTCCCATAAATTCACTTTTGATAAATGATTTGACTTCCTGAAGTTTGGGCTTTGGTTCTGATCTAGAAACCTGCCACTTCTCTTAGATGAAACTGTAAACTCAAGACCTGGTCCTGATGTATAGCAAATTTGCATAAAACCCCTCTTGCTTGTATGAATGTAAGACCTGGCCCTGATCTGTTACATGACTCTAGAAGCCTCCCATTCCTCTGCACAAACTCATTTTGGGTAAACTGAGTTGAGTTCCTAAATCTGAATTTTGATCATGGTCTTGGAAGCCTTTTATTTTTCTGCACAAACTGCTTGGAATCCTGAATCTGAGGCTTGGTTCTGGTTCATTTTGAGCACTCGAAAGCCTTCAGACTCTCTGCAAATGTCTGAGTTGAAATATGGTTCTCCCATGTCCACTTCAGAGAGTTAGGCCCAATTATAATGGAGTGTGTATGCTGGATTGATCCTTTTATTATTTATTTACTTATTCATTTGTTTATTTGTTTGCTATTCAACCCTAGGGTAGATAAATTTTAAATAGCTATACATGTTCACTGCACTTTCCCCAATTGCAAGGATACTTAAAAGGTTTGTATGCCCGCACATACATGCATAATCATGAGTGGGGCCTTATACTCAGGTTTGAGCGAAACCTAAGAATAGAGAGGTCTAGTGGTGTCACTTGAGATGCATGTCCCGTTTGGCTATCACGAAAACCTCAACTAGAATGCATCCTCTTCTAGTGTTGTGTAACCAGTAGCGTTCTCTACGGTTGCAGCAAACACTAGGAATTGGAACTTGGCTCTAGTGACCTTTATACCACAGGATCATGGCCTACCTTTCATTAGATGCATAAATTAGACATCCTAGATCCATATTACAGGTAACCTTGGAGTAGAACACATGGAGGGCACACACTCCTATTGTAGTGCTAGCATATATCGGTTCATATACATAGTGCTTGTATAAAATTATCCTGAACGAGGGGTAGAGGGGAGAAAAAGCAAAAAAATAAAAATAAAAATAATGCCTGTACCAAGTCTTTGGAAAGATAATTACCCAGAATACGTTTTAGCCTCAACTCATATCATCCCATACCAGGTCTCACTGCATATCATCCATACCATACTTTTTAATGCATGTCATCCCATACCTTATCTCAACTCATATCATATCTCAACCCGTATCATCCCCATACCACATTTTCATGCGCATCATGTCATATGGTGCTGCAGTTCATATCATACCATACTTAATTTAATATCATTCTCGCATCATGCCTTAATTTATATGATTTCATACCATGCATTAGATTATTCATTCAAGTGACTAACTCGTCTATTTGTATGATTTTCTTTCTTTCTTCATTTTGAGGGGATCAGATTCTCAGAGATATCCAAAGGAGGTGAAATGGAAATTAATGCGGGATTAGAATTAAGAAAGAAAAGGAGAATCGGGGAAAAATGATGGACTTGTCAAGCTTAGAATCTTTTTCCAAAAGGCTACAAATGATGTAGAAAATGGCTTTTGTCCAAAGATACAGAAACATACTGAGGTTATTGGAAGTTAAAGTACAAGAGGAAATCATCACTGCTTTGGTTTAGGTACACGATCCTTCACTGAGATGCTTCACATTTGCGAATTTTTAGTTGGCTCCAACCCTGGAAGAGTACCAACAGATCATAGGCCTACCAATAGAGGGGAGCAGGCCATATAATCATCTAGAGCACAACACTTCTTTCCAGGCAGCAGCTCAAGCTATAGGCTA
The DNA here is from genome assembly GCA_026541065.1 of Canavalia ensiformis. NCBI lineage: Eukaryota > Viridiplantae > Streptophyta > Magnoliopsida > Fabales > Fabaceae > Canavalia > Canavalia ensiformis. The sequence continues at coordinate 240,562 of JAMKYM010000475.1, forward strand.
CAGCATATCAACCTTCTCACTGATTTCCAGTAGAAACATCAGTTCAGAGGCTTTACAAGGAATTTCTTGGAAAGTCATTTGCAGCATTTGGCATATAACAACAGCTGAGAGATTTACATTGATGTGCTCGCCCTTGTCATCTACGGCCCGATGTTATTCCCTCAAGTTGATGATTTCATAGACACAGCTACCATTGGTGCATTCATATCTTGGAAAATAGGTCAGAATCATCCCAGCATGTGCTCGCCGATCTGCATTACTATGACTGCCAGATACATGCTGAAAAGGTAAAAAGAGGAAGCTAACATGATGCTTACCAATGCTTTACATCTGGGTCATTGCACACGTGTTTAAAAGAGAAGTGAAAGTCCAATGCCCCATCTCGGATCTATTATGGCACCAGATCAGAAACATGATTGGAAGGGAATAGGCAGATCATTTGGTTGATTTGTCGGAAGAAAATGTTAGGTGGCATCCAACTTGGCAACAAAGAACAACGGTTATCTACCATTGCAAAGGCTTCCACAACATCCCACTAATGGAAAGCGGCTAGGTCAAGTCTGATCCACCATATTGAAACTTTAATCTATCCTTATAAAAAGGAGACTCTACTACACCATATGATACCATCCTGAAACTTGTAATGTAACCAATCGAATCCTTTTTTCTTTTTATGATTGATTCGATATTTCTATTCAATTGTGTTTTTTTATTATACATAATTAATTAATGAGAATTAATTTCTAAGTTAATTGAGGGATAGACAATCGTATCATTGCCTATTTAACGAAATTATAAGGTAAACTAAATCTAAGGGTTTTGGAGAATCGATTAGAATCTTTGATTTCTAATCAGTTATTAATTTAACAAGTCCGCATCTTTATGTTTCTCTTAACTATATACATTGCATAATCATTAGGGTAGTAACTTAAGGAAAAGAATATTGCTATTACATGATCATTGGATAGTAATAGAATTAAAACGGATGGTTAGTCATCGACTCAAATCACAAATCATTCGTAAGAGAATTGAGGTAAAATTGGATAAAATTGTAAGGAAAACCAAAGTCTCACGTCTTTTCACAGTTGAACTCGTATTTGTACTCTTTTATCTTTAAATTGTTTACTCTTGTTTTGTTTCTTTTTATGTTTATTTTAAATATTTTTAAACAAACATTTTTTTGGTGAACTCAAAATTTAAAATTTAATTATTTTTAAGATTGTTGAAATAATTTATGTAAAAATAATATTAAAAATTTTAAATATATCTTTCTATATCAACAAATATACTTATTCATTAATTAATAAAACTTTGTATGCATACTAAATATAATTATTGCTAGCTAATAAAACCGTGTCCATCAAACGTAATAAACAAATCAAGATACCTATTGCTAATAGTTATTCCATATAAATTTTGGCATAAAAGCTTACTTAATTTTAACAAATTCTTTAATATTATTCAAACTTAACCAAACTAACCTTCCCGTTCCTTTCATTTTCCAATGATTTATCAAATGATACTTTTACTAATATATAGTCCTTGTATGTCTATCTTTCAATTTTTCATCATTTTTGTTGCGTGAACATGATATGCGGAACACGCACATAGAAAGAGAGAGGATTTATTTCTCTATAAAAAAATAAAGCCACTGAACGTGTAATTTCAATTTTTCATCTTATTGTTTTTGCCTTTACTTTTATCACGGCCTGCTTCTTCAGGCATCTACAATTAAACACATAATGGACTTCAAAATTATATTTGCATGATTATTTTTAGATTTTTTTCAAATGATGCTAAATCGGAAGAGAAAATATAAAAATAATATAAATAAGATTTGTTCCTTATTTTTTATATTGGAAAAAATTGAAATATGTGACTCTCAATTTTTAATTGACAATAGAATTATAATAAAGAAAAGCTTTTACAATTTTTTCTTAATTTCATTTCAATGTGAAGTTGGTCAAGCAGCCCAATAGTTCCTGTTTAGTTTTGATACTTAAAAATAATCTCCAAATAGTATTCGGGAGTAATATTTAGCCTATTCTTCTTATTGGCTGTATGTCTAAGATTTTATCAAAAATTCTTATGATGGAGAGCAGTTTTATTCAAGTGAACTTCATCGGTAGTTTAAACTTCATGTTTAAAGTTATATTATTTTGGTTACTACTAACTAGTTAATTATGGATTTTCTTGGTTCTATATTTCAGGATTTGTGCATGCTATTTTTGCTATGATTTATGTCAAATTAAACAAAGTACGGTCGAAAGATGTTAATAAGTTATGGGTTTTGATTTATCGAAATATTAATAAAAAAGAATATGAGACAATTCTTAAAATGAGGCTTAATATGTTGTATTGATGAATTTTTGAACAGAAAACAAAAGAACTTTGCATTATGTTACAATTACAAAAAAAAAATTAAAAAATAGTTTGAATGAAGGGAATGAGAGAGAATTGGTGTTGTCTTATGATTTAATTACCCAAGGAAATAATAGTCTAGTAAATACATTTGTAGCATTTAAAAATTATACATGCTTGGACATTTTTGTTGTATTATAGGAATCTGTTTGTGAATAATTTTTTAACATTTGTTTTATAATTTTTTGAATTTTTATTGGTATAATGAAAAAAATATTTTCTATTTTTTATATATTTTAAAATATTGTAATCTTTAAAATAGTTACAATACTTTTTATATAAATTTCTTCTTACTTATTATATCAGTTATGATTTTGATTAATGTAAAAAAAAATAGAATTTTTATATTAATTACTTGATATAATTTATATAAAAAAAATTATATTAATTCATTAATCAATGTAAAAATTTATAGATTTTATATTATTTATTATTGTATTGATTCGAGAATAAATGTAAAAAATAATTTACAACCATAATAAAAGATTTTTTTTTTTACTAATGTTATTTAAAAAATTTTCATAGATTTTCATAATAATATACTTTGCATATATATAAACCTATAGTAGTGTATTTCCAACATAAGGCTTATCTTTTAGTGTTTTACTGGAATGTAAAATATGTCAAAATTTTAAGTATTTTGTATAGAATTATGTATATAAAAAAAATTATAAATGTGTAATAAAAAAAATTTAAATAGCATTACGAAATTATAATATATGTTATATCCTTCTAGTATCTTAGGGTCAATCTTATTAATCATTATCTAAAATTAACAACTATGCTTAAATCTCTCTCCTGTACTTTTCAACTAAAATATATGAAAGTTATTTTTACTTTTTAAAAGTAAAAATAATAAAAATTAAAATATCTGATCTTTCCTTTCTTACTTAAATAAATATGTCAAAATTTTAAATATTTTTAAAATATTTTTTATGAAATTATGTATATAAAATAAATTACAAATGTGTATTGAAATTTTTAAAAATGGAAACCATCTCGCAATATGTAAAGGAATATCTCTTATTAATATTAAAAATAATTATAAAATATTTATATAAACTAATAATAAATTTAATGTTATTAGTCAAATTTTTTAATTCTTTTAGGGTAAATAAATAATTTTATAATTCTTATAAATTAATTAAATGAGTTATATATAAAATCATAGAAAATGGTAAACACATTAAAATAACAACAACTATTCTTCCACCTGTTATTAAAGTCTTACATTTTGGACCGTTTCTTGTTTGCTTTAAGTTTTTAATAAACAATGCTGTGTAGACAAAACTATTGATAATAACATTATTATCAACATTGATACTCTCTCCAACTTTAAATAAGGAATTTATTATCATTAATTATAAATATTCAAAAGTGTTAATTTTTTATTAAAAATAAATATTTGGTAGATTTTTATATGATAAATATTTACTTTTTAAAAATATTATATTAAATATTTTAAATTAATATAATAAATTAAGATTAATATTTATGATAAAGGAATTAAAAATATAATTAATATTTTAATTTTACAAAACATGTTATATTATATAGTATCTAATATTTCATAATTAAATTTTTGCTCATCTTAATTTTTCATTTAATTTTGTATCTTTACAATAATTATTTAAAGATAAAAGTAAAAAAAAATTAATTATTTATTGAAATTGAAAAAAGTTTAAAAAATAAATTTACTAAAATAAATATTATTATAAAACGAAGATAGTAAAAATAAAATAAAAATACATTTTTATTTAAAATAATATTAAAATACATTAAAAATTATAATATTTATATATTAATTATTTTTTTATTTTTTATTTTTAACATCTTAAGAAACGTCTAACATTTTTCTTTAATTAGAATATTCTAAGATTCAAGAAGAATTATACTAAAAGGTTTTAAAAAAAATTGAGCATTGATTAGTATAATTAAGATAAGTATTTTTTATTTAATAAAATAATTAAAGAAATAAAGTTTTGATTTATTATAAAATAACGCATGAGATGTTTTACTAAATGATAAAGACACACAACCACATGGATAGAACAATGTAGTATAGAGATTATCTCATTTTTAAGAATAAGAGTTTGAATTTGTAGTGTAGTAATAGATAAATAGTTTATAAGTTTCAAAACTTGTGAATAGTAAAGTTTAGTAAGTTATTAAACTTATTTTTAAGAAATTTTAAATTATTCAAGATGCATATAAAATAGTTAATTCAAATTTTTTTATTCCACACCGAAAATTAGAATATGTTTGAGAAAATTTATATCATAAAATTTTTAAAAAATTAACATTAGAATATAATTAATAAATATTTCTTTTAAACTAAGTTAATTCAAACGTGCATCCTTGTATTTAAACTAGTTTGCTTTAGCAAATTGTTCCAACATTTTTGTAAGATAGATGTTTTTAAAAGAAAGTAATTATTCGTCAAAAATAATGAGTAAATCCAAAAAATATTTTTATAATATAAATCTTTTCATTTTTAAAATGTTAGCTTTTTTACTTTTTTGAATAAAACTCAAAATAAATTTTTTTAGTTTTTAATTTTTATGGAGAAAATTCAAATAATTAGTATAAAAATTTTAAAAATAGATAAAAAATTATCATTTATGAGAAATAATTTCAAAGAGTATAACAAGAAAAAAGCTAGGTTTTAAATCTTTTATTTGATTCAATAAACTATATATGACTCCTTCTAAATAAAATATGAGGTAAAACTATTTATTCAAACCTATAAGTAATTTGCCTAATAAAAAATATGTTAAAAAATACGTTAATTACTAACTAAAAAGAATAACACCGCTTACTGGTAGTCCTCTGATATTATTCATACTTATAAAAATTAAACTCGTTAGTTCATTTGAGTAGATTAGGATCGGTTCTAAAAAAATGATAAAATAAAAAATAGTCGAAAATCGATTTTGAAACTTGGATTGAATCGGTAACATATACATTTTTTTTATTTTTTTATTTTAAAATTAATAAAAATTATACAATTTATTTATAAATTATTAATTTAATTATATTTTTTTATTTCCTAATTTAATGTTAGAGAAATTTCGGTTTCTCAACTTTTTTTAGATTAATTTTATTCTATTTTTTAAAATAGAAAAAATATGGTGCATCCTTAAATTTTTCTTCCAACTACTAATGAAAATGTTTATTTAAATTTTTTATACAGTTATTAGCGTAAACTTAGATAATCATGTTTCAACATGATTACTAATATAAAGAAATCTCATCCTAAAATAATAAAATTATATTTAAAAATTTTAAATAAAAAATTAGAATTTAATATAAAATTTTAAAATAATTAACAATTTAAAATTATTATAAAATATAAAATAATAATAAACTTACATGTTAAAAAATTATAAAATTTAAATATATATATATATAATAAATATAGATTATATATATATATAAATTTAATTTAAAATAGGTGTAACTCTTGCATAAATTATTATATTTAATAATTTCTTAGAATAAAAACTTGATATTTGAAAATATAAATATTAAGTTTGATAAAAAGAAAAATTAGCCGCACCCCGTCTTGAAACTATAAAATCATATTTGACAATTTCAAATAAAAAAATATTTAATATGAAAAATAAAATAACTAACAATTTAAATTTTTTGAAAACTATAAAATAATAATAAATTTATATGTTAAAAAATTATAAAGGAAAATTTTACAGTAAAATGTAAATTATAACATTTTATCAATATTTTTAATATATAAATTTGATATTATTTTATATTTAAAAAAATTTAAATTGTTAGATATTTTTAAAATTTTATATTAAACATTATTTTCTTATTTAAATATTTTTCTTATTAAAAATTCAAGAAATTAATTTAACAGTAATAAATAATACATAAATTATTTAATTTAAATTTTTGTAGAATAAAAATTTAATATTTAACAATATAAATAAAAATTTCCTCATTCATATTCTCTTCGAAAACTATAAAATTGAGATTTAAAATTTTCAACAAAAAATTACTGTTTAACATAAAAATTTTAAATTACTAACCATTTTATATTTTAAAAAAAATATATAAAATAATAATAAATTTATATGATAAAAAAATTTTACAATAGAGTAGAAATTAAATATATATATATATATAAATATTTTTTACGTATAAATTTAGTCTTTTATATTTTTCTTTATACTTTATATAATTTTTATTAAATATTATTTTAGTCTTTTAATTCTAAAATATTAATATATATTTATATATACATATATATAATTAATTTAATATAAGAATGAATCTAGTATAAATTATTTATTGAATATATTTTTATAGAATAAAAATTTAAGATTTAAAAATATAAATATTAATGTTTAATAAAAATTTTAATTCATGTCTTATTCTGAAATCATAAAATTGATATTTTAAAATTTGATGAATAAAATTAATATTTAATACAAAAAATTTTAAATTATTAATAACTTAAAATTTTTTAAAATATAAAATAATAATAAATTTATATGTTAAATATATTATAAAATATTTTAAATTATATTTAGTTTTAAAAATATATTTTATAATTTTAAACATATAAATTTATTATTTTATATTTTTGTAAAAAATTTAAATTGTTAACTATTTTATATTTTTTTAAATTCAATATTAAATTTTATTTAAATTATCAAATATCAATTACATAGTTTAAGAATCCAATGTGAATAAGATCTCTTCATATTAATCTATCATAATTTAACAATGTTAAAATATAATTATCCAAGTCAGCCTATACATTAAAATTAGATAGAAAAATCTAAGTCAATATTTTTTATTAGTAATTTGATAAAAAAATCAAATTAGATCACATTTATTCTATTTTAAAAAAAATATATTGGATTAAAATTGAGTATAAAATTAGGGAAACCAAAATTATCCTAACCCTAAATTAGGACATCCAAATTGTAATTAAGTCATTATTATTATTTAAATATTTATTATAATTTTTTTATCTGATAAAATATGTAATTTAATTTTTTATTCTAAATTAAAATATCAATTAATTTAATTTATTATAATCAAATAGTAATTAATTATTTAATTCTGGTTCAAAAATGATTGAAGCAATGAATCATTACCTGTCAATTCCCAGTTTGGTAAATTCGCGCGATGTCACGGAAAGTTAAGGGCGTACCCTTTTTATTTATTTGGTTGACTGTCATGACCATGGCTGCAACTCATTTCTTGGATTTTTATCATTTGTCTTCATTTTTATCGCTCAAGGCTCTGTCTATTGTGTAGTTCTCAAATTCAAACTAAACCATTGTTGATATCTGCATCCCAAACCAAGAGGTCAACATGGCTACCAGCAACGGTAAATGATAAAATTATTCACTGTTTCTCTTTCTCAATTTACTTTTCATTTTAAATCAACTTCTGAAACTGAAAACCTTAGTGTGTCCGTGTGCTTTGGCAGGTGCGGTTATCGTGGTCATGGGTGTCAGCGGAGCTGGAAAAACGTAAGTGTCCAACTCTAATCCATCTCATAAAACCAATCTCAGTAAAGAATAAGATAAGCACTTTATTTCATCATTTTTGCTACTAGTAATTGAGGAAGGGTAATTACTTCTTGCATCTGTTCGCACCAACTTTTTTTTTTTTGGTATTTTTCAAAAAAAAAAAATCACAATACATTAAACATACTTTTAGGGATTTAATTCATGAAGTTACAAATTACTTTCAGAATAATAATTTTGGAAATAATTTACCAAATCGCCTTTGGAAATTAGGTTTTTGAAAATAATTCACAAATGACTGTCAAAATTAAATTTATTGTATTGATTCTTTTAACAACACCCTTCACTGTATTCTTTGTAATTGATCTATTTCTTGAAAAATTAAAGTAACTTTTAAGAAATAATTAATTTATAAGATAAATATCTTCACTTTTTAAAAATTAAACAAATCACAAGGAATGCTAAAAGAGTAAATTCAAAAAAGTATGTTAGTAAAATTTTTCTTAATTAATTGAAATAGATGATCCTTCCACATGAGGGTGTGCTTTCTTCCTTCTCCTTTGTTAGAGACAACATTAAAATAACAAACTAGAAGAAACTCAGAAGCAATGGGTATGGGAAAAAGTAACCACTGATTCAGTGTATCTGGGTTAGCTGATTTTTAGTTTTTGGTCAGAGCTTATTTTTCATTTGAAACAACTTACAATAAAAAATGATTAAGTGATTTTTGCTGTGGCATTTCTTATCTACACTTTTTTGAGTTAAAACCGGTCTGATGGTATGATGGGTGGACATATAACCTTTCAAATCAAATGTTCAAGTTGATGAATGACAGATTGGAAAATGGTTTTCTAAACAAAACTTACCTACTGGATATTTATTCAACAGCACAATAGGTCAGACGCTGGAAAAAGAGATGAAATATAAGTATCTTGATGCAGATGATTTTCACTCTGAATCAAACAAAGGTGTGTTTATGAGTATGCCCAATTACACACGTTTCAGTGCATTTCTGGCTGAAAAAATCGGCACGTTGATTACCCCTCAAAACAAAGGACTTGTTTTGTTTGTTTCTATCTTTTTCCTTAGGGCTATATTGCTTTATTTTCTTTTAATCTATTTCCGCCTCTCTCTTTTTTCCGAATAAAACAGAAAAGATGCGTATGGGAATACCACTAACAGATGAAGACAGGAAGCCATGGCTTGAATCACTAAGGGATGCCATAAAAGAATACTTAATTAACAAAAAGGGTTTGATTCTTGGTTGTTCAGCTTTGAAGAAACAATATAGGGAAATACTTAGATCAGCTGACCCTGATTATAAATGGGGGACTTATGCAAGTGCTGTTAATTTCATTCTGTTGGATGCTCCTGCTGAAAGTGTGACTGTTAGATTGAATAAGAGAGCTGCAGAAGGAAAACATTATATGCCTGCATCTCTTCTGCAATCTCAGTTAGATTTGCTTCACATTGATGAGTCTGAGGGAGTATTTAGAGTAGATGCTACTTTGAGTCCTCAATCCATTGTAAACTCCATTCTAACCATGCACCAGTTTGTTTAAGGGCTGTTTTCAAACATGATTTTGTTGAACCTCATTGATAAACTGGATCACTATTTCAGGTTTCATATATAGTTGTATAAATAAAAGGAAATAATGATTTTACTAAAATAAAAAGATAATGACTCGGGGATTAAAAAAAAATACTTTAAAAATGAAATTTTAACAATCCTCGAACGGATTGATGTCATCCTATTCCTTTTTCCCTATATTTTGTACATTTAGAAAGATGTATCTGAAATTGACCATTGTATTATAACTGCATTTTTTAAATTATTTAGAATAAAATCAGCGGTTGTATGCATTTTAAAACTCGTCTATACTCTCATTGCAGGTTCTAAGTCCAAATGGAAAAAGGCGTTATATTAAACCTTTGACAGCCGATATAAAAATAATCAAAATCCACTCATGGATCACTCAATAAATTTGTTGTGTTCATTTTATATTGAAAGCTGATAGTGTATTAAGCCTAACTAAAATACAAACTAATTTGAATATGCCTCGATGCTTATTTGATTTATTTAATATAAATTATAATAATGTCATCTGCTACCGCCCACCAGTTAGAAATTCTTGTTCTTGAACTTACTATCGCATCCAAGCGAAAAATATCACAATTTAGTTATATATTTTTTTTATTGTTTTTGCATTTAAAAATAAGAGTTGCATACTTTTCATACGAAAGCTACAAAAATTTTCAGCTTGACATCAAAATTGGCAACTTAGTTGGCGAACGCATTAAATAATTTACCCAAAAAAAAAACTCAGCTAAACAAAGCAAAATGAAGGAAGGATCCCCTCAGTTGTCGAAAGATCCATTTTGGAAAAAGATAAAAATGTGTATGTAAAATTCAGTATGTACATAAAAGAAAAAAATAATATAGACATAAAGAAAAAAAAAATTATTCCCTTTCATAAACCAACAGTTAAATTTGAATAAATGTTCCTAGAGCTACATATATTGTTGAGCTTGGAATTGCATGAGTCCTGAATAGCCTAGCCCCTTGGGGGAAGGGAGGAGAGTAGAATGTACTTACCCTATTCCTCGCCCCATCAAAGTCTTATAGGACCTCTCCATTTACTGGAGAGGATCCTGGCTCTTATTTTTTTGCCTTGGCAAATCTGAGACAACGGTATTTTTCACCACTTACTGTAATTTCAAGGGCTCCATCTTGGTTATCTTGATTTGACGCAGTTCCCATTAAGACACTTTTTTCTTTCTCAAGATTTTCTCTCTCCATCTTCAGCCTTGCTTCTTGACGAGCAATCTCTGCCTGGAAATAAAAAAATTGAGGGCATTGACAATAATATCCAAAAGGCAGATTCAAAGGGTATAATTCAGATTCCAAAGGCTGACTATGTCACTATTTAACCCTTATTTTCAATTCTTATGATATGCATTTGATGTATTCTCAGAAACAGAGAACAAGCAAAACTACAAAGAACAAATACTCAGGTTACACACAACTTTTTATTCTTTTTATTCTGTATATTGTTTGGTAATTAATGCCCAACACATAACTTTATATGCTATTATTATAATATCTTTTATACTATATAATATTTATTTTATCCTAAACAAATTTATAAAAATATATATTATAATATTATATTATTGATAAAAATTAACTTATTTCAACTCAGATAATTTACTCCACTTAATATCTTTCTATAAGATGAGAATTTAAAAAATACAATTGTTGAATAAGATTTTAATATGATGGTTATCCATACCAAATTTTAAAAAAATTAAAAATTCATAGATACATAATCTTAGAGTCAATATTTATTTATATTTCAAAAATTATATTATGCTAAATTAAAATTATTCGGTGAAGCATCAAAAAGCTTTTAAATTTTATAATTTTTGATAAACTTAATCTAAATAATAAAAAATTTCAATCTAACGGCTAATTTGATAAAATTCTTATTTTCCAAAATATATATTATTGGTATGGACCAACCTAATTCAAAAACAACTCTTGAATAATTTACTCTACTCAATTGCTTTTTGTAGGCTGAAATTAATAAAATCCAACTCTTGAATTCTTATGATGGTTATAGATACTAAATTTTGAAAAAAAAAAAAAATTCCTAGGTACATAATCTTATTCTATATTTAGCTATATTTTAGAAGTTATATTACATGTTAAATTAAAATTATTCAATGAAGAATCAAATAACTTAAATTCTATAAATTTTTCTGAACTTAATCTACAAAACAAATGAGCTAACACTTAGTTTGATAAATTCTTCTTTTACAAAAAGTTATTGACTAATTAAGTTAATCTCTATCCTTATATCATACATAATTATTATATATAAATTATAATGTAATATCAAATTATAATATTATAAAATAAATATATATTTATTAATAATAAACTATATAGAGAGAGAAAAAAAAAAGAGAAAGTAAAAAAAGGGTAGAAGAGAGAGAATGAGAAAGAGAAAGTATGATTATTAAGGAAAAAAACATTTTTATTTTTTAAGTTTTGTTCCTTGGGACAAGTAATCCCTCGGTTTGGTAAGGAACAAAAATTTTAAAGTTTTGTGTTGTCCTATGTCTTCAATTTTGTTCTATCCCCCAACCATTTTTTAAAATCAAGCTTGGAATTACAAGTTTTTGAATTGTTCTGTCCTTTCACTTCTTAGCAAATCAAACATAACCTTCATGTTGTGTATTCAGTTTCTTGCAACCATGAAGCCACTGTTTCAGTTATACTTGTTATCTTTAGCTTCAAATTTTAGGACATTATGTTTATATCTAGATTCGTTCAGCAATCATTAGTTGAGTCATCCCTCCCCATTATGTTTATATCTAGATTGAGCCATCACTCTCATTAGTTGAACCATCTCTGTACAATGACTAGTGTCTAAACACCACTTTGCTTTCTTAAACTCCAAAAGCAGTTCAATAAAATTGTATAAATATCAATATATCCGGTAGCATCAACCCCAAATTGTATAAAACACCAACACAATGGTGGAAATCTTATAGTTATAAACATCCAAAGTTATGTCAGTTTGCAATTTGTGTTTTGAGCTTGACATGTAGTTCTTCTAGATGCAAGTGCAATTGGAACGCCTTTAAGATGATAAGTACTAAGTATATTTCATTTTAGAAAAATAATACCTATTATTAATGCCATAAATGATTATATGTTTGTTTGTTTAGGTCTATATCAAAGAGAAGGAATCATTTTAAACAGAAAACAATGAACGTCGTTGTGTTTGCGATGGCTAATTCAAGACTGATCAAGAAGAAGCAACTTAGGAAAGAAGAAAACTTTAACATTGAGGATATTCCTTCTAATGATGGGTGGATAGTGGAGAATGACGAATTCAAAACTCACATTTGGAGTTAGAGGAAGATGATTTAGTTCAAGTTGGCAAAGATGATAATGCTAATGGTGGTGCACCTTTGTATGATTTTAAAGTTCCTGCTGTTGCTGATGATGAAGTTAATGAAGATGAACATCACATGGGCAATGATCCTCAAGCTTGGCGTATTAGTGATTTGTTTCTTCATTAGGACTTTGAACTTGGGAGGACTATTTCTATTTTCTTGTGTTTTTAACTTTTTGTTTTGCACTTTTGCTTTCACTATTTTAGCTAAGTTATGGATGCTTTGTTTGCTTATGAATTATCAGTGTTTTAAGCTTAAATAATAATATGATTTTGAGGTATATATATATATATATTTATTATCTACATTAATTTTGCATGCTATTAGAATCTTACAATCGTTTTATGATTCTACGAGTTACAATTTTTTCCTTTTTCCAATACCATGTAAAATCTCGATTTTGATAACCTTGGTGACAAATATGTGCTGTTACGTAAATGAGATCAGGGTTTTTGCATTTTTTTTTTCATTATCTTCCTATGGCCATCAATATAGGAAAGGAAATGTAAACTGCATATTAAATTAAGAAAAACTAAAGAGGATACAAATTGAGAAATAGGTATTGGATAGATACCTCACGACGAGAGAGATCAGCCTTCCAAGCAGCTTCACGCTCAGCAACCTCACGTTCACGCTCTTCAATGTAACTTTGCATCTCTCTGTCCTTCATGATCCTATCATGAATATCAGCATCTAATGCTTCCTTCAACTCTTCAACAAACTTATCTACCACTGCTTTGATTCGCAAAGACATCCTCTTGCACTAATTTGCTAAAATCCCAACCTAAGACCACACCACATCGAAAATAATCCTATTATATCTAACAAATCAGTTCGAGAAATGGAGTACACCTAGGAGTTAGTTTAGCTTATTTTCAAGAAAAAATCATTCTCAACAAGCTGTTGTGTTTGAATGTAATTGTACAAGTGTTTCTATTGGCTGAAATTACTAAAGTGTAGAGAAATTAATGATTTTATTATGTTTTATGTAATATCCAACAACTTAAAGATCCAATAATGGTATCACACAGATTGCACATTTAGTTGCTATAAATTCGCCATGGAATTTGATCATTTTAGTTGCATATGTAGCTGATACAAGTATGATCTTATATGGACACTGTCTGCCATGCATAGTGTTACAACCAAACTATTCCTCCATTTGATCCAAACCATTGAGTTGGTCTGCTGATGAAAAATTTCAGGATACCTTTGTGTACAATGGCTGATACAAATTTTGGTATTTGGCTTCAAGAGCTGCTCTCCCCTCAAAAAAATTTGCCTCTAGTTCATGATGTTTACCCTGTACAGAGTCAATAAAGAATTCAGAAGCTGACATTATAGAACAACATATTTAGTCATTATTGAAAGGTAGCTGATTGAAAAACAAGCATAGATTAATAAAGAGGAAAGCTCCAGTCAAAACCATTGGTGGAAAAGGTCTAACCATAGAGAACAAATTCAAATTCGAAACTCAATACAATTATTTTATCCTCAAAAGACATAGATAAGTAGTCAAGATACAAATTTAAAAGTAAAAAAAGTAAAAAATAATGAAACAGAATTTTACAACACTGAAAATTTGTTATTCCTCAAGACCAATCTAGATTTCTGAGTATATAAAAGTTCAACAGAAATTAGAAATTCCAGTAATCAATTCTCCCAATCAAATGTCAACTATAGATGCACTGACATCTACATGATCTTTACTAAATCTCTCCCCCTTTCCTTCAAAAAGTCACTTGATACAGATGTACTATCAGATAAATTGCACATATGAAGGAATAAATTATACAATAAACCAAAAAGGAGAAAATCTAAAAAACACACAAAAACTAGGATCATAACTGAAATTTAGGAGGCAAGCCAGGAATATAGCTTGATTAATTCTTTATCCTGATACTATTTTTTATTCTGTAGTTGACATTTCATCAAAAATATAATTTCACAGCATTAGTTGAACTTGTAACTTTCTGAAGCAAATGGAAACGTGGAAGTGCAGGGGGCACTAAAATCCTTCATTGTAAGTGGAGTGTGAATATTAGTTATAAGGAAAAAAATTACAGGCGCAAAAAAAAAAAAAATCCTACAGTTCTGTAAAAGCCTTCTTTGTAGGGTCTCCTCAACGAAAATGTAAAAACAACTAAAAAAACACAAGTCTCAAATCTTCTCATGCATACTCCAAATAAGAATTGTTCCCCACCTGCCAACTTTTGTTAATTCTGTCTTCTTCCATCCAATTCATGAGGCCAAAGCTCAAGTCAAATTTTCTTTCTTTTAAGACAACTAAGTGTTAGCCTTGTGCTTTATAGAAGTGGAAGTGCAACATGCATTATATTACATTTAATACGATAAAAAAATAAAACACTATATGTGTGCGTGCAAAAGCAGCAACTTATAAAAGAAATCTTCCTAAATATAAGAGAGAGAGAGAGAGACAAAGCACACCATGTGTTCTTGCTGAGAAAAACAGGTATTAACTAGATTTTAGTGAGGCATATAGAGAAATATGCCTGCTAATATTTTAAACGAAACCTTCTTCAAGTTGAATCTACATTAAAGACCAAGACACTGTGTTTTAATTGATATATATACAGCAAAATGCATTGGGAAATAGAAATTTGCAACTGAATTCATCAACAACACACAGCACATGGATTCCAGTATTATTAGTAATCACAACTTTTAAAAGCCAGTATTCCTATTTTCACTCAAATAAAACCAAGGGACCAATGCTACCCCATGATAGACTATTTTCTCATTCATCTAGGAATAGTCAATTCCAGTAGGTTTAATTGAAGAATAAGCAGAAAAGCTATGATTTACTGGAAAAAGCTTCATAAAAGAAAATCATAAAAGAAAAAATGGGCTACAAAAGTGAGGAGCTGGGAGATTATTGTTCTTATTACAATGAAAACCACCAAATCTGCAGCAATAATCTAGAAATAACAATGAAAACCATAAAAGAGACTACACAAGGGATGGAGCTGGGTGATTAATGTTTTCATTACAATGAAAATCAACAACTCTGGCAATAATCTAGAAATAACAGAGATGAAGAAACAATAACTTGTCAATATGATTTCATGCCAAACAGAAAAAGAAACAGGGTCAGGAATGATACCTTGAAATGAGGTCCAAGAAATCCTGCATTTCAGAAATATAGCTATGGATTCTTGCTGGATCAAGAATGATAAAGAAATTAATTCTCTTCAATCCTTCAAAAGTATATCAAATGTAGAAAAGTTTAGTTCCCAAATAAATCAAAGGTAAAAGACTTATAGCTCAAATTAGGTTTAAATGCTAATTTGACAGCACAAAACAGAGGTGCAAGTCCATGTATGTTAATCCTTAGCATCAATTTCATATTACCCAAACCTAAAATATACCTCATCTTGTGCGCAACAACAAACTCAAGAGGCTCCAATTCCATAAACGGGTAAAGAATTGCAAAATTGTGTGGAAAAAATGCACTTTACAGTTTACACCCTTAAAGTTTGGCACTGTGCAAAGTAATCCTTCAAGTTTAGATACAAGCAAATCAGTGCCTAATGTTTGCAAACTGTGTAAAATAATACTCATAGAGAAATCATTATCTCGTGACAGAAAATTTCATGAAACTTGTACATGATTTGTTAAGGTTAAAAATATTCTATTGGATTTTTTCTAATAAGAAAAACCCACAAAACCAGAGGGTGAATAATGACTACCATCTATAGAAGTGATATTACCACTTGTGAGCAGTGACTAATAAGCAAAGGAAGCATGTCTTGGAAAAAAAAAAAATCTTACGTAATCATGAATTAGAGGCCAATGAAATAACATGCTCAAAGGTAAATAGGACTAGAAAAATACATAAAGAATGCTTCTTCTATGGGACCACGTAATATGTAACTAAGCAGTAAAATAACATAAGTAAAACTCAATTTTTTCATTATTTCAGCCAAAAAAAAATTCCCAGAAACAACAGCATTTCAATTAGGTCTTTGATATTACATTTGTTAAGCTCTGTTTCAACACTGGTCACATGCACCTCTGAGTTTCTAAAATAGAATCATGTTTCAGCGATGAGTGAAGTAACGGTGAATGCATGTCTTCTGGCATAATCAAATAAAATTTGGGTATTTTTTACCTTTAATTATCATGTGCTCAGCTTACAGGATTTTCCCTTAAGAGTCTACGATTTCGATAATTAAGGAGACTATTATCGCAAATATTAAGGAGTAATTTTCATACATTTAAATTTCAGGGACTACTTCTCGCATGAGGCAAACATTAACAGAGTAAGTTGCATTTTCCCCAAATTGAGTAGGGACGTCAAACACAAGGACCAATTACGATAACCACGAAGTGGAGATTGGGGCAAATCCAAGATGAAATTTCTATTCTCAAAACGTACCAAACACAACGAGATTCACAGGTTCAACCCCTAAGAATGGAGAGAAAAGGAACGAGAACTAGAGACCACAAAAGCAGAAGAGGAACCGCGAAATAGCTTACCTGAGAAGCACAAAGCTGAAGAGGAACGACAACTTTGAACTCTGAACCAAATGGGAATTAGGGATGCCAGGGACACAAGTGAGATGGAAAAGCCAGCTAAACAGAAGAGAGAAAATAAAATAATTTGGGCACTTTTTAATGCATTTTTATATTATTGGTTTAGAAAACGAAACGAGATGTGTGCAGGTAACCCTCTCTAATGTGTATTTGATTATTACTATAAGGAGGCTTAATCAAAATTTCTAATGAGCTAACAATTAAATTGTTGACCGTCTTGCATTTGTTAGTATATGAAAATATCAAAATACTTAAAATATATATTATTAAAAATTTTACTCTTTGCAATATCTGTAAAAGAATATATTATGTAATGTCCAAAATTTCTAAAAAAAAATAAAATTCTAAATATTAATTGTAATATATGGAATTGACACCAATGTTTAAATATATTTAGTAAATTAGTAAATAAATTAAATGAAAGTTAAAAATAAATAGCTAAAAGATAAAAGTTTATATACGATTAAATAAAAATATTTGATAAAATTAATTATTGATCTAGCTCATAAATTAAAAAATGATAAATAAATATATAGTTAAATAATAATTTAAAATATAATAAATATGTTATATTTTTTAACAAAAAATATATTAAATTTAATTAAATAAAATTTTATTTTTAAAATAAAAATATTTATTTTTAACTTTTAAATAATTAAATTTTAAATAATTTTTTTTAAAAAAATATTGTTATAATTTTAATTTTTTATCAAATAGTTTAATATTTTTAATAAAATAAAATAAATAATATAATAATTAAAATAAATAATATAATTAAAATATATCTATCAAATTTAATAATATTATTATAAAAAAATTAAATAATATTAAATTTATAAAATAAATAAATAAATAAAATATTGGATTATAAAAATATATTAAAGGTAAAAATGAACAAAATATTTTCGTTAGAAACTCAAAATATAAAAACGATTTAAAATAGCTTTTTCATAAAAACCAGTAACCAAAAAAAATAAAAAGTTAATAACTATTAAAATAAATTACTTTATCAAATTAAACTAAAATATTTTATCTAATAATTTAAAATTTTAACTAATTAAAATATTTTATTAAATATTTTTTTTTATCAAATTAAATGATTCTTTACAATTTTCCAAAAGAAATGCTAACAACAACAAATTTAATTATTTTAAATTATATTTAATTTTTAAAAATATATTTTATAATTTTAAATGTGTAAATTTATAATTTTATATTTTTGTAAAAAAATTAAATTGTTGACTATTTTAAATTTTTTATATTAAACATTAAATTTTATTTTAAATTATCAAATATCAATTGTATGATTTGAAAATGCAGATGCAGATAAGATCTTCTTATATTAATCTATAAATTATTTAACAATGTTAAAATATGATTGTCCAAGTCAATTTATTACATTAATAATTTATTATATTAATAATTAGATAGAAAAGATTCAAGTCAATAAGTTTTTATTATTGATTCGATAAAAAAATAATTTACATTATATTTGTTCTATTTTAAAAAAAAGATTAAAATTAAAAAAAAAAAAGTTGGAAAACCAAAATTATCCTAACACTAAACTTAATATCCAAATTGTAATTATGTCATTATTATTATTTAAATATTTATTAAATTTTTTATCTCATAAAATATGTAATTTAATTTTTATACTAATTTAAAATATCAATTAATTTAATTTGTTACAATGAAATAGTAAATAATTAATTATATTAATATATATTTATGATTTCTAATTTAATTCTGGTTCAAAAATGATTGAACCAATGAGGTTATTTTCTGTAAATAATATTATAAAAATTAAATACAAAAATAATGTTATTTTAAAAATAATTTCTTAAATAATGTTATGATAATAATTTTAACGTATAATTAAATAAGTTATAATATAATTTTTTTTATAGAAATGTATAACGCATTAATAATTATTAAATTAGAATAATAAAAAATTATTGCGTGGGTTAAAAGACTATTTAATGTGTTAAGAAAGATAAAGAATTAAGATACAGTGTTCAATGCGTTAAGAAAGAGAGAACTAAAACATACTGTTTAATTATAGAAAGTAAACATACTATTTAATGCGTTAAGAAAGAGAGAGTACGCACTATTTAATGCGTTAAAAGAGAGAACCAATACGCACTCTTTGTTGCGTTATGAAAAGCGAATATTCAAATGCATTAAGAGAGAGAACCAATACGCATTCTTTATTGTGTTATGAAAGTAAATATTCAAATTCGAATTTAGCAGCTTTCTGTTTAAATTTTTAGATTTTTTTATCGTTGTATTTTTAGAGAAGTATTATATAAGAATCATGTAAGCTCATTTGTGGTTTTCTATATGCTTAGTTTAACTTTTGCAAAATTTGTATGCTTCCAAAAATAAAGGTTAATAATTAAAGTTTAATATTTTTAAAATATATATTTAGAAATAGATTAGAAATATATATTGTTAGGTTAAGTTAGAAAATATATTTTATGATAATATATATTAGTTTTTTATCAATTTTTTATGTTATATTTGTATAAAATTATATAAAAATATATTTATAAAATAATAAATAATATAGTAAATATAATAAAATTATAAAGTAATTAAAATTTTATATTTATTAAGTAATTTGAAATCATAAAGTATTAAGAAATATAATGAGGTTAGTATATGTAATTAAACTATTAATTTATTTTTAAAAATTTAAGTAGTAATAATTAAATAAAATAAATTAGGTTAACTTATAAAATTTTATTTAAAAGTTAAAAAGTGTTAATATCTTATAAAATTTTAAATTAATTTAATTAAGTTAGTACAGTAACTTAAACTAAGTAAATTAAATTTTTTATATTTATTTAGTTTGTATTTCATAAAATTCTGTAAAAGTGTTACTAATTTTAAATTTAAAAAGTTAAAACAGTAAAGTTTTCATAAAATTTTAAATTAGGATTAATTAGGTTAAGCTATTTTATAAATTTTAACTAAGTTTAATTATTCAAATTTATTGAATATTTAAAAAAATTATAAGTTACATTAAGTTGTAGATAAACTTAAATTTTAAAATTTTAAATTTAAAGTTATTCATAAAATTTTAAAATAAGTTAATTAGGTTATTATATGTGATAAAATTTAATTAATTAAATTTATTTATTAATTACTAAAAAAAATTATAAGCTACGTTAAATTGTAGTTGTATAGATTATGATAAGAAAGATATATGCAGTTTTACATTGTTGTTATAGCTTGGGCCTGGAAACAATTTTCTAAGATGGCTCCGACGAATCCTAGTTATTCTGAACTATTCCATGTGGCGCAAGATACGAATTCAACTTAGTGTATATTAAACTATTATTATTTGAATGTGTCAAGATTTTAATGCTCATTATGACCATATGAAAGCATATGAAAGAGACGATTGGTTAAGGTTGCTTGACTGGACATCTCATTCTACAGGCATGTATTTGAGTCCATGGATCGAGATCAGGTAATTATATAATTAAAATTTTCCATCATCCTTAAAGGTTAATTAATTATTTATGTTAATAATACTAACGATTGCTTTAAAAATTTTGTAAATCACATGGCAGTCATATAGGAAAGTCATACATGACTTGCCTGATACTTGTAGGCAAGAGATGCAGATATGGACTGCAGTGGTGCCACTCATATGTTTCAACACATTAGAGTGACACCAACCTGATCATTGCATGAGGCAGTTCGGAATGGCTCAATACATCCCATTAGCTTCCTTCCAGTCGTAGGAGGTACATGGCATGACATTGAAAGGGATGACTGACGAGAACTGGATGCGAGTATTTGCCCCCTTCTTGATTGGGTGGAACCAAAGACAAGAACATCTATGTTTGGGTTTACCATCCTATGAGCTACTAAGTTATAACTCAAATTACATGAGGTAGTACACTCGACATACACGTCGATGGATCACAAAAGAATATATGATTAAAGGACGAGTGGTAAATTCAACATTTAATACCTTTCATATTATATTTCAATATAACATTTAACTTATATATTTCAATATATTAAAAGTTTTCTATTATAGGCAAATGAGGCAAAGATGATTTACTACCTAAGTACTGAGGTTGTTGGGTCGGGAACCATCCCACTTGGAGATGTTATAGATTGAATTCGACAACACACAACACAAATCCTAGTTCTAAAGAAGATTGGGGATCGACTTGTTAAGACTAGATTTAGTGCACCTGAGCCTACTTAACAAGCCCCTCGGAAAAAGCGGGTAGCTGATATTCCATAGTCACGAGTTAAGCATCAAGGGCTACAACGGAGGAGGAGGAGGGTAACTCACCAGATTGAGGAGATTCCTGAGTTACCTCAAAGGCAAGAGGGACAATACTTTGTCCCCATAAAGGAGGTTGCATCATCATCCTACCCGACGTATTCTTACCCATCCCTACATTACCATCATGATGGAGGTTAGTAACCTAACTTACATAATATAATTCAATCATTTTAATATTATTTGAATAGGTAAATGTCTTTGTCATGCAGGTCCGTTCACCGAATTGCAGTTTGGGTTTGAGGGAGCAAGGCTAGACTCAGCTTTTGTCCTATTTCCATCATCGGACTTGCCATCTCTGAGGGCATTCTTCACTGGAGTGGATGTCAGAGTAGGTCCAACCTATGCTGGGACTGATGGGGAATCTACTTCACATACTCAGTTAGCATTATACACATCATCCCCCTTTCACCCCCCGATGGTGACACCCCATGCTCCGATGCATGGGTTTGTGCAGAGTCCAGACATCTTTAATCAGTACAATGGGCAAGGTATTAATTTGAATGCAGACCTATCTGCTACATTTCATCAGGGAAATCAGATCAATCAACCTATTGAGCCAACAGAGGACATCCCATGTCAACAGACTCGGAGGACTACTAGGGGACAAGGTGCATGACCGTAGAATTTATCTTATTTTTATTAGGTTTCATAATGTATGAACATTTTGTATCATGTTTGACGCATATTAATGTTGATTGGAAGATTACGTGTCCTTTTCAATACTTTATTCACTGCCTCTTCCAAGTTGGATGTTATATGACCATATCTTCTTCCATTTTCATCGTATGCTAGACTCCATTTCTCCTTTGAAATGTTATCAATCCATCTAGCAATATCAGTACTAGTCTGTCTAAATTTTTCAAGTTTCTGATCAAATACTTCTTTACATGTGATGTAACCTGTAAAGTAATTTTAAAGTAATGATCATAATAAACATGATTAAAAATAAATAATGTATATAATTATTAGTTCACATTACCTAATTTAAGCAATTCTTGCTTCATTTTTTGACTTCTAAGGTGATTGAAATTGCTGGCAATATGCCGTATGCAATACACATGATATGCATGAGGAGGTTGTCATCCCAAATGCGAGTTACTAACGGTTGATTTTATACTTTGATGTCTATTTGATATTAGACAAATTCCACTCCTTTGAGTAAGATACTCTCTCAGCAAAGTTAGAAACCAACTCCATGCATTTAATGTCTCACCCTCAACCACAGCAAAAACAATAGGTAGGACATAATTATTTCCATCTTGGGTTGTTGCTATTAGTAAAGTACTTCTGTATTTTCTATACAAAAAAGTTTCATCAATTTGTATGATAGGTTTGCAATAGTTAAATGCATGACAACATTGTCTAAAACTCTAAAAACTCAAAAAAACTTGTGAGCTCCGTTCTGAACCTGATCACCAATTATAACATCTTCAATTTCTAGTTTGTACCTCGACCCTGGTGCATATTGAATCATTTTATATAACCATCTAGGAAGTAAAAAATATGATTCATCTCAATCACCAAAGACACAGGTGATTGCTTTTTGTTTTGCAATCCATGCTTTCTTATATGACATCTTGTACCCATATTGACTGAGTATTCTTTCTTGAATTAATGATATACGAATAGATGGTTCTTCATTTATCATACCTAAAAAATAAAACATAAATTATAGCTTAAATTTATGTAATACACTATAAATAAATCTTAGTAAAAAATGAATAAAATGCAGGAAAAACACATACCCAATATGCATGAACAAATGATGTTCGAGTCCAATTTTTTATGGTCTTGTGAGAAGGAAGGATTCGCACAATTGTGTTGACCTCCCCATGTTTTGATACACCATTTATTAAATTTTTTTGATACCGACGCTCTCATTCTCCATCAATAACCAGTGACATGATTAGGACAACGAATAGAAAGACATGTTCGATTCGATTCAATAACAATAAATGTTTGGTGCAGCTTCATTGAGTAATGTTTCAAAGCCAATTGCACTTCTTCTTTGCTATCAAATTGTAAACCAACAAACAATTTATCCCCAACAACCCAATTCAGAGATACATCAGTTGTGAAAACGTTCATCTCTTTATCTGGATATTCTAATGATATGTTCGTGTAGTGAGAACTACTGCTCCAAAATGGAAAACCTTTTTTCAATATAAATATATTAGTCACTCACTATTTTTTTACTTTACAAAATACACAATCATCTTTTCACCATATTTATTGTAACACCATTACCTAATTCAGGTCTTTCTTGGATAGATAAACTCATTGATGTAGATGGAACATGATATGGACTTGGACTTAAACACAATTCAATTTATTCTTCTTCATTATCATTATCATCATCACAATCATCAACATTTTGCCAATCCAATTCATTCTCATTTAAATCATTCTCTTCCTCATCAACACATTCATCTATTGTAGATAGATAATAATTTTCGCCATCATCTTCAAATAAGTTTATAACTCGTGCAAAATATTATTTGATTTAATTTATAAAAAATCTACTACTACTATAAAATAATATATTAAAAAAAATTCTTACTTACCTCTTAATGTAGCTCTATCATCTTCGATAACTCTTGTTGTTCTTGAATTACCACAAGTATCAATTTCAACATACACTTCAAGTACACGCATTAGTCGTTGTTGTTCAAATGTATTGATCATGCATTTAACATCTTCATTATCATTGATTTGAAACCCATTATATTCTATTTTCTCAAATGAAACCAAAAATCTTTCTACTAAAGACGAAATAACTTCATTTGGTAATAATTTTAATTTTTTAGAAATTTTTTTCTTGAGTTCAGAAAAACTTATATTTTTAACTACTGGAATTGGTTTTTGTTTTCCTTCAAAAGTGAAACCTTCTTCACCTTCAAACATTTTACCATTATAAAAAATAATAAAACTAATCTTGTTCATATTAACTAATAATAAATATTAATTTCTTTCACAATAACAAGATTAACACTACACAAATACAAAATTAACTAGACAAATTTTTTTAAAAATTCACATCACAAATTCTATTAAAACCATGTATAAATCTTTCTCTCATGCAGATAAAATACGCTTCTTAGAACAACGTGATTTATAATAATATGAGTTATATGCATGTGACATATATTGAATCATATAATTTTTAATCATACGAGTTACAAATATGTAACTCATAATATTATGAGTTACATATTATAACTCATAATAATATAGTCATATATGGTATCACATGTAACTTATAATATTATAATATAGTCATATATGGTGCCACATGTAACTTATAATATTATGAGTTACATATTTTTAACTCATAATAATATGAGTCATATCCATGTGTAACTCATAATATTATAAATCATATATTTTAAAATAATTAAAAATTATGAGTAACTTATAATATTATGAGTCATATATTTAAGTCATAATATTATGAATTACACATGCATGTGACTTATATTATTATGAGTTACACACGTATAACTCAATATTAAATATCGTATGTTTTTATTTTAATTTTTTTAAGTATTTGATGCATAAAAAATAGAAATCATAAACTACTACAACATACAAAAATATACCTGAAATGTTTAATATATTAAGTAATGCGTCAAAAATACTGTTTCAACCCTATTTCAAAAAATATTTTAAAAATAACATTATTTACATAATTTTTTTTTTCAACATCATTTTGAAAAATGAGTCGAACCAATAAATCATTACTTGTCAATTTCCAGTTTGATAAATTCGCGCGATGAAACGGAAAGGTAAGGGCGTACCCTTTTTATTTATCTGGTTGACTGGCATGAGCATAGCTGCAACTCATTTCTTGAAATTTAAAGGTATCTGAAGAGTGATTTTAAGCTTCTAAGGGCAGTTGGGGTATAGCTAGCAACTAGTTTATTCACAACTACTTATAGTTATAAATTCTGATGGAAATATAATATTACTATTTTTATTAACATCTCTTTGTACCTTTAGTGCTTCTCCCACACCCTTCATTTATACTATAGTTTTATCATTTACAAGTTGAATTTTTTAGTGTTATTGCTAATTGTTATTTTGACTCACAAAATTCACCACCACCACCCCCCCCCCCCACATTCTTCTGTTATCCATCAAATTTTTCAATTAGTTTTATCAAAATATCAAAGAAAACTTTCAAAATTTAGTTAATTTTTTAGAAAATTTAGCTAGGCTGTTATAAGATCTACTTGAAAGTTTGCAATGTATTAAAGCCAATAAATAAATTTAAAAATTTATAAATAGGTTGGTGAGGTAAAAGACCCATTTCTAATCGGTCATTGCAACTTCTACATGTGTTGTTTATCTAATATGATTAATCTTTACACGTGTAAATAATCACCAAAGCCAGTTTTGAATTCATAAAATTAGCAAAGCACGAAAATATTTACAAGTTTTTTCAAGTAATGACGTTGAAATTTTAATTGAAATGCACATTAGAATAGTCAACATGAGTAATAATTATTTTTTTAAAAATAGCAAAAAAATTGAAATAATGTGATATCATGGGATAATAATAGTCGAAACCATAAATTGAATTGGGAGATGTATGATATAGAAAAGAATTTACAATATGTTTTTGATGAAAACAAAGAAGAATTGCGATATACTACCTTTGGATAGACACATTCGAGAATCGGTCGAAAGAAGATACAATAATGACTAATGACTGTAAGTGTGCCACAACCCTAACTAACAACAATGTTTAAATTCACAAAACTATTCACGTTCCTGCCTCTTATTTCCTCTATCTTTAACCACACCATTCACCTTTTTAATTTTTTATTATCTATAATTTTATTTTATTTTTCTCTCTTAATGAACCTTATATGATAAATTTAAATTTAAAAGATAATTAGATTTTTTAAATATATTATTTATGATTCCATTCTTAATTGTGTGTTTGTTTAAATCATTTTAAGAATAGATAACACTTTTTCAATGATTTTTATATTTTGAAATGATTAATTTTTAATTATCGATTAAGATATCTTCATATACATAAAACACTTAAATTAATTGTAATTATAAATTTAGTTTTAAATTAAATAATCAGAGTGTGCGTATATATATTTTATATACTTACGCATTTTAAATATTATAATACGTTTTTTAACTTTTTATATTAGACTAAATGGATGTCATTTTTCTTTAATTGATTATTAATAGTTTGGAAATTTAACTTAAATGTGAAAATACATTTTCAGAATTTAACATCCTGAAAATAAATAAATAAAATTGAAGGGTATACACTGTAAACATAAGAGATGCAGAAAGCAAATTCCCACATGTGAAAGCAGATCCTCAATAAAGCAATCCATTCCGCTTCATAAAAACCTCCTATCACACAGCATAAGCAAGGATGGAGACTACAACACACTTACACACGTTACTAAATCTTGATTCCGTACTGTGATTTGTATTTTGCATATTGTGGTATGAATTTAAAAAGAGAAGGAAAAGCCAAAAATTTAACCTATTTGTATTCTTATAAAAAGGAAAAATAGAGTTAAGCATAACACTTTTCTACCACCTATAATATATATATATATATATATATATATTCTTAAAAGTAAAGCTAATTGAGAGCTGCCGCCGACAAAGAAGAAAAATTCCATTCTTATAAAAAGAAACCCGTACACTTTCCTTTTACCCCTTCTAATTTATTCTTCTATTGTTTTAACCATGAGAACCATTTCAATTATAGTTTCAATCTTTATAAATAGTTAAACTTTTATTTAGAAAATGCATATCCCCTATAAATATTACAATATGTAGATTTTAATAATTTATTACTCTATTTATTTGTAATTTTAATTGTTGTGGACGTAGAAAATTGAATTTTGAACCACAAATATGTATAATATATGTTTAGCTTATCTAAATTGATGAATAAGTTCATTAAATTATAAAAATATATATACCTATTTGTCATACGCATCAATTTTAGAAACTTATTTAACAAATCATGACCCAATTGCAATGTTCAAACATACCCTAGCACTCATTACAAAAAAAATTAAAACCAACCAAAACCAAAAAATAAAAATAATGCAATTAGAAACAGAAAATTATGTCCAGAACAAACACAAAGACTCCTAAATTGGGAACCACAAGATCACTAAATGATTTTAAAAAATTGAAGACCCAACCAATTTAAGGTTATTGATCAATTGGAAAGGAGATAAAAGTACAATTCAGATATTGCATACAATTGTATATTTCTGATATAGTGATACTACAGATAAATGAAAAAAAAATGTAACTAGAATTCTAAGAATCAAGCCTATTCTAAAAACTAAACATTGGGTTTAAGATATATTCAAAACATCACATGATTAAGACCTATTTGCTTGGGCAC
Organism: Canavalia ensiformis; assembly: GCA_026541065.1. Classification (NCBI taxonomy): domain Eukaryota; kingdom Viridiplantae; phylum Streptophyta; class Magnoliopsida; order Fabales; family Fabaceae; genus Canavalia; species Canavalia ensiformis. Next base: position 268,727 of record JAMKYM010000475.1, read on the forward strand.
ATATGTTTTGCTACCAATACGAGATAGGGTTCAACTGTAGGAATAGTTGATAATTTGGTACTCTCCTAACTCTGGCCTAGCAGGAAAATAATGGGTACTACTAGTTCAAAATTAAACCTAAAATTAGATGGTTCAATTTCCAATTTGAATAATGTCAGATGGAACATAATTTTAAATCAAAGAATAGATCTAATAAAGAAGCCCATAAATAGAAAGGCATTTAACATTAATGATGATTGAGATTTAGCACGCTTGTGATGAGTTTATGAAAATAATGACTCTCAAAAGCTCTTTTTGACTTATTTTAATAAACTTTTCGGGGATAATTTATCAAAATAAGCTGCTTTAATTTGTTTCAACCAGTTTCATGATCAAATTTATGTCATTAGCCATCATAATAAAGCTTACTAAATAAGGGCTTAATTAGGCTGTTTACTTAAACACAACCACAAACCCAACACTGGAGCACATAGAGAGCTTCAAAAAAGAATCGCCAAAAAACAAGTTCAGAAAGTCAGAAACCCCAAGATGAAGCAAACAATGCAAATGAGGGATCCAAAAGAAGAAGCATTCTATTTTCATTCATAATAAATAGTAGGTTAAAGTTCCATGGAGTTTAGTTGCACGGTTGTATGCTGCGGCGCAGTTATCAAACTCATTCATTATAAAGGGAAAGTACAGGGATCTAAGGCTTGCATGCATATTTGCACTCACAACAATAAAATATATGTAGTACTCCCTGATTTCAAGTAAATTAAATAAGAAAATATAAATATAAAATCCAGAATGTTAAACCAAACTAATAAAAATTTACAACAGCAAGAAAGAGTAATAAAATTTTAATTAGCTGACTAAATGCTTCACTAAACATACAATTTTTCATCAAGGATGTTAGGGTGTTCCAACCAAAAGGTTGATCCAATAATGTCAACATGTTCTACAATGACCTTTCCATAATTATCAGAGGACTCTCCATTCTCATGATGAATGAGTAGGTCATCTACCTTGTCCCAAAAAACTGAGGATCCTTGTCGGAACATAACAGGTAATTTATTGTAGTCAATAGCCAATTCCTCAATTTTCTTTTGCAACTGAGCACCCTTTAAATTATGTTGTGCTTCCCTTTTGCTTTTTCCAGATGCAACAAGCTTCCAGAAACAAGAGTTATATTGATTATTGATGTGGCAATCCACTTGCCTCCATGAAAGATAGTCTCGTAGAATCTCAATAGATGGGTAACACACCGCTCGTCCATCAAAAGAAGGAGGGTACTTTAACTCCCTTTGTGCAAAGAAGTCTTTCCATCTCATCGCGTAAGTGGATGTGAAGAAAGACACAATTGCTGAAATTATTTTATTAGCTCTCCGTTCATAAAGATTACTAGTTTTCTTAAGAATAAAGCTATACTCATCACTAACCCCATAGGCAAAGACTATATCCTGCCGAAACTCTTCTAAGACAGCCACTGCACATGAATTCATCAAGTTAAGAGCTCTATCATCATTTGGTTTCACAAATTCATGTATCTCAGAAAATCTGTGGAAGTGGCATCCATCTATTCGAACTACAATCCATGTTGATGGCATCAACTTGCTATCAAATTCAAAGGACCTCACATACTCTGGATTCACATTGTTAATTTGTTCAACAAAACCACCAAGCTCCTTCAAAGGAACAGTCTGCTCGTTCCAAAATCTTGCACTCGCTATGTTCTTGGAGTGCACTGTGATTATCTTTCTCCTGTTCCTTTTAATTGGAGCTCCATTATCAGTGTACTTCACAATATCCTCTACAATTGTTTTTAGAACACAAGACCCTTGTCGGAATATTGGTTCCAGTGTATTGTAATTGACATTGAACTCATCAAACAAAAGATTGTTTAGATCGCTTTTCTCAAAACCTTTGATGAAATCCCATGCTTCCCTCTCATTCATTCCACGCTCAACAAGGCGCCAAAGGCATTGATTATGTTGATTATTCAAATGACAAACATTTTGCCTCCACAAACAATACACTTGAAGAGCTTCTATGGATGCACAAGCTATGACTCGCCCATGGAAGTAAGGAGGATATTTCAGTTCCTTTAGCGGGAAGAACTCACCCCATTTTCTCACAAAGACAGATGAGAAAAAAGAAGTAATGATGGACAGCACTTTACTAGCACGCCTTTCATAGAACTTGGAGGTCTTCTTGAAAACAAAAGTATACTCATTGCCAAACCCATATGCAAGGACTACATCTGCATACTCTTCAAGAACCGCAACAGCACAGGAGTTCATCAGTTTCAAGGCATTTACATCATAAGGCTTAAGATGTGTACAGGCATTGATCCAAACAAGGAAGATATTGGGAAACATGACCTCATCCTCAAGTTCGAAACATTTGACATACTCATATTTGCTGTTTGCCATGCCACATGCAAATGTTTACATATATATATTATACTCCTTTTTCTCACAAGAAAACTATCATATGCTTGGTCGCTTTATCTTCATTATTCATAAACCATATAAATCCAAAATCAATTCCTTCAAAATAAAAACTTGACTTTTACCCATCCATTCACTTCAAATAGAACTAACAAGAGGCAGGACTGCTGGAAGTATAGCAATAGGAGCTGTAGGTGGCAATGGTAGCTGTAATTTACAAAGAATTAGTATCGTGGGTAATGATGCATTATACCAATATAAAATAACAATTCCTTTTATAAACTTACACAAGGGTTTTTTTTTGGTACATTAATTAACATTCACAAAGTTAACAAAGTAACAAACTTTGTGCCTAATATTTGTTTCATTGTCAAACCACTAAACAGAACTATTTTCTGATTCCCCGGTGCTCAATTGATATTGCAGATAAAATCCCTAACTTCATGTCAAAGAGGGGCAGTTTTTGAGCAACATTGCACAAAACTGGTCAAACTTGTAATTTAACACAACTTATAACAAAGGACCATAGAAACAGGTTGAGCATCCATCAACATCCCAAAGAAAAACATCAAGTGAAACAAGAAAAGTAGAGCTGCCATTATAGCCCACTTGCCCAACCCTAGCCCTTGCCCATGTGCGAAAGGGCCAAAAAGCCCACAGGGTCAGTGCCAATCCTATATGCCTTTGGGCTTTTTATCTTCCAATGCCCTGCATATGTCCCCTATCCCACCAACAGTGATTTCATCTATTATTAAATACCCTGCATCTATTATACAGTGATTTCAAAGCCATTAGAACAGTAACATCTATTCATAAAACTCCAACTAAAACATATTCCAAAGTTTACAATCTTTAGACCAAATTGTCAGATGACCCCCAAATTTCAACAGTACAAATCCACAGCTAATAAGTTGTGTTAATAGATTTAACTTAAATACTTCCAACCTTGCCTCCAAATTCCTACACAGAAATGCGACAATTACTATTACTTCAACAATTTTGTCTCATTTTTCTACTTTGTTACTACAACACCAAAACTTTGCAAGCATACTATTCCCAATACAAATTTTAATGAAAAACTCAGATTTTTACATCATAAACTACAGCATGCAAATTTTAAAATACCGTGAGAATCAGCAAATCCTAATATATGTAATTTTAAATTATAACATCAGAATTGAAAGCCTTACTAAACTAGTCATCTTTTATCCTCAACTGTCATTGACTCACAACTAATTTCTAAGATTTTACCACAAAGAGACTATACTTTCCAAGCCATCCAACAAGCTATAGATCACACAAATCGTAGTTTCCTTGTCCATTTAGAATGGTTCAAAGCAGGCCTATGTTTAAAATTCAAAAAATTAACATACTAAAACTGAAACCTATTATCATCCAAACTTACCAATATCATACTACAGAGCAGAACAACCATCTTTACAAAATTACTGGGAATTATGTAGATGGCAAGAAATTCCAAAATTTCCCATAACCAAATTATTATGTATGAGGTTTCATACAAAATTGGTTCAACTCAAAAAATCCTTTTTATAACTTTAGTTATACTCCTTTAAAGTAGACTGACCCCATCAGAATGTGTAACAGGATAGTGATGCTCTCAAATTTATTGCAAGTTTTGTACTCAAGATAAATTCTAAAATTTCCCAAATTAATACTACCATAAACAAGCTCTCAAACAAAATTCATTTCACTAAAAACTGATTCCTGTGGCTCAAGTTATCTTCATTTTGCAGCAACTATGTAGCAGGTTCCCACCAAAGGTATTTCAATTTCAATTTGATATATAAAACAGACCAATGCTACCCCATGATAGAATATTTTCTCATTCATCTAGGAATAGTCAATTCCAGTAGGTTTAATTGAAGAATAAGCAGAACAGCTATGATTTACTGGAAACAGCTTCATAAAAGAAAATTATAAAAGAAAAAATGGACTACAAAAGTGAGGATCTGGGAGATTATTGTTTTCATTACAATGAAAACCAACAAATCTGCAGCAATAATCTAGAAATAACAATGAAAACCATAAAAGAGACTATACAAGGAATGGAGCTGGGTGATTAATGTTTTCATTACGATGAAAATCAACAACTCTGGCAATAATCTAGAAATAACAGAGATGAAGAAACAATAACTTGTCAATATATTTCATGCCAAACCGAAAAAAGAAACAGATCAGGAATGATACCTTGAAATGAGGTCCAAGAAATCTTGCATTTCAGAAATATAGCTACAGATTCTTGCTGGATCAAGAATGCTAAAGGAATTAATTCTCTTCAATCCTTCAAAGTATATCAAAATGTAGAAAAGTTTAGTTCCCAAATAAATCAAAGGTAAAAAGACTTATAGCTCACATTAGGTTTAAATGCTAAGTTGACAGCACAAAACAGAGGTGCAAGTCCATGTATGTTAATCCTTAGCATCAATTTCATATTACCCAAACCTTACATATACCTCATCTTGTGCGCAACAACAAACTCAAGAGGCTCCAATTCCATAAACCGGTAAAGAATTGCAAAATTGTGGAAAAAATGCACTTTACAGTTTACACCCTTAAAGTTTGGCACTGTGCAAACTAATCCTTCAAGTTTAAATACATGCAAATCACTGCCTAATGTTTGCAAGCTGTGTAAAATAACACTCAGATACAGAAATCATTATCTATTGACAGAAAATGTCATGAAACTTGCACATGATTTGTTAAAGGTTAAAAATATTCTATTGGATTTTTTTTTTAATAAGCAAAACCCCCAAATGACTACCATCTATAGAAGTGATACTACCACTTGTGAGCAGTGACTAACAAGCAAAGGAAGCATGTCTTGGAAAAAAAATCTTAAGTAATCATGAACTAGAGGCCAATGAATTAAATGCTAAAAGGTAAATAGGACTAGAAAAATACATAAAAAATGCTTCTTCTATCAGACCACGTAATATGTAACTAAGCAGTAAAATAACATGAGTAAAACTCAATTTTTCCATTATTTCAGCCAAAAAAAAAAAATCCCAGAAACAACAGCATTTCAATTAGGTCTTTGATATTTACATTTGTTAAGCCCTGTTTCAACACTGGCCACGTGCACCTCTGAGTTTCTAAAATAGAACCATGTTTCAGCGATGGGTGAAGTAATGGTGAATGCATGTCTTCTGGCATAATCAAATAAAATTTGGGTATTTTTTAACTTGAATTATCATGTGCTCAGCTTACAGGATTTTCCCTTAAGAGTCAACGATTTCGATAATTAAGGAGACTATTTTACACAGTGTACAAATATTAAGGAGTAATTTTCACACATTCAAATTTCAGGGACTACTTCTCGCATGAGGCAAACATTAAGAGAGTAATCTGCATTTTTCCCAAATTGAGTAGTGACATCAAACACAAAGAGAAATTACGATAACCGCGAATAACTGTGAAGGGAAGATTGGGGCAAATCCAAGACGAAATTTCTGTTGTCAAAAATTACCAAACACAAGGAGATTCACAGGTTCAACCCCTAAGAATAGAGAGAAAAGGAACGAGAACTAGAGACCACAAACGCACAAGAGGAACTGCGAAATAACTTACCTGAGAAGCACAAAGCGGAAGAGTTCACCAGAACTTTGAACTCTGAACTGAATGGTAACCCACAAATGTGGGACGAGAACTGTTGTTACTTGTTAGGGATGGGAGGGACACAAGCCATCTAAACAAAAGAGAGAAAATAAAATAATTTGGGCACTTTTTAATGCATTTTTATATTATTGGGTTAGAAAATGAGATGTGTGGAGGTCGATCCTTACCGGCCTCGGGATTTTTTGACGGTGAAAATTTAAGTTGATTGTCGTCTGAACGGATTAAGGTAAGATTTGATGTTTTTGAAGACGGAGACTGTGGTACTGGAACACATAGTACCCGCCTTCCAACCCGACTCAAAATATTCTTATTATTATAAAATATTATATAAAATTATAAAAATAATAAATTATATAAAATTTAAAAAATATATATAATAATTAAAATATAAAAAAATACTATAAACAAATGCAAAAACTTTTTTTAATCTAACAAAAAAAATTTAATATTATAAATATAATATAAATAAAAACATGAATAAAAAAAGATAAAAAATACTGTATATTGTTTCAATGATAATGTTAAAAGTAATTTGTTTTAGATTTTTTTTAAAATAATATTTAAAAATTAATTATCTAAATAATATTATTTTTAAAGTATTTTCTGAAATAGGATTGAAACAGTCATTTTGATATATTATTTAATATATCAAACATTTTATCCACATTTTTATACAATATAATAGTTTATCTTTATTTTTTATGTGTCAAATATTTAAAAATTAAAACAAAAATACGTAACGCTTAATATTATAAGTTATACATAAATAAAACTCATAATATTATCAATTATACATGCATGACTCATAATAGTATGAGTTACATGTAACATTATAAGTTATATTATTATGAGTCACACATATGTAACTCATAGTATTATGAATCATATATTTTAAAAAATTAAAAGTTATATAACTTATAATATTATGAGTTACACATACATGTCTGACTTATATTATTATAAGTCACGCATGGGTAACCCATAGTATTACGAGTCACATGTTTAAAAATAATTAAAAATTGTATGACTTATAATATTAAAAATTACATAAATCATACATATGTAACTTATAATATTGAATCATATGTTTTAAAATAATTAAAAATTATATAATTTATAATATTATAAGTTACACATATCAATCAGTGATTCATAATATCATAAGTCACATATTTTAAAATAATTAAAAATTATATGATTCATAATATCATGAGTCACACATCTTATTAAAAATATATGATTCATAATATTATAAGTTACATACCTTTTTAAAATAATTAAAAATAATATAATGTAGTTCTAAAAAATGTAATAAATATATATAAATGTTGTTTTCCCTGTATGAATTTTATCAGTAAGAGAAAAAAATTTATCTGCATGAGAGAAAAATGTATACGTGGTTTTAGTAGAATTTGTGGTGTGAATTTTTTAAAAAATTTGTGTAGTTGATTTTGTATTTGTGAAGTGTTATTCTTGTTATTGTGATAGAAATTAATATTTATTATTAGTTAATATGAATAAGATTATTTTTATTATTTTGTATATAGATAAAATATTTGAAAATGAAGAAGGTCTCACTTTAAAGAAAAGATGAAGAAGGAAAAGAAAAACCAATTCAAGTAAGTAAGAATATAAGTTTTTCTGAACTCAAAGAATTTTTTTTTAAATTAAAATTATTACCAAATGAAGATATTTCATCTTTAGTAGGTAGATTTTTTGTTTCATCTGAGAAAATAAAATATAATGGGTTTCAAATTAATGATAATAAAGATGTTAAATGCATGATCAATGTAGTTGAGCAACAATGATTAATGAATATACTTAAAGTGTATGTTGAAATTGATACATGTGTAGTTCAAGAACAACAAGAATCATCTAAGATGATAGAGCTGCATTAAGATGTAAGTAAATTTTTTTTTTGAATATATTATTTTATACATGTATTATTAGATTTTTTTAAAAAATAAAATAAAATAATATTTTGCAAGTGTTGTAAACTTATTTGAAGATGATGGTAAAAATTATTATTTATCTGCAATAGATGAATTTGTTAATGAGAAAGAGAACAATTTAAATAAGAATGAATAGGATTGACAAAATTTGATGATTGTGACGTTGGTGATGATGATGAAGAAGAACAAATTGAATTCAGTTTAAGTTTAAGTCTATATCATGTTTCATCTACAATCTGTTTAAAAAATATCTGAATCAATAATGGTGTTACAATAAATATGGTGAAAATATGATCGTGTGTTTTGTAAAGTAAAAAAATCGTGTGTTTTGTAAGGTTTGTCATTTTGGAATAACAGTTCTCGTTACACAAATATTTCGTTGGAACATGCAGATGAAGAAATGAACATTTGCACATGTATCTCTGAATTGGATTGTTGGGGATGAATTGTTTGTTGGTTTACCCCTTGATAGTAAAAGAAGAAAAGTGTAGTTGGCTTTGAATACAGAACATTTAACATTTATTCTTGTTGAATCAAACACGATATGTTTTCTTGTTCGTTATCCTAAACACGTCACTGATTGTCGATGGAGGATGGAATCGTCAGTATAAAAAATATTTAATAGATGATGTATCAAAACATGAAGATGTCAACATAATTGTGTTAAAAATTTATGAATATATTTTAATTTTAAATTTTAAAATTTAAATTTTTCTACAACTTAACGTAATTTATAATTTTTTAATAATTATTAAATAAATTTAAATAATTAAATTTTATCATATATACTATCCTAACTTAATTTAAAATTTTATGAATATTTTTCAACTTTAAATTTTAAAATTTAATTTTTTCTACAACTTAAGTAACTTATAATATTTTTTAATAATTACTGAATAAATTTAAATAATTAAATTTTATCATATATACTATCCTAATTAACTTAATTTAAAATTTTATGAATATCTTTTAACTTTAAATTTTAAAATTTAAATTTTTATACAATTTAATGTAACTTGTAATTTTTTTAATAATTACTGAATAAATTTATATAATCTAAATAATAAAATTTTATAATATATATTAGTTTAATTATCTTAATTTAAAATTTTATGAATAATTTATAAATTTAAATTTATCATTTAAATTTAACAACAACTTAACCTAACTTATAATTTTATGAAATAATTGTTAAATAAATTTAAATAATTAAATTATACTAATATATTTTTTGGTCTAATTTAAATTTAAATTTAAATAATTAAACTTAGTTAAATTTTATAAAATAACTAATCTAATTAACCCTAATTTAAAATTTTATGAGTTTTAACTTTTTAAATTTAAAATTAGTAACATTTTATAATTTTAGAATTTTAAAAAATACAAACTAAATAAATTTAAAAAATTTAATTTACATAAATTAAGTTATATATACTAACCTAATTAAATTAATTTAAAATTTTATGATATATTAACATTTTTTAACTTTTAAATAAAATTTTACTACAAATAAATCTAATTTACTTTATTTAATTATTACTAATTAAATTTTTAAAAAGAATTTAATAAAATTTAATTACATATATTAACCTCATTGTATTACTTAATATTTTATGATTTTAAATTACTTAATAGGTGTAAAATTTAAATTATTTTACAATTTTATTATATTTTATTATATTATTTATTATTTTACAAATATAATTTTGGTCTAATTTTATACAAATATAACATAAAAAAATTGATAAAAAACTAATACATATGATCATAAAGTATATTTTCTAACCTAACCAAAAAATATATGTTTCTAATATATTTTTAAATATATTTATTTTAAAAAGTTAAAATTTTAATTATTAATCTTTATTTCATAGGAAATAATTTTAAAAATTTAATTAGTAGATAAATTTTTTTTTTAAAAATATATAAATTTTCTAAAAGTTAAATGAAGTATGTAGAGAACCACAAATAACCTATGTGCTTCTTATATAATACTTCTTCAAAGGTTACAACGGTATAAAATTTTTAACCATTATTTTTTTCTTTTTATTTAATGCATTTTTTAAACAATATTTTTCTTTATTTTTGTGCATGTTTTTTTTATTTATTCTTTTATTTATTTATTCTCTCAACGCATTAAATCATCCATATTTCATTTTCTCTCTTATAAACATTCCAATCAATAATCAAGATACTAATCTCTCAACGTATTAACTAATGTACATTTCATTCTCTTTCTTTTATGCACAACTCAACATATTTTTAAATGTGGCAATAATTTTATACAATTCTAACTTAATATTAAATATATTAATAAATACATTATATACCTATATAAAGTAAAAATAAATAAATAAATTATATTTATAATTTAATTAATTGTGCGTTAAAAATACTATTACAGTATTATTTAAAAAATTATTTTTAAAATAACATTATTTTTATATTTAAAAGTTTTTATAACATTATTTAAAAAAAAACCTCTAACATGTATTTCTATATTAAATTTCTTCAATACTCAAATATGCAGAATTTAAGTAAAGACTAAAAATCATTATTATTACAAGAGGCTTAATCAAAATTTCTAATGAGCCAATAAATAAATTATTGATCGTCTTTTGCAATTTTTTTAATGAGATGATAATTAAATTGTTGACACTCTTTTCCATTTGTTTATATATAAAAATATCAAAATAATTAAAATAGATATTGTTAAAATTTAGTTTTTTTGCAATACTAAAAATTTAAATTTTTTTATTTTAAAATATTTTATTTAGATTTAAATATTTAAACTTTTTTATTTAAAATTTAAAATTTTTTATTTAAATAAAATAATTTAATTTTTAATATTTACAAAATTTTATATTTGAATTTTATCAAAAAATTAAAACATACAAAATATTTTTATTATATAAAATATTTAAATAAAATAATAACTAAATAAATATATATATTTAAAAAAATAATAAAATATAATTATATCATTTAATACTAAAATATTATGTTTAAAAAATAAAAAATAATAAAAATAACCATAAAAGAAATAATAAAAAAATAACATGATAAAAAAACATTATTTATTTATAATAATAAATTAAAAAAATATTTTAAATTTTTTTATTTTAATTTATTAAAATATTTTTAAAATTTATAAAATTTAAAATATTTTTAAAAATTATTTTTTCTCCTTATTATATCTTTTTCATCCATAAAGTAAGAAATATATTATGTAATATCTCGAAATTTCTGAAAAGACGGAAAAAAAAAAGTAAAACACCAGTCTTTATCAAATGTCACTTTGTGGCTTTTTTTTTCCGAAAGAAATGCTAACAGGAGCAAATCATTCTCCATCATATTACTTTTTTTTATTATTGATAGACTTATTTAGTTCTTCTTCTTAATTAATATGATTGTAAAGAAGTATTGAAATTAAGTGTAATTTAAATTTATTTTTTATCCTTTAAATATAAAATGTTTTCAATATATATTATTTACAAAAAAATCTTTTTAACGTTTTTCTAACAACCTGTATAAAACACAGATACCATAACTAGTTTTTTTTTTTTTTAAATAATATAACAACTAAATTTATTTATCAAAATGGGAAAAGCAGGGAGGGATACCAAAAGAATAAAATCATTCAATTTTTTTTAAAAAAGGTAATTTGAAAAACCATTTTTATTGAAATTATGACACTTATTATTATGTGAATTTCTCTTCCTATTTAAAAATTGTTTTAGAGGTTGATTTTAGCGACAAAAAAGAATAAATAGAAGAGTATCAAAAATATATTCATTTAATCCAAATTATTATGTCTTTTCTGTTGGACAAAACTTAGGTCAACTTCCATAAATTTATGTAATGCTGGTTCTCAATCAAAAAATTGAAGCAGGCACCTAAGGAATTAACATCAGTATTTAATACCCATAAGTTATCTAGGTAAAATTCTAATTTTAATTAAAGAAGAATAGCAAATAAACTTATAACATTTAATCTAAGTTTTATTCTTAAAAAACTCAACATAAATAAAAACTAGAATGTTCCAATTAGTGTTGTTCAACTCTTTTAATTTTAATTGAAAGAAAATACCTTTTTAATGTATACTAACAATAATAGCTAAATGAAATAAGTTTACATTTATCTAATAAAACAAGTTTTTTATTATTTTGAAATAAAATGTCTCTTAATCTTATTTTATTTTTTTAAATATAAAGTATCCTCTTAATAATATTTTAAATTATTAAATAATTAAATTTTAAATTTTTATATTTCAAATTTAAAATATTTGTAATACACAAAAATATTTAATAACATATTCTATGTTAATTATGCATTTTAAATAAAAGGATTAGATGGATATTAAATTATATAAAATTGAATAAAAAGAAGAGTAGGGCACGTTTACAGATATTTTAAATTTAAATAAAATTTATAAATAAAAATAATTTAAACTGGATAGAAATTTTATTATTAATAATAAAATGAGTAAAAGTTTAAAGAAATAAAATTCTCAAGATTAATGATGAAATCAAGAAACAAATTATTAAAGGGATTAAATATATTTTAAATTTTTATAAATAAAATGAAGTTTTTAATTCTATTTTTTTTTGTTTTTTATTTTGCCTTTCTAAAACTTTTCCTATGATTTTGTTTTAATTTTATTTTTAATCCCTAATGCTAATTTGTTGTTAGATACTTATTCATTTGATTGATAAATATGCAATTAAATTTTATTATGAGTACCATTTTATTGTAAATATTAAAAAAAAATTACACACATAGCACAAATTATGGTTTTGATCGTTGGACTACATAAAATATTATTTTAATATTTTATTTAAATTTAAATTTTTATGTAAATTTTTAATATATACAATAAGTTTTTTTAAAAAAAAAACAGAATATATACAGTAAGTTGAAAGATATAACAAAATTTAGTTGAATATTTCTTAATTAAACTTACAAATACCTAACTGCAAGTTAATGACAAAGACTAAAAAAAAAATCAGGGATGAAGATTGAAAACAACAATACAAGGACTAAAAGAAAAGTCGGTATATTTACAGAATTAAAAATATATTTAAAAATCATTAAAGTTATGATGTGATTTTTATTAATATAACATATGAAAATTTAAATTAAGATTTGTTTATTTAAAAGAAAAAATTTTATTAAATTTATTACAGTATAACAATATTAAAAATTTAACTTAAATTTGTATTTGAAAGAAAAATATAAATAATAAAAACTAAATATTTAATGTAAGATAGGCATGTGACTTAATAAGAATAAACATAACTCCTGCAAATGCCCTTCTTCAATAATGGGACCGTAAACCAAACAATAGTTTTTTTGAGGTAAAACTGCACACCAACCACTATTCTTACAATTTATTGGTAAACATCATAATTATTTCTCAGTGCCACATTTACTATTCATTGTGAGTTGCGACCAAACTGCCGTAGTTAAGAACCAGAGAGTCAGAAAATGGCCATATCATATACGGCTGGTACAAATGTTGATAAACTTTCTAATGTTAACTTGTGACAAATCGTAGACTACTTTCTTATGCTAACACACTTGTTATTAACATGATTGAACAAAAAGTCTATGGCATTAAGTATAGAACATTTTTCTGTGCCTACATTAGGGATTTCGGAATACAACCATTCTATAGGAATTTTGTAACCAAAAGAATCCCCATGCATATTTCGCTCGCTCTCTGAACAATTTAATATAATCACAATGCAGAGTACAAAGTCACGCTAATTGTGTATATGGCATATAGAAATTATCTATTTGAATAAATGAGCAAGATCAGGATCATTCAAATCCACATCCAACAATCCATTCAACTTCATATATTCTACATAATGATCTGGCGGCTCCACTGCACGAGTATATTGTGGAGTATAACCGTGAATTCTTGCAACGTCTTTGGCAAGCCATTTAGCATATGTCTGGTCTATAGGAGGTACAATCTTCAATAATGTCATATTGTCCACTTCTTGCTTCTGCTTCTCCAATTTGTTCCCCATGGCAAAAAAACCTGAATAAAGATTTTTGACAAATAAATTAGTACAAGGTATTTGAGTGGAATTAGAAGAGGTGATTTTTGTTGCAGATAGAGGTAAATGGTAAGGTGTTGAATACTGAAATCCCCATTCAAATCATCCTCAGCCCTATAAGCTAGTACTCATGGATTTCATCACATACATTGAAATCAGCGTGTTTGGTTCACTTGTTCTCCTAAATTATGTTTTTGCAAAGCAGAAGCAGCAAGCAGCATTAAAATTACTTTGGTCCTGCTTTTTAATAGTTGTTTCAATAAGTATGATAGTCAAAGTACTAACAGAAAGAGAGCTTATCATAGAAGTACTAATGTCGAAAGCTTCTTCTCACCAATATCTTTTGTGTTTGGATGTAATCGTACAGATGTTTCCATTTGATGAAATTACTTACAGGTACATATTTTTAAAATATAAACTGTAGAGATATTAATCATTTTATTATGCTTTATGTAATATCCAACAACTTAAAACATCCAATGATGGTATCACACATTATGAATGCATGATACTGATGAAAAACATGATTGCACATTATGTAACAACCAAACTAAACCTCAATTTGATTCAAACCATTGGGATGGTCTGCTGGCAAAATTCTCCCACTGTCTAATACCCACAATCATTAACTCCACCAGCTAAGAAAATTTTGGTAATAATGTTGTGGTTTCTGGTTCTGAAGTTGAACTCCAATTGTAACTAAGGTCAGGAAACTGATAGACACCCGGTAAGACAAACGTACAGTAGAAGAATTAATGCTATAACAGGCAAAGAACAGAATTAATGTTGTAATAGACAAATAATAGAATTATGGCTGTAACAGATAGTTAAACTTATAAATAGAACGTAATAGGATAGAGTAGGGTGTGGATAATTTTGAAAAGAATTCCGTAATTGGAGTGCACTGATCTCTCGAAAACTCAGAACCTGTGAGAATTACTTGTAAAATTCTTCCCTAACTCTGCATTTCAGTTTCACATTGGGACTGGGTTAGAATCTTATGGGTTCAGCACTAAAGAATCCTTCTTTTTTCAGCATTCTTAGGTACCAGTCCCTATCAAATATTTTCTACCACCTCTAATTGGAGGTCTTTCTAAATTCAACAACAAGCATTCACTAAACAGTCAAAACTTTTGGTAAGAAGCTAAATTGACTTATTACTATTGAATCTTCCAAGCAGTCTGATAAAAACTCCATAACACCACACATTTGTCCTTGCCTTCAAAAAGAACAAAGGGCTCAATCGAACACATAGCCAAATCAAATTCAGCATTATCCTTATGGTCAGTTAATACCAGGTCTGTATGGGAAGTAGGAGCCTCCAGAACAGCATGATGAGTAGGCTCAGTTTCAATGTTCCAAATCAGTACCTTAGGACTATTTGTGTGGATGGCTACTATCTTACTATTTTGGGAAAGTTCCTTGATTCTATTCACCTTGCCAGGGTTTAGCATAGTTTTAAACTTCCTAACAAAGGGATAGCATGCTTCTTCGTTAAACTGGGAGATGTGCTCAGCTGCAGCAACCCTGGAGTTTAACAACCTGCAATTGGCTTTGGGAAGATCGAGATGATGATGGTTCTGTTAAGTTGCTTGCTCTCCTTGAGGACCCCATCGGCAAGAGAGAGGAGGCTAGGCAAGGTTGTGGTTGGCAAACCAGTCGTAGAGGGAAGGGAGCAAAGACTTCCACTGAATGTACCTCTCCTCTTTCTCGTTCTCCTTCAAAGGCTTCATCTTACTATGTATCTCTCTTCAACTTCATCCTGTTGTTGGGGCTGATCTTCTTACAACTGAACCTTGGATTCTTCTACATTCAAGATTGTGCAACCATCACCAGAAAAGCTTCCAAAAATAAAGGACCAAGTTGTGCTGACTTGATATCACGAATACGCAACATATTAAGCTTCTCCATTTTTGTAATTCTCCAAAGATTAGAGATGATGGAGTGGATGAGGAGAAAGGAAAGAGGATGAAAGATGACCGGAAACATAGGAGCGTGACATTGCAAGAGGAGAGAATTTTGCGGAAATGATGGTGAGCAACATTGGAGCTTTGATACCATCTTAGGAATCTAACAAGGTGGAGGGGAAAGAGAAAGAGCATAGTTGTCAAAATTGTGATCCAAATTGTAGGATTGTGCAATTTTACGAGCTGCAACATTTTGTTCGACCTGGATCTAACATAGGATCGAGACCTTGCAAGATTGGGTAAGAACATACAACAAGGTCGTGAAATTGATGAGATCCAGCAAGATAGTACTAACAGTGCTAAAAAAATAAAGATATTGAATCAAGTTTTCAATAAAACCTCTAGAGCTGCTTCTAATTTATGTGCCATCAAACAACTTCATTCCAGCACTCAAATTCTTGCAAATAATATCAAGAACACTTCTCAGCTTCTCTTACAGCCTTTAAACTTATGATTGACTACTGGTTTCAAATCATTATTTGGTTTAAAAGCAGGGACTTTGTAATAATTAAAACTTAAGAACTTAGTATTTGGTATTTTCTTATGTTTAAGTTGTTATTTATGACTTATGAGTTGTTAATGATCTTATCGTCTATGAATTTATGTTTAATTAAGTGTTTGTGATGATTTAAATGCTTATTTATGGTATTTTACATGCATATCTATGAAATTTATATGCATATATAGGAAAATATGTTATGTGTAGGATCTTATGCTCCCTGTTTAGATCACATGTTTTATGATGTTAAACCCCCCTCCCAATCCTAGTTAAAATCTCGACTTTGACTACCTTGAGAATAAGGCATTGAGCCAAATTGAAGAATGTGTAAATTTATTATAAGAAAATGGTTTACAATGATACAAAACACATTTATAATATCAAACTTATCCGATCACTAATTAACTAACAACAAAAACTACCAACAGACTAATAACCTCCTATTTCTAATAAATCATGCTAACGAGCTTGCATATTTATACTGTTTTTCTCATCTCCAATGCAAGAGTACCAAGACTTTGTTTTATATATAATACAATTGAACTGTATAAGTTAGTGACTTTATTGTAGTCTAGCAATATTTTGTATAACATATATGGTTGACAGAGAGCTCCTTCTGTTTTCATTTTTAATAATCAAGAAACACCCACACATGCCAGCTCATGCATTCCACACTCATCATCAACCATGCACACTGTTACAGGAATAACAGAATCAGTGATGTAGTTATTGCTTTCTACTAGATGTATTTTTTCATCACATGTAATGCCTTCCCATTCTCTTCTCTATCTTCTCTGTGCAAAGCATGTATATATACACGATGTATTCTTTTTCCAAAAAATGAGTTATACAATTATTCCTAGCTATAATTTGTGTCAAATCATGAACCCTTCCGATATTTCTCTCTCCTCTGATTCAACACTTTGCAAAAATGCACCCTGCTTTTTCTAATAACAAATGATTGATGTAGGAACCAATATTTGGTGTAGAAGTGCTATTAAGATAAAGGTTGAGATATTAAAGAAGAAGAAGAAGAACAACAACAACAACAACAACAAAAACAAGAATTCAGTCTTCCAAAAGCATTTCAATTCGATTTTAACAAAACTGATTCATGCTTTGGCAAACCCGCATTCTCATGTCTCAGCTTCCTCTTACTCATAACACAGCAAGGCTCAATTCCAACCAAGACCAACTTGGATGCCTCCTTCATGTAAAACAACATTGACGAAAATCTATTCCTAGTTTATATTTATTGAATCTGTGGTCTCTGCATGCACTAACCTGTTGTCAATAATCTGCTGAATTGATAGAATTAATATGATTGGGAACAAAAACAAGCATCAAAGAGCATTAAACATCAGATAACATCGCACCTCAGTTCCCAATTCTGTCTTATGCCCATAATCATAGGTAATAACAAGCAACGGTTTACAAAAAGACGCATAAATGTCCATAGAGAGAATTTAACAGCTGAAAAAAAAAAAAAACCTAAAACACCCTAAAGCTACAAATGCTAACGTTATTTTCCAGAGGAATCAATCCCTCTGTTGTGAATCATAAATATTGAGAGTGCAATCTCACAGGATTCTTACAAACAATCAAAATTGACAAACAATGCTCATAAAACAATCACAATTCTCAACGTATTGGGTAATCATGTAAACAAAGACCCTTAATAGAGATTTTTCTGCAATAAAAGCTACGAAAATCTATAAAAAAAATAACAAAGCATTTAAACATAAATAAACTCTATCCAAACGGGCTCTTTATTCAATCTGAGTTACAGCAGTTTGCTTTACATAACATACACGATCTTCGTCATTGAAAGAAAAGCAACAATTGAATGAAAATAAATCAAATTTCAAATTCTGGAAAATATTGTTAAGCATATCCGTAGATGCAAAATTGGAATTAAAATGACGATTTCTAAACTTAGCACTAAAAATAAATGGCATTGGCGCATACCTTCACGAACACAAAAGATAGTGATTTTGGGTGGCACAGTCGCGAACTAGGGATAAGCAGTTCCAAGCTATGGAGTTGGGGGTTCACTGGGGTGGATAATATAAGGAGAAAAATGGTTCATCCAGGCCTTCACTTCATTCATCCAATTATTATTTTATTTCCTTCTCAGGTATTTAAAATGGTTCTGATTAGATTTTCAGTATATGTTTGGATTAATTTTTTTAGACAAATAATTATTTATTTTTTAAAAATTATATTATGAAATTAATAAAAATAAATAATTATTTTTCAAAATAAATTAAACTAGATATGAATTTAATTATTTCTTGAATTTTTATACTAATAATAGTGCAGTTTGCTTTGTTTACTTTTATTTTTATTTTTTTTATTTTTGGAAATTCTATATTATTTATACTTTTTGACTAATAAATTATAAATAATTAGTATAAAAATGGATAAATATTTTTTCCTTCATTTTTTTTTATTTCTTTTATTTTTATCTTTCTATATTTTTTTCTCTTTTAAATATATACAAGGATCCTATAAACACACCTTTTTTATCTTTTTCTCTTTTTCAAATAGACCTTTTCAATTATCGGAGAAAATCTGATTCTACAAAAATAGATGATGACATATAAAAAAATAAATAATAAAATTAAAAAAAAAATTTAAATAAAATAATTTAAATTTTTTTATCAAAATGATAAAGCAGAGCTGGCAAACAAAACAGTAAAATTATTCAATTAAAAAAAACAAAAAATTGTTTGAAAAACAATCTTTATTGAAATTATGACTTTTACTGTGTATGATTTTCTTCCTATTTTAAATTTTTTGAAGTTTATTCTTTTAATTTTAATTATTTTGTTCTTTTCTATTTTACGCTTTAAAAAATTTAGCCTAATAAAAAATGAGAATGTTAAAATTAGTGTTTTTCTATTATTTTATTTTTAATTGGAAAACAAATTTTAATATATATATGTATAATAAATAGAAGAGTAAAAATATTTATATTCTTGGATACATGTCGATATATTTGTAATAAATATCTATATATTTATAAAGTAGATGAAAATCCATATTATACTATAAGTCTAAGTAGCTACCAACATATTTATAAAAATATACTTTTATAGAAACATTTAAAATATTATGATATGATATTATTTTATAATGATATAAATTTTTTATATTATTTTATTATAATATTGTCAATATATTAATCTATAATGGTATGATATAATATTAATCTATATTATAAAATATAATATAATATTATAGTAAACTATAGATGTTTTTTTATAATTTTTATATTTATAAACATTCATGAAATACTGGTATACTATTAATTTTGATGGGTACAGATACAAATAATATAGGGTTAAATATGTTTTTAGTTCCACTAAAATATTTAAATTTTGATTTTTGTCCCTTAAATTTAAAACTTTTGGTTTATGTTTTCATTTTTTAAAATACATTGACCATAGTCCTTATATTAACTTAAATTATATTAAATTAAAATAAATTAATCATGATTTGAGAATTATAATAAAAAATATTTTATAAATGGTCAAAATTTTCTTTAATAATGATTGATTTTACTTGACTTAATGTAACTTAAATTAATACAAAGGATTATAATCATGATATTTTAAAAAACAAGGGACCTCAACCAAAGATTTTATAATTGAGGGATCAAAACCAAAATTTAAATATTTTAGAGGGACTAAAAACATATTTAACCCAATAATATATTATTCGCATCTTGCATCTTGTCTCATTAATAATTTTAATACTTAAATCAAAATTAAAAAGTTGAATGAGATAAGTTAAAATTTATGATTTATTTAATAATAAATATTATATTGTATTAATAAAAAATTAAGGATGTAAATTTTTTAATTAAAATAATAATAATAAAATAATTATTTAATTTAAAATAATAATTTTTATTAAAAAAATTATACTTACATTCTATATTTTGATAAAATTTTATTTGATATTTTTACTTTTTTATATATCATTGTAAAAACTATCTAAAGTCATTTTGTTATGATTTTAAAAAAAAATTATAAAGATAAAATTATTATTTTGTAAATTTATCTCTATTTTTCTAATACTTTAATTTTTTATTTTTATGTTTCATCTTTTATTTTTAATATTTTACTTGGTTCTTTGTCTTAAAAAATATATCAAAATATATGTGTTACGTTTTAAATTTGAAAAATACAAGACAATATATAAAAGAAAACAAATTTTTATTTTAAAATATACAACACAATCTAAAATGTTAAGAAATTGTTATGTATTCTGTATGAAAAAGTTTGAAGGAGTAAAAAAAAATTTATTAAATTTGTTTTTTGGATGAAAATAAAAAAATTTATTAAAATAATTGAATATAAGGAAAAAAAATTATTTCTAGACTGAATAAAAGAAGATGTTTCATTACTTATTGCTCAACGTTAAAGATACAAATATTTTTAAAATAAAAATTTATTAATAAGTATATACACATCAAATGACAAAGTTTTATTTAATTTTTTAATGTTAAACACATAAACACACAAAATACATAATGTAACAAAATTTAAATAATTAATTTTTTTTATAAAAATATTAAAAAATAAAGATATCAAATAAAATTATATTAAAATATAAAAAATATGACTCTAAATTTTTTTTATTAACATGACATCTTAAACTTTTAAATTTAAAAATTAAATTTCAATAAGATTGATTAAGATTTCAATAATTTTATTATTAGATTTATTTAAGAAGGGAAGACATCTTTATTTTCTTTGATCTAAATATTTTTAAGTTTTTTTTTATAGTATATTGATATTCAAAATTTAAAGTTTATAAAATATAAATAAAAAATATTTAACATTGGTGAAACATGTGACTTAATAAGAATTATCGTAACTTCTAATCTTTTTTATTTAAGAATCAGATTTATAATTTAATATATAGAAATTAAAGATAATGTTAAAAATATATTATTAAAATTGACATAAAAAATAAAACTAGTGGATAAGTTAGTTAAAATTTTAAAAATAAAATAAAATTTAAAATATAAAAATTATTTAAAAGTTAAATATTTAATTAAAAGTATTAATAAGACTAATTTATAAATGATCTAACAAATATAAAATAATAAATAAAGATATAATTAACTAATTGATTAAAATTTAATAAGTATGATATATATTTTTAGTATAAAAAACATATTAAAACTTAATTAAATAAATTTTATTTTCTATTTTTATATAAAAAAATTTAAATAACAACATAAAAAGTAATTATTTTTATAAAAGAGATCAATATTTTATTTAAAAAATTAATATAAATAAGATAATACTTAAATTCAATAATATATATTAAAATAATATTTTAAAATATAATATTTTATAATAATATAAAAAATATAAATATATCAAAATTATAATTCTATTATAAAAAATTAAATAATATTAAACTTATAAAAATAAATAAATAATTAGATTATAAAAATATATTGAGGATAAAAATAAAAAATATTTCGGTTGAGAGATTAAAAACTTAAATACTACATAGAATAATTTTAAAAAAATAGTAATAGTTATTCCAAAAAAAATACAATAGTGACTACTAAAAACTATTTTACTACACAAAATTTAAATGTTTCAATAAATTTTTTATCCAATAATTTTAACATTCAATTAATTAAGATATTTGTGAAATATATCCATAATCTTAAGTGTTCATAGATAATCCAATCTAATGCAAATGGAAAAATGTTAAAATAAACTAAAAAATTAATAACCAAATTAACTAAAAATTAAAAAAAATATTTTTATTAAATAAAAAATTTAAACTAAATATATATATATATAATTTATGAAATTAGCTTCAAATTTAAATATTTATCAAATTATAATATTAATTTTTAGGAGATATAGATTATTATTATAATATAATAAATTTTATATATTTAAATTTAGTTAAAGTATTGCTTAAGTTTCATATCTTTTATTGTATAATTTTTAGTGTTACATAAAAATATGTTGTAATTGAAAATTTTGTAGGAATGATAATAAAATAAGATTTATTTAAGTTTTTAAAATTAAATTAATAACATGTTTTATGATTTGATATAATAATAGTAGTGTCTTAAATTTTTATATAATATTTTTTGATTTATTAGATTTTATTATAAATTTTTGTAAATAACATTCAAATTATTCAATTTTTCATATAATTTATTCATTTATAAAATCATAATTCACATCAATTTTCATGCGTCATTCAAAAAAATATTTAGTGCACTTGTACACGAGTAAACATACTCAAAAGTCAATATAATAAATAGACATAAACATTTATTTAAAAATTTACCTTCTTATCAAAATTATTTGTTTATGCATGCTTCTAAATTTTTTGACAGCATGCTTTCTTATCTTAAAATTATTTTAATTTTCTAAACTTTTGAATTTTATAATAAGTTTTTCATAGAAAATCTAAGTCACTCTTTCTTTCTAAATTATCTATCCATCTTCTTTTATCATAAGTTAAGTTTTTTCAATATTCTTAAATTTAAGTTTGTGAAAAAATGAACCATGAACTTACTTGGCCGAATGACTTATTTTGGTTTAACTTACCTTATGTTCCTTAATTTAGGTATTTTATGAACAACTACCTTATTTCAAACTTTAGTGAATGTGATTTTATACTTCTTGAGTATTAATCTAATTAGCTAACAAAATTTGTTAAGTCTGATTTAATTTGTTTGTAAATTTTACTTAAAAATCTATGTCCATTGATTTGAAAATTCTCTTAAAAATCTTTAGACATCCACACTAATCATCTTAAAATTTATTAACCACTTTGATGGAATTACCTAAATCTTGGCCAAATCATACTTATTATTCCTAAGATTTTATGGTTAAATTTTTTATATTTTTAAAAGGTAATTATTGTGAGGTTATGACTTAGGTTGTTAGATGGGTTTATTTTGGTAATTTTTAAGGTATTTATTTTCCATGACATGGTCGAATGACCTCCTAACTTATCAAAACCTCTTAATTAAAATTTTAATATTCATCTTATACTTAGAGGGATTCATTATATACCTTAATGAAAATTTTAACTCTTTTTTTTCTTAATTTAGAGGACTTGGCCAAATGGCCATCTTGCCCCTTTAATGGTCTTTTTCACCAATTTTTTCCTATTGACTTGTAAATCTTAGTTTATGATACTAAATTACACACTTTACTTTTGGATCCATCAAACTTCTATCCTTAATTCATGGTCTTGGTCATGACTATAAAGAGTTTGAGATGTCTCATTCACCTTCTAAGTCCCCAAGTCCATTTCTTATCTTATAACAATAAAAGTCCAACTTTTGTGAAGTAAAGTTTTAATTTGTGACTTAACTTTTTGAGTCCTTTGAATTATGATTATATGGATCCCGATTTGTACTTTTTTTTTTAAAAAAGATCCAAGTTAAATATTTGAACTTTTTATGAAGATAGAATCAAGCTTGCAACTTAGAAGAGAAAAGATCATACATCATTTTTTAAGACAACCAAGTTGAGATCCACAAGATCTACTCCAAACATTAATTATCCTCCACTTGAGCATTTTTAAACACTTAACAAAGTTTTCCAAAATTTTTCAAAGACATTTAAAAATAACTTTTAAAAAATTTTAATCGATTAATTTGCTCTAAAAGCTCCAAAAAACACTTTAATTTATTAAAACTTTCTCTTGGCCTTCAAAAATCACTAAAAACTTAGTGATGCTTATTTTAAATAAACTAGGGAAGTTTTAAACAAGAATATGCTCAAGAAAGTTAGATCCATAGAGTTTAGAGAAGGATCCACAAAGGAACAAGAAGAATAAGTCAAAATCACATAATAAAAGACTTAGAAAAATTTTAAGATAGAAATCCCTACTTGTTGAATACTATGAAAAGTTATTGATGGGTTTTGTGATAATGTTACACCTCTATGATAAACCCAAAATGAAAATCCTTGAAGAGGGTTGATGGAGTTTTTTATTTTCTTAGATTATAACTTAAACTTCAAAGATGGAAGCTTAAACTTGGTTAGTTCTTGGTTTAGAGAAGTTTGGAGATAAAAACTTGATCTTGGAGAGTTCTCTAAATGTTTGGATGAGTGGTTTTGTTGCAATAAAGATGATTATCACCTTAGTAATTTCGTCCACTTCATGATTGGTTACCTAGGGATTAAATTTTAACTAATGGTTATATGGTCTTTTCACTTGTAATTTCTCTTTATTTAATTTAATTGTAAATTATGAAGACTTATCCTCTCAACCTAATCATGATTTATTTAACCTAGTCATAATTAATATAACCTAATCATAGTTAGATTTTTTTAACTTAACCATGATTACTTTTATCTCTCCTTATAAATATTTTTCTTTTATGTCATTATGAATTGGCAACTCATGATGGATAGTCATCATCATTTTAATTCATGTAGAATTTTTGTACATATGGATATGGTTCAAGTTACAAGTCTATACTTAACAATTTTTGACCTTCTTGGGTTTTCAGGGGTATTTTGATCATTTTAAAAAAATTCATAAAAGTTTCTAAACTACTTTCTTGATGTTTTTAATCCTTATTAGTACATTTCTAAATCATTTGTAAGTCATTTACTATTTTTTTGGAACAGTTTAACCATTACACAAGTCAAGGCTCTTTAAGGATATTTTTAGCATTTTCAAGTGACGTTTTCATTCTTTCTCCATCCTTAATTTTTCTTCATGATATTCAAACATTTATTGATGAGTTCTCAGTCTTTATAATTTTTTGTAGCTTTTTATTTTGAGTTGCCTGCACATTATCCATCGTTGTCTCAATGGAGGACTATTTTTGTCATTTTACAAAAGATTTCTAATTTTTCTAAATTTTTATTTCTATCGACGTTTTCCTTTTTGCTAATATGAATTCTTGGTGTTGGGAGTCTATCATATAAATTTGGGAATTACATTATTATTGCACTTTGGAACAAACAAGTACAAGGATGAAAATGAGACAATTAGTAGACTGCATCAAATAAATGAAAAGATTCCTTATTACTTACTTGAACAAGGAATTACCCACAACGCAACTAATACATTATCACAATGTCTATTGACCAAATTAAATTTAGATGAAACTATGGCTAAGCTGGGTGTTGGAACAACCAAGTATAAGGATAAAAACGAGACAATTAGTAAACCACATCAAACAGACGAGAAGATCCCCATCAGTTGCTTAAATAAGGAATTGACCACAATACAATTAATACATTATCACCATGTTTGTCGACCAAATTAACTTGGTATGATACTGTGGCCAAGCTTCATTTTGGAACAACCGAGTACGAGAATGAAAACAAGCTAATTAGTAGACCTCATCAAACAGATGAGAAGATCCCTCATCACTTGCTTAAATAAGGAAACATGCACAACACAACTGATACATTATTATCACGTTTGTCGATCAAATTATATTTGAATGAGATTGTGGCCAAGTTGCGCTTTGGAACAATTAAGTACAATGATGAGATCATTATGCAACATCATTATTTCCAATTACACATTGAGGGACAAAGTGCGATTCAAGGGAAAAAGAAGGATGAGATCGCTTCATTGGGCAAAGGATGATGAGGTCATTTTGCAATACCATTATCTCGACGTACACCTTAAGGAAAAAATGCGACTTTAAGAAAAACATGAAGGATAAGATCATTTTGCAACACCATTACGCAAACATACACCTTAAGGATAAAGTACAACTTCACGAGAAAAGGAAGGTTGAAATCGTTCGCAACATTATTAATCCTTACATACACCTTGAAGACAAGATGCAATTTCAAGAGTGAAGGAATGATAGAATCTTAAGACGCAACATCAACATTTTCAATGTCAACTTATACTTTAAGGACAAAGTGTATTTTCAATAGGGAAAGAATGATAGGATCTTATGATGTAGCATAAAAATTAGCATAGTCAAACTCACAACACATGTGATGCATAACATATATCGATGGACATTTGAAGGGATTATGTTGATTATTTGAATATTTTATTTCTATCTTTTAGTTAGCTACTTTTTTTAAGTTAATAATTTATTTTATCTATTAGTTTTATTTCTTATATTTTAGTTAGTTATTTTTTAAAGTTGATAGCTTCTTTTATTAGTTAATTTTATTTATTATCTTTTATAATTAAA
Source organism: Canavalia ensiformis (assembly GCA_026541065.1). Taxonomy (NCBI): domain Eukaryota; kingdom Viridiplantae; phylum Streptophyta; class Magnoliopsida; order Fabales; family Fabaceae; genus Canavalia; species Canavalia ensiformis. The sequence continues at coordinate 295,467 of JAMKYM010000475.1, forward strand.
AATAATGTTATTTAAAAAATGGATGTATAACATTTGAAAATATCAAATAATATTTATTTAATCTCGTATATTTATATCGTGAGAATTATCTCAAATATTATGATATCGTATCAATTTTCATCGTAACAATTTGTGCCAACAGACAAAGTAAAACTCGTAGGGAATGTCATTGTGATTATAAAGGTTGAAAACACCATAAGAGTGTTGATTTTATCTTTGTATTGACCCATATTTGGAGCTTCTGATTCCATTTAGATGTGGTGTTTCTATCGATGTCTTTTCTAGTATGATACATATATATATCTTTTTAAAGTAAGTCTCGAATGCTCCACCGTATTCTCCATCGTTATTTAATCTCAAGCTCTTCAATTTTTATTTTTTATTTTATGAAATGATTTTCCAACATTTATTTTTTTAAGTGTGATAAATTGATTACTTAAATTAATAAATCAATTTATCCAATATTTTTTCATAAGGTTTGCTCTTACCATTAAACAAAATTATTATGGATTCATATAAGTCAATTGTTATCAACTTATGGAAAATGATAATTTCATGTTCCCATCTAGTAATTAAATTTTTATGCCAAAATAATTTTTTAGGATTCATATTGCAATAAAACTGAAACACCACCATAATGTGTGGTTTCACATGGAAATTTGAATGTTGTGAATATGTCTATTATAAACCAAACAATTAACCATTACTTATTTTTAAATATTTAATCCATGTAATTTTTTGTTTATTATTGTTCATAATTTGATATACATAATTTGCTATAAAGCTGTGTATCTTATGTTTATAATAATTTGTGTAATTTTTCTTTAAATAAAAAATTATTAATTTTTTTTATTAATGTGGTTTATGCCAATAATGTATATTTATGTTAAATTTACGATACATATTTATATCAAACTCACAATAACTTTAATAAAAAAAAATTAATAAAAAAAATTAATTAATAGAGCTCGAGAAAATAGAAGAGCTATATATCATGTGTAATATAAAAAAAACATATCATATGAATGTTTTATCATATTAGATATCAAGAATTATACATAAAATTTTAATAAAATTCAAAAAAAATATATTAAAAAATAATCTATATAAAACTCCAATCACATCTATTTATTTACAGATTTTGGATATATAATTGCTTAAAATATCATTTTACCACCTTAGATTGAAATAATTGATAATACATCACATATAGACAAACTTCATTATAATTAAATTTATGATTAGACATCTTTTATAAGATATGAGAAATACAGTTTTTTTAGAGATCAAACTTTTAATTTACCTATTTATTCTTCTTTCTATTTTATCATTTTCTATGAATTGCGTAACAAGTATATAAAATATTTTATATTTTATTTTATTTTTACTATTAATTATAAAAATATAATTTTTTTTATAAATCTTCATAAAAAAACAATAATTAAAGAAAAATATGGTAATATTTTTTAATTCAAAATAAAAATAATTTTTTTTTCAAATATAAAAATTTATAAATTATTTTTCTCATTAATTTTCTTTATTAAGAAGGAAGTAAAATCAAATAGGCCAATTGTAAATTTTTCTTTTTTATTTTCTTCTGATTGTAAAGAAGAAAAATGAACTTCATTTTGCTTTACACATTTTCACTATTGTTTTTTCTTTTTATCTACAAAATGTTATTTCCTATATATCCCTAAAAAAATTATTTCCTATATATCTTCAAAAAATTTAAGGCTAAATTTTCCTCCTTTTTGTCATTTTGTTAAGTAGTCATATCTTTCTATTTAAATTCTCTATTTTCATATTCAGTCAAGTGGTTTCAATCCTTCAACATCACACCTTTATAAAATTTGAAAAATTCTTCTATAAATTGAGATAAGTAATTCTTTTTTATTTTTTTTCATCTAATATATGTATACTTTACATAGTTATTTCTTTTATATTATCTTCTTATTTTTACATATTTATTTAAAAAATCTCAATCCATTGATATTATATTTTTTAATTAATTTTTTTTCTATAAGTTAAGTAATACTTTTCTAATATCTAATCATCTAACTAATATATGTATAATATACTTAATTTTCTTATTTTGCATCTCTATTATCACTTTTATTCCAATAATTTTAACCCTTCAATATCATACATTTTTTAGAATTTAATTTTTTTTTATATAAATTGAGATAAGTAGTTCATAGTATCTTATCATATAATACACACATAATTTACATAATTATTATTATTTTATTTCATATTTCTATTTTTATAATTACTTAAGTAATTCCAATCCTTCAACATCATACTTTTTTTTTTTCGAAAGATTCCTCTCGAGGTTAAGGTAAATAATCCTCTTATTTCTTCCTCATTTGTTACGTGCATACTTTATTTGTTATCCTCTTTACTTTGTGCAGATGTGGTGTAATTTTGTTATGCATATTTCAATCGTGATTTATATATATATATATATATATATATATATATATATATATATATATATATATATATATGTTAATAATGGTATTTTTCTAGAAGACATATATAAAAAGAATATATATTATTTTAAGAATGAGAATTATATATCCAAATCACATAACTATACATGAAAAAGTTAATATGATCATTTAAAATATATATATATATATAATTTTAATTATTTAAATAATATATATATATATATATATTAATTTTAATTATTTAAATAAAATCTAAAAATTTATATTCATTATTTTTATGTATCATAATAATATAACTTCCATGTATGTATGTGACAAAAGCCTGAAACCTCTATTATTACTACCACATCCGAAAGTTGTTTCTGGTGATTGTTAAATGTCATGTAAAAAAAAAAAAAAATTCTTCCACCGTCTCAGTTGAGCTGAAGCTCGATTGTAATAATTAAATTCAGATAAGAACCGATAAATAATTAAAATAAAAATATAATAAAATATTAAATTCAATAATTAACTATTTTATTATACATAATTTTTTATTAGCATAACAAGTATTGCTTTTTTTTATTAGATTGGATGTACACAGACCAATGAAAAGATTGGGTAAAGATAGAAATATGACAACAACATAAATACTTTAACAAACTATCTGTTTGTTGGAAGCATGTTTTCCAAGTGGAAATATTACAACCTTAGAAGCATGTAAATAGACAATTAATTCAATGTCCCATGGCATGTGCAATCTCTCTGTCCTTTCGCTATAGCCGGCAAAATTTGACTTGCTGCTGATGTGGTAGGCAATGATTGATTCACCCACAAGGCGTGGCAACTTGGCTAGATTGGGTGTACAACATGGACTTTATCCTAAACATCCAAAAAAGGTAACATCCTTTAATTAATTATTATTCTATTTCATATATATTAAAATATTAGGATGATAACATTCAAGTATTCATGATTAGTTTTCTTAAACCATCACACATTTATTATTAGTTTATTAGGATTGTCTGCATCTGGTGTTGTGATAAGATAAAAAAGAGAGAACGAATTTGGCTTTGAATAATAGCTCCAAAAAAGGGGATCAGATCATGAGAGAGAAAGAGCAGCAATTCACTGATCCAGTTCAGTACATATATATAGACCCATTCAGCTTTATTTGACTCTTTACTGTGTATGACAGTCTTTGAGAACTGAAGGTAGTTTGCAGCCAGAAAAGATTGAAGCACTCACTGCATGAGCAAGGTAAAGGTAATGACCTCATTATTTTCACAAACTCCCATAAATCATAACCATAAATTTAATTCTGCTGCTTTTTGCTCCTATGTTAGCTTACTTGATCTTCTGTCACTTGATATCATTTTCTATTGATCAATTTGTTGGGATGTGGAAAATAATTCAAAGCAAAGGGGTTTTTTAAAAAATCCAATCTTTTTCTCTCTCTAACTTTCCTTTTGGTTTATTCCTCAATTTTTATCTTTCTCTCTCTTCATGTTGTATCATATGTCAGATATTAGTGCGTCCTGCAGATTCCAGCGTTTGCAACTTGGGTTCTGGCCTTTTCAAACCCAGCTGTCCTATTAGTGGTAAAGCTATTGTTGGGATGGGACCAATTGTGACCCATCTTGCATCTCTTTGTGCTATCTCAGGATTACCATCAATGTCATTTATGATTTCTAAGTTCCGCCCTAATTAATTCTTACCCACTTGGGCCTTTTTTTTTTTTTTCCTTAAATCTGGCTGTTTCCTGATTTTACCTTTTTTTTAATATCTAGATTCCCTTTATCTGCCTTTATTAGGCCAATTATTAATTTCACTTTATTATTTTTCAAATATCAAAATGAAATATTTTGAGATAAGTAGGATTTTATTTTTTCACCTAAGGAATAAGGGATGCATAAATAAGTCTTTCACAGTTGAAATTAGGTTTTTACGTGACTGTGAATTGAATCTGTGAAATGGTGTGAAAGAAAAAAAAATATGCTGGTTGGTTAGAGTGTCAGAAGCTTTGCAGTGCTGGCTGTAGCTTTGGCCTCTTCTGTTTTTCAGGTGATTACTTGCTAATCACTTTTAATTCTGATAAATAGCATAGCCATACACAGTGTAAGGAAACTACTGTATATTTTACCATGAAGTATGTCCAAGTGGGGTTCTGAATAAGGTGTTTGATTAAATTGTTGAGATTGGACATGTTTTGCAGACCCTTGATTCCTTGAAAAGTTTTATGATATCTAGGCTGAAAAAAAAGGACCTAAACTCATTTGATAATCACAATATCATTCTAATATTCTTATAAGTTTTTTGTTTTTCTGAAACTTCTACCTTAGAAGTCCTAATGGTGCTGGCTGGACCTTGATGCCTTATTTATTTCTTTTGGTTTTCTCAGGGTTGAAGGTTTTGAACCTTAAGTGATGAAATACAGTCTGTTCTATAGCCAGAGTAGAAAACAAAATATGAGGGTGTTGATTGTGTTCAGTTAAAGGGAGATTTACAACAGTTATAGGCTTTAGTTATGGTGGAAAGATATAATTTTGTGGTCCTGTGCTGTTAAAACTGTTCTTATCAGTAGGGCCATGGATAATTTGGACTTGTTTTTTTTTTCTTCAAAGTATGGGATATCACAATTTGAATGCTCATGTTATTCATCATAGTCTTCTCGGTTTTTCTACTTTGTTTGTTTATGAAATGTCTCTTTCGTATAAGAAATCTAAAGCCCTAATTACCATCTTATTGACTAACTTCACATCAATGTCCAAATTTTCACATCCCTTAAAAATGCCATGTATTGCATCTTTGTATTTATGATTGTCAGATATTTCTCATGTCCTAACTGTACTTTGTTGCCTTTTCATTCATCAATAGGTATGTAATTCACAAGAGTCCAGTATTTTGAATTCTGAAGCAAAGTCACCATTGAAATTTTACATACCTCAAGAGTGTTTTGGGATTTAATTGGTATTGAATTCGTTCTGCTTCCTGGCATTTTATGCCTCTGTTGGCTCTAGTTTAGGTGTAGTCCAACATATCTGCTCCAATAATTTAACATACCATCAAAATTAATGTTAGGGTACTCATCATAGAATTATCTAGATCCATAATTCCCATAATCAGAGTGCTTGTGGTATTTAAGTTGTGGGTTTGACCTGGATTGTTGAACTGTTAGAAAGAAACCTTTCCTCTCCTTCCTGTTATAAATATCCATAGTTGATTAAAAAAAAACTAGATGATTGTGGATGAAGCGGGTAGTAGCTCTGAATGGAGCAAAGAACAGGATAAAGCATTTGAAAATGCCTTGGCAATTCATCCGGAGGATGCTTCAGACCGATGGGAGAAGATTGCGGCTGATGTACCTGGGAAAACTTTGGAAGAGATTAAACAGCACTACGAGCTCTTGGTTGAAGATATTAACCAAATTGAATCTGGTTGTGTGCCTTTACCATCTTATAATTCTTGTTCAGAGGGCTCAACTAGTCATGCTAGTGATGAAGGAACTGGCAAGAAGGGAGGCCAACCGTGGAATTGTAACAGTGAATCTAATCATGGAAATAAGGCTTCAAGATCAGATCAGGAACGACGGAAAGGTATTGCATGGACAGAGGATGAACACAGGTTAGTTTATCTTTGCTTAAATATTTAGAAAACCTTTATATTCTAGTCTAAGGCTATAGTAAATAGCATGGGACAGGTTACTTATTTTTAATTTGATATTGTTTGCATTTGTTTGTCTCAAGTTTGATTTTTTGAACTATATGCTTTTAAGGTAGTTGGAAAGTATATATGATTGTAGACTCTGTATCCAAGCAATCTGAGTGTCATGGAATACTCATACAATCAGAATATCCTTATATGCCTTGACAAATTATTTTTGCTGATCTTTGTCAGTTTAATTTCTAGTCAATCATAACTCTTTGGACTTCAGTAATTTGCTAAACCGTATTTGCCTCCTCAAATGACCTAAATCATCTATTTAGGTTACATCACCGGGTTGTTTTTATGACAGTATTTAAGTTTTCACCCATACTTCGTGGAAGAGGCAATTCTGACAGTAATCTTTTTTATTACCCCTTTTGTTGTCATGCTCCATGATTTCCAAGAGTTAAAAGGCTCTCCTTGAAGTTTCTTCTTAACATTCATGATCTAGATTAATGTTGTGGTCCATTAATAGGTGACTATCTTAAATTGAGTATCTGAGGGTATGGGATCTTAAAACTGAGATGGTTTGACACATTACTGAGTTAAAATATAAATTGGTTCTTAGACGCAGCAACTTGTATTTGTTTGGTCTCTGAAAGATTTACAAATTAGTCCTTTGAGGGATGAAATTGTTTATAAGTTGATAACTTGGTAGGGTAAACTTGCTAGCAAGTTGACACTCTCAAGGATCAATCTGTATGAACCTTTTTTCAAGAAAAAGAAAAAGAAAAAAATAAAAACCACAACTTGCCTTTCAAGAAGGAAATTATATATTACTCCATATTATTTATTTTGCCAACCACATATGTTAATGGTGTTTGCTTGCACCCAGAGATGGTGATGACTATTTGGATGGCTAAGCTATTGAAGTATGTGTGTCACAATCATAAGCACCCATGTGATGCTTATTCCAGAGTAGAATGTAGTTCATACTTACAATAGTCTTAAGTTGCAGAGTTATGAAAGATTTTGTATAGAATGGAATAGTAGAAATTATGATTTTGGGTCTAATTTGGGTCTCCACAAGTAAATTAGTGTTGCTTCATTTTCAAATTTGTGTTACTTGGTGATAGAGCTGTTTTGTTTTGTATTGTTTACTTTTGAAATAATGGACGCAAGTTGTGACTGAGACTTGTGTTATGGATTCTTTTCCTTTAATTACGACTTGTTCTCTGTCAGTTTAATTTTTATAGTGGAAGTCAAAGCCTGGATACTTCGTACTATCCGGGTACGGTGTGACATGGATATGGGAATATGGAAATTTCTTATAACTTTTAGATACAAACAGCTTAAACTCTCTTGATTGATTTTTTTCCTGGAAACACTTGTCTTACATAAATGCACAATATTTACGAGGAGAAATTAATCATTTCTCCTTAATACATGATCATATACGTGGATACTGATCACAATTTACAAAGTAAAAAATGTTAGAGATTTTCTTATTACTTTGATCTCTTTTTCCTATTTTATGTTGTATAAATTAGGATAGTTATCATCCTAAAAATTGTAAATATTTAAGATTCCTATTTTAGAATAGAAATTAGAATCAATTTATATTTAATGTTGGTAAATGGGAAAAACTTCCCAAAATATATTTTGTTCTATTTATGGAGGGGAAAAGAGAATACCAAGGCATGAAGCCAAAACTTGTTGACATGGTATTAGACGGTATCATCCTTGATGATCTGTGCTATCACCGTTCTAGTGCTAGTTCTCTAAAATATGGAGCTCTTTTTGGTTCACTAGTCTCTTTGTGAGTACAGAGATTGTTTCAGTGACGTAGTCCTACATCTCTTATTTCTTTATTTGGTTCCTAGTTTGTACATGCTTCTTCTGGTTCATGGTACTTGGTTTAGTGACATAGTCCTCTGCTGGTCTTGTTTCCTGGTTTGTACACGCTCCTCCTGGTTTGTGGTATTTGGCTCTTGTGTCCTCAGTTCATCATTTCTTGTACGTGGGCCCGTTTCTCAATTTTTTAGTTCTTTGTTCATGGCTACTGAGGTTTTAATGTCTGCTTTACTTTACGGGAAAATTGTTGTGGGTCCAATTTTTCATGAGCTCACTAAGCATATTGATCTGGATTGTCACTTTATCTGTCAGGCTCTTGATGACGATGTTATCTCTTTTTCTCATTTCACCTCACAACTTTAGCTTGCAAATATTTTTACCTGTCACCGTTGTTGAATATCAGAGCACAAGCAAAAGTGGAAACAAGAAAATGCAGAGGAAAACGTAAACTCATCTTATTAAATGTGCATGACTAAAGCATGCTATATATACACATATAGAGGAATAGATTTAACATAAAAAAATGGAAATAACAGAAAAACAGAAACCAGCAAGATGATAAGTAAACTTAGGGCTGGAGACATTGAAGATCTGAAGTTTAAAGCAGAACTCAAAACTTAGAGCATGAGATAGCCTTAGTAAAGCCATCCGCAAATTGATGAGTAGCAGGGATATGATGAATAGAAACTTTGGGACTGGTGACATATTCCTGTACAAAATGAAGATCCATGTGAAAATGCTTAGTGCAACTGTGAAGAATCGGAATGCAGAAAGATTAGCAGCTCCATAATTGTCACAATAGATGAAGTTCATGTAGAAGTGAGCGAAGCCTAATCTCCATTAATGTAGATACAAGACAACGATACTTGGCTTCAGTGCTTGATTGACTTACAACTGTTTGCTTTTTGGAGGACCAACTAAGGAGATTGCCGCCCAAGTACACACAATAACCTGAGGTTGAACAACGATCATCAATGTTGGAACCCCAGTTAGAGTCACAATAAGCAGTAAAATGGAAATGAGAACCAGGAGTGAAGGAGAGACCAGGGGTGGAAGTGCCTTGAAGGTAACGAAGTATATGTTTTTAACAGCCTTCCAATGTTCATTGAGGGGATTGTGCATAAGTTGGCTGACCTTAATAATGCAGAAGGCATGCTTGGGACCAGTGATGGTAACATATTCCAAAGCACCGACAATAGAGTGATAAAGAGAAGGATCAAAAAATGAAGTGCCATGATGGGCAGATAAATGAAGTCCAGAAGCCATTGGAGTAGGCGTAAGTTTGCAGGTAACCATATGGGCTCAATGCAAAAGATCAAGTATGTAAGTTTGGGAGAGATGAAGAGAACCATCAAGAAGATGGCGAGTCTGAATTCCCAAGAAATAGTGAAGTTGTCCAAGATCCTTAAGAGAAAAGGAAGAGTTGAGAGAGGCAAGGGATTGAATGGCAGAGGAAAAATTACTGGTTTCAATAATGTCATTGACATAAACTAGAATGTAGATGAGAGTCTCAGGCTGGTGACAACTGAAGAGGGAAGAACCAGTTTTGGCACAAAGAAAACCAAAAGAGTGAAGAGTCGAACTAAGCTTGGGAATACCAGGCACGGGGAGCATGTTTTAAGTCATATATGGCTTTGTTAAGCTTACAAACAAGTCCAGGATGACCAGCATCAAAACCAGGAGGTTACTGCGTGTAAATATCCTCCACAAGATCACTGTTTAAAAAAAGCATTATTGATGTCGAGTTGATGTATTGGTCAATTCTGGGATAGAGCTAGGGTCAGAATGATGCAAATTGTTGTAGGCTTGATTATAGGAGTGAAGGTTTCTGAGTAATCAAGGTTTTCCTGTTGAAGGAAACCCTTTGCAACAAGGTGGGCCTTATGTTTAAGAATGGATCCATCAGGGTTATACTTTGTCAGAAAAACCCATTTACAGCCAATGGGTTGGCGATCATGCGGTAAAGGAACAAGCATCCAAGTGTTATTGTCAACCAAAGCATGAAACTCATCACGCATAGCAGCAAGCCAGTTAGGTTGAGATAGAGCTTGTTTATACAATGTAGGTTCGAGGGAAGCAGTATAGAGTTTGGTTTGAAAAGTGCTAGCTTTGCTGCAGGTGACCATTGAATGTTGATTGCTTGGTGGAAGAGAGGATGGAACGGGAGCCACAGTAGGATCTGATGATGAATAAGGACCAGAGTTAGAAGCGTCTGGAAGAATGGATGAAGTGGAAGGAACAGGAACAAGAGGAATCACAAGGACAAAAGAAGATGTCTCAAGATATGGTTGTTTAGAAGAAGGTGATTCAGGAGTCGAGGATGTGGAAATTATGATTAAAGCGATGAAAGCATTCCCATGCCACATGCCCAAATTTGCCACATAGTTGACAGGTAGGTTGTTGATTAGAGGGAGGATAAAAGAAACGACCACCACCTCATGGAAGTCAACCACTATGCTGGTACCCTCGAAAAGAACCACGCCCACTAGAAGGACCATGAGAGCTAGGTTGAGAATAAGCCAAGAATTTTGGGACATGGGAAGATGAGAGAGATTAGCCTGAGCGGTAGAGGTGCGATTAGTATCAAACTGTTCACTTGAATCATGAATTAAGGAGAGTAGGGATCGGTTCTTGAAATAATAAAGGTAACAAAAGTATCGTACTCCTCGCCAAGACCATCGAGGATGACATCGATGTGTTCTTTAGTGGAAAGAGGGTGACCAGCAGCATCTAAAGAGACAACGATTTTCTGAACAACAAGAAGATAGGCATTGGTGGAAAGAGAGTCCTTACAAAAGAGACTTGAGTTGAACCCAAAGTTGCTTGATGTGAGCACGGGTTTTAGATGTGAAAATGGTGTTGAGCTCCTGTCAAAGTTGGTAAGACATGGTGCAACCAATCATGCAAGTATAGAGACCTTTGGTCATGGAGGAGAGAAGCCAAGAAAGAATGAGTTGGTCTTGTTGCTCCCAATGAGAAGAAGATGGAGAGCCATTTTCAAGAACCTTAGCAGAGGGAACATTGTCACTGGTGATGTAAGAGAGAAGATTATGACCTATAATGGTTGCCAGAGCTTGATGCTTCCATGGAAGAAAGTTTTCCTCTGTGAGCTTGAATGAGACACCGGATTGGAAAAAGAAAAGGGTGGAGGGGAATTGGAGAAGAAAGGTTCATGATACCATGTTGAATATCAGAGCAGAAGCAAAAGTTAAAACAAGAGAATGCAGAGGAAAATGTAAACTCATCTTATTAAATGTGCATGGCTAAAGCATGCTATATATACACATACAGAGGAACGGATTTAACAGAAACATATGAAAATAACAGAATAATGAAACCAGCAAAAGGATAATACAGTTATCTTTGACAGCTAATATCCTAACAACCATCATCAATTTCTCATTAGCAAATTGATACTTTTTTATTAGCCTCATCAATTTGAGGGGGAATGTTAGTGAGAGATTTCTTATCACCTTGATTCCTCCTCTTTTTGTATTTTATATCATATAAATTAGGATAGTTATCAGCCTAATAACTGTAAAGGATTCCTATTCCTATTTTAGAATTGGAATTAGAATCGATTCATATGTAATGTCTATAAAATGAGAAAAACTTTTCAAAATATATTTTGTACTATTTTGAGGAAAAGAGAATACTGAGGCATGAAGCCAAAGTTTCTTGACAAAAAAAAGTTGATCATAACAAAAAATCATAGTTACATTCCTATCCTATTCCTTGCCCAAATCTACATTCTTTGCAATGAAAGCTCAGAAAATTACTTTTTTCCCAAACACATGTCCACATGCCACAAAACACATCATCTTATTCAAAAATAGCTTGGCTCTATATAATTGTCTACTACATACTATAGATTTAAGGATATTGAGGAAAAGATAGAGTCATATGGAGCTGTATTTAATTTTAGTCCCTTCCAAGTATTGAAGCTGTATACCAAATGTATCAATTGACATTTTTTTGAAGAAAGTTCAAAAAAATTGGGAGGTACCCTTTGAATACATGAGGTATGCATGTTGGTATCACATATGTGTACAGCACCAATATGTTGCCGTTTCTGGAGTATCAGGCTTCATTAGCATGGAAATATGAATTCGTTGTGCTACAGGGAATAGATTTTGCAACATTTTCCAAAAGCTAGAAATTTTGTTGTTTCCATTAGTTAGATGCTCTTAAAAATTAGGTGTGATGTTTTAGACCTTATCCTGCTTTTTGCTATTTCAATAAAGGAAATATTTTATCTCAAATCTCTGTTGCCTAATTTATGATTCATGAATGTTAGAGTAAGTACTGTTACATCTGTTAATTTTTTTAAAATCTTACATCATCACATTCAACCACTATCAATGCTGAATCACTAATGGTCAGTGCTCAAGGTTTGGCTTATATATTTCCTATTATTCATAGCCATAACCGAGCATTGAACATTCTGTAGAACCTCTATAACAAACCTAGATCAGCAATTGTACTTTTTTTGAGTTCTAAGGAATATGTTCTGGACCTGCAAAACTGAAGACCTTTATATCTCAATAGTAACATACTAGCCTCAATACTATTTTTTACCATCTAATTGTCTTCATTAAACTCTGGATTAACTACAATTATGGTCCTCCTGTGTTTGGTAGTGCAATAACTGAATAACACAATATTAATAATTATTTGGTTCTTTTAAACTCTTCAGTTCTTCACGTTTGGAGCCCTTGTGATATGTTTTGAAGTTCAATAGAAAAGCAAAAAAGGGGGAGAATTTCCTTCAACCTCAACATTAGGATCTTTCTCGTTCCTTGGGTGGCAATTTTGAAGCCTTGCATGCATTTCAGTTGTATTTACCAAAGTGATGTTAGAACATTATATTGGTTTCAGTTAAAAACATCTAATGACTTCGATTGATACCAATATTATTATATCAGTTAGTTTGTTGACTGATTTTATATGTTACTTGTTATAAAAAGCCATGTGCCACTGCCACTTTAGTATTTGATCATCTTGGTAACCATTAAATATGACTTCACAAAGTTTCCATCCTTTTGCTGGATCTGGGTGTCTAAATTTTTGAAACTTTGGGCTGTTTGAACCTGGAAGTTTGTAAGAACGGCTATATAAGGAGTGGGAGTAGTTGCATTTTAATGCATGTTAAATACTGAGTTTTGGACTTGTTTGGAAACCATGTTATTCATGTTATCACTCTTCTCTTTATATTTCTAATAAGGGTGCATCCTCTATGGCAAAAGAAAGAAACTATAGTTACTATTTTCCTCCCTTTAAACATAACCTTGCATTGTCATTTTATTTTAATCAAAATTATGATGGACTCTTTTTGTTCTATTCAAGAGTAGTCTACTACAACTTAGCCTTTTTAACTGTTCTTAATCATGATCTACATCAATACTTCATTGTGTTCTATGGCTTCTTACAACATTCTTTGGGAAGGTTTCTAAACCATCACTTGTAACTTCGTGATGTTTCATTTTTCTTTCTTTGCTTTTTATCAGATTAGAGTGATTAATTTTGAATCCCTTCTGCTTAGATTGAGACCTGAACCACCATTCCTCGTATCCCTCTTGTAATAGTCAGTAACATTTATTTTGAGCGAACCTAGTTGTTTTACAGCCATGAACTGCTATCTTCCATCTACAGTGATTTATAACTTAACGGGGAATAAACCGCAAAGAACTATTTATTTTTGTTTGACATTAGCTTGGCACTATTGGGAATCAGTAACTGGTCAATGTCAATACTTTTTATTCTCAAAGAATCCTGTTCTTCTGTTTAAGCCTTTGCATTGCATGTATTTGTATGCAGTGGTTGACAGCAATTATTATTCCATTGTATAGGTGGGTCTTTTATTTTCTAAGGACAAAATTACCCCTTCATAGAGTCTAATGTTTCTGCTCTTACCTATTCCAGATATTGTCAATCTATGCATATAACTTTTCAATTTATAGCAATTAATTATTGATACCATAAGATATTTCTGGCTTTCAGTTTGATGTTTAGCCATGCTGATATGACAGTCAGATAATATTTAATCATAGAGATTAATCATATGACTGTCAATAACATATTAACCATAGAGCTATTAAAGATGCCGCAAAGCTGCAACTGGTGGTGCTGCCACCTGTCATAATTCTCAAGGCAAAGCATTAATTTAATCCATGTATAGGGAATAATGCTATCTTGAATTTTCATCTACAAGGTACATTATCATCCTTGATCATTATGAGGTTTTTCTCTGTTGGAAGTTAAGAACTGAGGATTTGTTGTTGTACTTGTATGCGGATTTTACAATTTTATGGTTATTTTGATGTTCACTTGATTGGTGCCTTTTCTTTTGGTATCCTGGCTGCTTCCATACTGTAAACTTTCTATTATCAAATTGTTCTTGTTTCTAAAAAATTTTCAAATTGGTTGAACAGGTTATTTCTTCTTGGTTTGGATAAGTATGGAAAAGGTGACTGGAGGAGTATATCAAGGAACTTTGTGGTGACAAGAACGCCAACACAAGTAGCAAGCCATGCCCAAAAATACTTCATTCGTTTGAACTCAATGAATAAAGATAGAAGGCGATCCAGCATACATGATATCACCAGCGTGAACAATGGCGATGTTTCAGCACCTCAAGGACCAATTACTGGTCAAACAAATGGTTCTGCAGCAAATTCTGCTGGAAAATCAACAAAACCAGCTCCTTCAACCCCAACAGCTGCCCCAGGTATAGGAATATATGCTGCTCCTACCATTGGACAACCTATAGGAGGACCCCTTGTATCTGCAGTCGGCACCCCGGTGAATCTTCCTGCCCCGGGACACATGGCATATGGTCTTGGAGCCCCACTTCCGGGGGGTGTTGTTCCTGGGGCACCAATGAACTTGGGTCCTGTGCCATACCCCATGCCACATACAACTGCTCATAGATGAAGTTCTGTTCAGAGGCCAAATGTATAAAAAAAAACAGCAGACTAGATGGCTTCTGAACTTAGTGTAATTCTTTTCCAATTCTTAGATAGTTTCTTATATGCAAGAAAGAGTTTTATGCTCCATCAATTATTTCTAATAAGCTATACCGTGAAGCTTTAGAATGTTTCTGCATTGGCTGCCATGGATATCTGACATGACAGCCTTGACATACAACAGCTTGAAAGTAAGGTTGTTTTGTAGACAGTTAAATTGATATAGTCATATAAATGGCCCATGCTGTAGAGGAAGGTTTTGTGGCATTGAATTGTTATTTTTCTGTTTTAGCTTGGTCCCATCTACTTTCACTTATTATCAGGCAAGTTACTGTGGTTGACATGATATGTTATAGCAAATTTCAGTTCCATTTGCCAACATAGCCATCACTAATGGCTCCAAGCAAAGTTCAGATCTAGGCATTAGTATATGTCCAAATCAGTTAGTTGACAAAGTAGTTGAAACATTTCCAGATTTATAGGGCACTCCAGTGCACAACATTTCCGGGTTACATGATTTAACATTAATAACTTAAAATATGTACTTATCTATTAAGAATTTTTGGTTTGATCCTTGGTTTTAGTTTCTTCATTTTTTTTTTCTTCCCTTATTTGAATATACATTTGCTGTTTGAAATAGCTGCAAATTATCGAGAAAGAAAGCATAGTTAAGAAAATACCCAATTAAAAAAGTTAGGGAGCTATGCTGTGACTGACAGGACAATATATATGTATTAATAATTATTTTTAAATATAACTATATAAATTCATCCATTTACATTTCAAAATTACTTTTAGCAATTACGAAAGAATGAAATGGTCAATTCTATAGAAGATGGAAATTAATTTACTTATATATTTTGTTAAGTAATTTATTATTGAAAATATATAATCGATTATCACCAATAAAATTTATGAGGTAAATGAATGTATTTAATGTAGTTAGTAAAAGAATTATTTCTATATATTTATAAGAATAAGATAAAGGGAACGTTTCTCCAAAAGCAGGAACTGCCAACATAAGCTAATTAAAAGTTGGTTAACTATTGAATGGATCAGGGAAAACAAATTGCTGAACTCAAACGATGAGTTAATGTATTCTATATTTTCCTTGCTTGTGCTGAATTTTTAAATATTTTTTAGGACTTTTTATTTATTTTACATCTATAACTAGTAAATAAGAAATTAAACAAACAAGCACTAATGCTTGGGAATGTCCTAAATGCAGCCATTTGATCAGTACTGCCAAAACTGAAGTAAAACAAACACTCACAAAAGAATTATTTAAAATGAACAATTATTATCATACATCAATTTTATTTTATTTTTACTTTCTCACTTTATTTTTTTATATGTTTCTCTTATCACATCATCTATCATATTTTTTATTTTAAATCTTTTTTATTTGAATCCAATTACAATCGGATATAAATCCAACATTTTTCATTAAAAAGATTGATGTCAGTCTTGACGCAACCGTAAAGTTGTAATTTGGTTGATCTTTTATCTTATTCTAAATTTCAGATAGTCACTTTTTTATTAACAGAAATATATACTAATGAGAACGAGACTTAACATTTTGAAGAATCTGTGTTAGTACCAAAAGTAAATTTATAGAATCTATATAAAAAAAATTTACATATTAAATTTACGTAACATAATAATTTATATTAAGTTTATGAAAAGAATATTAATAGTCAACAGTTTTTTTTATTTATCTCTAAGAAAATCATATTAAATATTCTCTTTTGGATATAGTAAATTTATAACCTTTTGATATTTGCTTCTATTAGCAACATGCTATTGTATAGACTTTTTTTTTGTTGCCATAATTTTATTTATGGCTATTTTAATTTGGACTATGTACGATTCAGTTTTTTTAATTTTTTTCTCAAATTAATTAAGTTCATCTATGTTTAAAATTAAGTAAAGTTGGTCCCTTTATCTATTTTTTTACTTAAAATTATTAAATTATTATATTTTTACAAATATTTAAGATTTTATGATGATTTAAAATTTAAAATTTTAAAGTAAAAAATTTAGTAAAAATAATAAATTTGAATAATTTTTTTAATATGTAAAATTTGGATCAGATAAAAAATATAATTAAGTTATTTCTTTTCTTGTGTTTATAATGTCAATGATACTTAAGCATAATAATAAACGGTTTGAAAATATTAATAAAATTTTTTATTAGCGAAAAATATATAATATTATTTTGTAGAAACATAATAATATCACGTTAGTGATATCTAATACCTTTATAAAGTTCTACATCTCGTTAATTTATTATCTTTCATTTCAATTAAACTTTGGCAAACGACTTATTACTTTTTAAATCTATTCAATTTCATAACATTTATATAACGCACATGTATATATTTAAAGTGAAACTTGTTGAGTTCGTATGATTTATTAATAGAATTAGGTTTTCACTTACATGCTAAGTTAGGTTAATAATAATAATATTAAAAAGGAAAATCTAAACATTTGTGCAATTGGTATATATATATATATTTAAGGTTAAATATATTTTTAATTTTTATAAACACAATTAAATTTAATTTTAATCTTTTAGGTTTTAAATGTTAGTTTTAGTTCTTATAAATTTTAAAGTTTTTGAAAATAACTATTGTTAAATTGGTATGTATCTAAACATGTCATATTAATTAATAATCATGTTGAAATTTTACATAACATGTTATGTTTAGATGTTTGATATATTATAAAAAAATGATAATAGAGACCATTTTCAAAAATTTTAAACTTTATGAAAACAAAAATTAATAAATTTTTTAAAATCTAAAATTAAATTTAAGCATATGTATAAAGATTAAAAAATAAAAGTATATTTATTTAGTTTTAAAATAAAAAAATAATTTAAAGATACTTCAAAAATTAAAATATATCCAATTCAAATTAAAAATAAAAATATTTATTTATGTTGTACTTATAATGTCAATGATACTTAAGCAGAACATAAAGAGTTTAAAAAAATCATGAAATTTTTTATTAGTAAAAATTTATACAATACTATTTTATACGAACACAATAATATCACGTATAATTTTTTAATGTTCGACGTCTCGTTAATTTATTATTTTTAACTTCAATTGAATATTAGCAAATGAATTGTTACATGCTCGAATCTATATGACTTCGACAATCTCATAACACTTACATAACGCACGTGCATATATTTAAAGTGAAATTTGTTATGTCCAGAATTCATATTATTTATTAACAGAATTAGGTTTTAACGTACATGCTAAGTTAGGTTAATAATAGTAATATAGTAAACGGTCATTTTAATCTCTGAGATTATTATCGAGTTTCATATTAGTTCCTGACTTAAAAAAATTAACTCTTTTATCCCTGACTTTTTAAACCGTGATTCACGTTAGTCCTTGGGGTCAAGTGCTGTTGATGGTTTGCTGATGTGTAACGTTACATGACGTTAAATTACAACGTGGCCAGTTAGGTGGACCTCAAACGCTGTCGTTTTGTGACACACATGGATTTGAACGTTGAACAAATCCTTGGAGGGAAAACACATTTTGGGATTGGCAGTTGCATTGTTATATCAGCTTTTGGAAAGGGAGAAAGAAAGCAGTTCCTGAGAAGTGGTTGGTGTTGTTGATATTGAAGTGGAAATGGAACAGGTATTTGCGCCCATTTGAAGCATGAAATTTTGTGTGTTTTGTGGACATTATCATGGGGTTTGTGTAGGTTAGGGTTTTTTGGAATGTTGGAAAATTGGGGGTAATTTTTTATGCAAACATTGGGAATGAAATTTTCGACTTTGCTGAATGATAATGTTTGTTTATTAGAAGAGTGTTTTTCGTGTGGTCCCAATTTCTGTCTTTAATATATGAAATAGTTGTGGACCCTGTATCTGATTCCTGATTGGTACTGTTACTAATAAAATGGTTGTGGTCCTCAAGTCTGTCATTTTTGAGTGTCTGATTGGCAAGAGGTTTAAATATATATGTGTTTAAAGATGCCCCTGAGTCCCTTATCCTTGATCGGTACGTGTTTTAAAATGCATTTATTATAGTGGTCATTCATTGTAAAGTTGATTTATTTATTTTTGGTGCAGTACTTAACTTTATTTATACATCATGGTGGGAACTTTGTTGAGGAAGATGGAAGAATGAAGTACAAATGGGGCAGTGTGGATGTTTGGGAGGACTGTGATGAGGACACTTTGGATGTTTTCAGTTTCAAAAAATTTGGTATTTCTCTTGGTTATCATAATGTGAAAAGTGTTTATTGGTTGGATCCCAGTTTGAGTTTTCGTGATGGCATTAAGATTTTAGAACTTGGTGTTGATTTATTAGATATGATAGAAGTAGCAAAGATAAATGGATGCAAAATGGATATCTATTTTGAGCATTATGTGAATGAAGCTGCAAATACAGAAGTTTTGATACAAAGTGGTGAGGAAGTGGGAACTGAAAATTTTGAAACTGGTGATAATGTTAAGGGTGGAGGGTCTTTTGCTGATATTGATGCTGCAGATGGTGGACATGATGCATTTGTAGGTGGTGAAGAGGAGGGTGGTAGGGTTGTTGGTGAGGGTTTAGTGAATGAAACAATGCAGGGGGCTGTACAGTTAGAAACAAGCGAGCAATTTGAAAATGTTGAAGGTGATGATGGGGATATAAATGTTGAATCAGTTGAGGGTGGTAGGACTGTTGGTGAGGGTTTAGTGAATGAAACAATGCAGGGGGCTGTGCAGTTAGAAACAAGCGAGCAATATGAAAATGTTGAAGGTGATGATGGGGATATAAATGTTGAATTAGTTGAGGGTGGTAGGGCTGTTGGTGAGGGTTTAGTGAATGTAACAATGTGGGGGCTGGTGCAGTTAGAAACAAGCGAGCATGCTGAAAATGTTGAAGGTGATGATGGGGATATACATGTTGAATCAGTTGAGAGTGGTAGGGCTGTTGGTGAGGGTTTAGTCAATGAAACAATGCAGGGGGCTGTGCAGTTAGAAACAAGCGAGCATGCTGAAAATGTTGAAGGTGATGATGGGGATATGCATGTTGAATCAGTTGAAGGTGGTGTTTTTGAAACTGTTGTGACAGGTCATCATGAGCAGAGAACTTACATGACTAGGGGGAAGATAAAGAAATACACAGTAGAAGCAACCTGTGCAAGTCATAGTGAAGAGGTAAGGGAAATAAGAAAAGGAGTAAGGACTGAAGAAAAAAGTGGTGAAAAAGAAAAGTCCAACGAGAAAAAAAAAAGTCCTGCCAAGGTATTGAGGGAGAAAGAAAAAAGTTCTGAAAAAGAAAAAAGTCCTGGAAGAAGGACAAGAAGTCCTGGTATGAAAGCAACAGAGAAAGGGAAAAGTGCAGAAAAGTAAATAAATCCCTCAAAAACAGTGGAAAACATAAGAAGAAGTACACGGATTTCAGAAAAATTTGCACATAAAGAAAGAGAGAACCTGCAGACTCCTCACAGCAAGTCTAATAGCAACAGGGGAAAGGAAAAGCTTGTTCAGGTTGAAGTTGGTGCTCCGAAAAAATGTCCCAAGAAGAAAGGAAAAGAACTAATGGTTCAGGTTCAAGCTAGTCCTCATAAAAAATCTAATGAAGGGAAAGAGAAAGGAAAACAAAAGGTTGTTGATGAAGGTAGTGGTCTGAAAAAATATGATAAAGGGACAGGAAAACAAAAAGTTGTTGATGAAGGTAGTGGTCTTCAAAAAGATGATAAAAGGAAAGGAAAAGAGAAGGTTGTTGATGAAGGTAGGGGTCTTCAAAAACCTAATAAAGGGAAAGGAAAACAAAAGGTTATTGATGAAGATTCTGATTCATGGTCTGATGAAATCTCTAATGATAGTGATGATAATTTGGAGTGTTTGGTAGAGGACGTATCTAATGACAGTGATGATGATATACAAACTGTGCCTGAAAATAGAACTGATGATAGTGATGAAGGCCACTCATGGAGATCTGAAGAAATTAAAACTCCTATTAATTCAGACAATGAAGAAATAGATAGGGAGGTAAACCCACAATGGAATGAGGAATCAACATTTGGGCATATCCAGCTGGAACTTGGAATGGAATTCCCAACTATTCAATCATTCAAGAAAGCTGTCAAGGATTACATAATCCAGCTTGGTAGACAAGTCACATGGGTTAAAAATGACAGATGTACGTCAAGAGCAAGTGTAATGAGTCTAGGTGCTAGGGTGGGAGATTTTGCGATTCTGAATGCTCCCTTCATTGTTTTGATTAAAACTTTTCAAAATGAACATACTTGTGGAAGAGTGTTTAAGAATAAGCGAGGCGGATCAAACATGGTAATTGCAAACTGGTCAAAAAATTGAGAAAGGACAAAAACATCAAAAGCTTGCGAGAGACAATTGACTACTTTAAACAAGGTTTGGAGTCCGTATTGATAGGACAAAGATATGGAGGTCGATGAAGCGAGCCAAGTCAATTTTAAGGCGAAGTGAACAAGAACAATATGCTAAACTATGGGACTACTTGTAATGAGCTGTTAAAGTGGAACTGGATCCCAGTTAAGATGGAATCAACACCACAACCAGATGGCTCCCCTCACAATTTTAAGTAGAGAATATCCATCTGTTTGATGGTCACTAAAAAGGGTTTAAAGAGGTTGCGAGACCACTTATAGGAGGCTTGATGGAGCTTTTATGAAAGGATACTATGGTGGTATACTTTTGTCTGCCATGTTGGGCAAGACTCAAACAACCATATGGGTCATTGCTTATCTTTGTTGTGGATGTTGAGAACAAAAGAAAATTGGACTGGTTCTTGGATCTATTACATAAAGACTTAGGAGACCACGTGCAATATGGGTGGAATTTTATTTTAGACATGCATAAGGTATTTATTTTGCATGACAACGGTTGTCTCACGTAAATTGGACAAAAATGTCACTTTAAAATGTTAGGGACCAAAATGAAACTTTTTAAATTTGTTGGGACAACTTAGTATTATTTTCAGAGATGAGACTCCAGCAATTCAGGATGTTATGCTAGGTGCTCAACACAGGTTGTGTTTGGCATTTGTGGCAAAATTTTTCAAAGCATTGGAAGAATAGAGAGTTGAGGAATCTGTTATGGGTTTGTGCAAGATCAGCAGAGAAAAACCAATTCAATAAATATGAACACATTGAAGGTCACAAACTCAAATGCTCATGACTATTTGGGTGAGAAACCTAAAGAAGCTTGGATCAAGGCATACTTTTCACCATGGCCAAAAAAGTTGACAATATTTGCAATAAAACCTCGTGAAGTCTTCAATGCCAAAATCGTAGCATTTAGGAGAAGCCAATAATCCGTGCTAGAGGGAAATTAGGGTGATGATATTCAACACCATCACCATAAACAAGTTGAAATTGGTTAGACACTATGGACACTTACCACCGATTAAAGCAAAGTTGGAAAAATTGAAAAAGGAATCAAATAAGTGGACAACAACATGGTCAGGTAGTATTAGTCCATATTTTATAAGTTATGCTTATGTATGTCATACTTACATTATTGGTTGACAATGTAGGGGATGATGATGGGCACAAGTTTCAAGTCCAATGTTAGGACAGTGGTCGTTATTAATGTAGGAATACAAAGTTGTACATGTTGTTTCTGGGAGCTGACAGGTCAATTGGTTAATTAGCTTTTATGTATAAATGCATTTTACAGCCATTGAATGATATTTGATGAAAATCTTAATGTCATTGTACACAGGAATGCCATGTGAACATGCAATAGTTGCCATTTCGTATAAAAATGAGAGACACGAGGACCATTGCCATGCAATGACTCACAATAGCCTCCTATCAAGCAACCTATTCAAATCATATTGAGGCATTGCCTGGACAAGAATATTGGGGCCATACAGATCAAACACCATTGGTTCCACCAAGCTTTAAGAAAAGACCAGGAAGGCCTAAAAAACAAAGAAGAAAGGAAGGCAGCGAAACAATTGTCACCCCACATAAACTTAAGAGGAAATTAAAGGAATTTACATGTAGTGTTTGTGGGTGGCGAAATCACGATAAGCAAAACATGCCCCTGTGGCCAAAAGGCAAAGGTAGGAACAAATGCAACAAGGCCGGGTCAAGTGATCATCCACTTGGGCCCGGACGGGCTCGCGCTATTTGGGCCACCTCGGATGTCCGCAATTGGAGCCAACTAAAGAAAGCTTTGGTTATTGAGCTAGCTGAAGTATCGATCGGCCTAGGTGAAGTTAGTCAGCGATATCCGGAGACATAAAATTTATCTGCCACCAACCTTTTTAGGCCAAAATTGACAATTAGGAAGGTTGGGTCATCATGTGCAACAGGTCCAACACAGGTTCCAAAAGATACTACTGAGCCTCATGAAGGAAGTCCACATCCAAATTCTCCACGACCACACACTGATGCATCCAACACTGCTGCTAAGTTTATGCCAACACCTACCATAAGGGATCAAGACATTAGTGATCATAGATTTGGCAATTCTTTTTGTAGGCCCTTTGATAGGGCCATTAATTGACAAAGCTTCGGAACATGTTTTGCTTTCTATTATGCTTAAACATGTATTGTTTTTTGATGTTCTTTTTCTTTACAAATGATGTTGGTAGGCATAAGCCAACTGTGTTACTTTCTCCTGATTTATGTTAAGTAATGATTAGACATTATGTTGTATTAATGATATGCCAACTAATTTTGCTTGGTCTTGACTTAATATTCAACTACCCATGTATTAATCATTCTACTTTGAAAACTTTGAAAGAGGTTAAAGGGGATAAAAACTGCAAGTTGTATCTTCTTTGCTGACAAAAATTACAAACTTTGAAATGAGTTAAAGGGGATAACAACTACCCCTATTCTATTTACTACTTAATTGGTACATACAAAATCACTTCAAACCTAATGCAACAAAACAGAGAAAGCAACTATCTTTATCATTATCCTATCAAATTTTAACTCCAATGCAGAATTTCAAATGTTAGTTTGTTTGATAATAATTAAGCAACGGATGGAATTTTTATGACCGTATCGCTTTAACTTAGATATTCATTTTTATGCACTTTATTTGGTTAGAATATGATAATTTGAATGTAAAATCATAATAAAAAGAAGGTGGAGAAATGAATGAAGTTTTACACCTTGGTAATGATGTTGTATAAGAAGAACTTGCCCAAATAAGGTGATAAATGAAGGTGGTTTGGATTGCGAGAATATAAAAAGGAGAAGGGCTTAATATGATTGTAGTTGCCATCTACATTGCCCGGATAAACGAATTGTTTTGCTTTTAGAAGCATCAATGCCATGAATGTTGTTTCTTGGTTGTCTGTTTACCTAATTTCTGTTGTTATTCATCATGAATAATCTTGTTACTCTTTCTGTTCTCAGATGTTCCATCTAATACCAACACCTGCTACCTTAGTCATTCACCTAATTGCTGATAATGTTTGCTGATAACATAAAATTTCGATAAATTTTGCATAAACCATGAAACATAAACAACTATATTCAACAAAGCCAATAATCTCATTGTTCATTTATACTTCAAATATGGAAACAGAGTTATTATTACATTTAATCAACTCCCCCATTCATCCCAACCTAGTTCTTCAAAACGAAACCCATAAAAAATGCAACCAAAAAAACCATCAACCCCACCCCTACAATAACTATAACATTTAGTCTTTTCACTTCACAATCTAAGTCATTCAGCTTCCTTGACATGTTCTTCATCCATCTTTCGTCAATAGCTTCACTTTCCAGACAAGATTGTTCAGCGATAGAGTTTCATTGTCAACACCAACAGTACCATTAAACCACATGAAAAATCCACAACGTTCATTCACCTACATATATGATTCAAGTGTTAAATAAACTCTTTTAAGCATACAAACAACAACGTGGGAAATGAAACCCACTTACCTTTATTTTTGGGCAACCATAGTACAATTTTCCAGGATTCTTTTCAGACCCTGAAACCCTTATCACACATCGCAATCTGCAATGACATTTCAGAACGTCATTTGCGTGTTCTGTTGTATGTGACATTCTTGATTCCATACTTCGTATGCACCTTCTATCATTCACCCCTGACATTGCCTACGAATCAATTGAATGACTGAAGCTTCGATTTATAGATTACAAATCAATTGCAAAAATTAGGGTTCCAAATAGGGGTGCTTTCTAAAATCCCAAATCTCAGACCATTTGATACGAAAATGAAACTGACTTCTTAAACGACAGCGTTTGAGGTCAATAATGGATGTTTGAGGTCCACCTGTGTGTCACAAAACGACAGCGTTTGAGGTCCACCTGGCTGGCCACGTTGTAATTTAACATCATGTAACGTTACACATCAGCAAATCGTCAACAGCACTTGACCCCAGGGACTAACGTGAATCACGGTTTAAAAAGTTAGGGATGAAAGAGTTAATTTCTTTAAGTCAGGGACTAATATGAAACTCGATAACAATCTCAGGAACTAAAGTGACAATTTAATCATAGTAATATTACAAAATAAATTTAAACATCCCTGCAACTCACAGACATGTAAGTATTTTTTTTATTGTGTGAATATTTATGAACACACATAAAATATAAAAATTATTTTACCAAATAATAAAAATATAAATTACACTATAAAAACATATGCTTTTGAAATTTTTATTTTTTAAAAATTAAAAAATCTAGCTTAAGTAATAAAATATTATTTTAGTAATGATTTACAAATTGCTATTATAATTAGTGTTGATTAAAAAATTTGAAAATTAATTAAAATAAGTAAAGAAGTTAAAAAAAACTTTTAACAAAAATAAAAATAAAAAAAATTTAATTTGATTTATATGAATACTCATCACAGATTAGTTAATTAGTATTTTCGTTTGTTCTATTAATTAATTATAACTTCGTATATTCTATTTTTATTTATAAATATGTCGTTAATAAGTATAATAATAGAGTAAAATTTATTTTTTACTTGCTTTTAAATATTTTTTAGTATTTATTTATTCGTCTTAGTAGGTTAAAGAAGGATTTAACATTATATTAGAACTTTATTTTTGGAGTTCTTCTGTGTTAAAAATTTTTCTATTATTTTTTAATTTTTTTTCATCTATGATAAATTAGGCTAATGATCCAACGAATTTCTGCTATCTTCATCCTAATAAAAAGCGGAACACTTCTTTGATTACCCTTAAACTTGATAGAAGTAATTACCAAGCATGGTGGTAAACCATGACAATGGTCCCCTAGTCAAAGAACAAAACCCAATTCATTGATGGAAGTAATCTACCATCGATCTTTTTTTTTCTTATTAGGGAAGGTGCAATACTATGACATTATTTTGGATCACTCATTTTTTGGAACCATCTATAGCATAGAGTGTTTTATAGCTTGAAAATACCTAAAAATTTTGGGTTAAACCTCAAAGAAATGTATAATCGATAATTTTTTTGCATCTCAACTTTATCAAAGTGATATCTTTCCATTACTTTCTACTTCACTCATCTTGAAAATATTTGATAGACTCATTCCTTCTTATAGTTGTTAGATTCCTTGCACATGTAGCCTTATATTTACTATCAAATCATACAAATATAATGACCATGTTATTCATTTCTTGAAAGATCTTAATGAGAAATATGCAGTTGTAAGGTCTTAAATTATGCTCATAGATCCCTGACTATTTGTTAACAAGGTTTTCAGTCTTTTTGTTTAACAAGAAAGATAATTTAGTTCTCATCTTAAAAAGCCAAAGATTATAACTAATGTGAAATTCAATAAAACTGTTGGTAGAGGAAGATATTGAGAGTAAACATTTTTGGAGGAAGGACTAGTTGAGGGAAAGGAAATTCCTCTAAGGTATGTTCTTTCTACAACAAGACAGGTCATACTGTGGATGCTTACTATAAAAATTATAGTTACCCTTCCTATTTGAAAAGAAATGGTACTATCAACAATTTTGTTACTTCATCTGAACCTTAAGATACCATCAATAACAATATGCTTGAGGATCGACCTTTTGAGACCAGTCTTGGTTTCAAGGCTGATAAACACATAGTTATCTTGGACCTTTTACAGAGAAATGACACTTGCTCTCTCATCATATCAACTAGATCATCACAACAAATCAATTAGATAACATTTGTATTGTTTTAAATAAACTCACAGATTGAGTTCTTGATACAAGAGCAACAGATGATGTGTGTTACTCCTTTTCTAATATTTATGGCTTCAAGAAAATTAAATCTATTTCAATTAAACTACCTGATGGATATCAAATTACCACTCAAGTCATTGGAATTATTCTCCTACAAATTTAATATTGTCATAGGAGAATTTTTATACCTATAATAATGACATTTAGCATTTGAGACTTGGTCATTTATCTTGTTATAAATTGTATTAGATGTAGAAATTATATCCATATATTAGATGTCATTGCTTGTGGTGCTTGTCACTAGGTCAAATAAAGAAAATTATCTTTTAATGATAACATTACTCAATCTTTTGATTTTTTTTATATTATGCATATTGAATTTGATATATGGAGACTTATTTTGGTTCCTTCTATTTTTGGTCACAAATATTTTCTAACCATTGTTAATGATAAGTATAGACACACATGACTATATCTTATAAAGCATAAGTCAGAAGCCTCTAATTTAGTCAAATTATTTATGACTTTGGTTGAAACTTAAAAAAAAAATTGAAGTGTATCAAATCTAATAATAGATTGGAGTTCAATTTGTTGGAGTTTTATCAATACAAAGGAATATTACATCAAACCACCTCTGTAAAGACACTACAACAAAATGGAGTAGTTGATAGAAAACACTAGCATATCCTAGTTTTTTCCAGAGCTCTTCTATTTCGGGAAAACATGTCTAATTGTTTTTGGAATTATATTGTTTCTCATTTTGTCTACCTCATTAACATATGGTCCATTAAGTTCCTATCAAATTAGTCTCTGTTTTAAGTTATACATAATGTTGTTCTAGACTTAAATCATCTCAATATCTTTGGATGTCTTTGCTTTATTTCCACCTATACTGCTAACAGGAAAAAAAAAACTTAAACCAAGGACAAGGAAATGCATTTTTCTAGGATTCAAATATGGTACAAAAGGATATGATACTTATGACTTAAACTCCAGAAAGGTATTAATATCCAAAAATGTTAAATTCTATGAACAAATTTTTCCATTCAATAATAGCAGCACCAGTACTCAAAGTGATCATCCCCATCCTATTATACTTGATTCACATGATCTTCCTCTCATTCTTCCTAACACCAGACAACCTTCACCATTAAATCTTGAGAGAAAACTTCTATAGTTGATCTAATTCCTAATTACTTTCTTCGAAGATTAATTAGGAACATCAAAACTCCCTTATATTTAAAAGATTACCATTGTCAACTTGCCACTTCCCAACCACTCCTACCAAATGCTGAATATTCTATACCTAGCATCTTATCATATGCCAATTTATCTCATACTCGTAAACATTATTCTCTTTCTATTTGCACTGTTGATGACCCTATTCATTTCAAGGATGCTATTAAAAAATCTTACTGGAAGATTTCCATTTAAAATGAGTTAGATATTCTAAATAAAAACCATACTTGGTCTCTCATTACTTTTCCTCCAGGAAAAAGTATAGCTAATTTCAAATGAATTCTTAAAATAAAACACAACGCTGATGGTAACTTTGAAAGACACAAAGCTTGATGAGTAGCTAAAGGTTACACTTTAGATAACAGGTCTTGACTATCTTGAAACCTTTATTCCAATGATCAAGATGACAACCATTCAGATACTTCTTTCTTTGGAAGCCTTTAATAATTAGCATCTCCATCAATTTGATGCCAACATAGTTCTTTTACATGATGATCTTCAAGAAGAGGTTTACATGAGACCTCCTTTTGGGCTTAAAGTTCATGATCCTTCTTTTGTTTGCAAGCTGCATAAATCAATTTATGGTCTTAAGCTAGCAAGTAGGTAATGGAACACAAAACTCATTGAAGCTTTTCTTAAGTTCAAGTATAAGCAGTCTAAGGCTAACTATTCCTTATTTACAAAGTCCTTCACATTAGGCTTCACCATCATTCTGGTTTATGTTGATGACCTTGTTCTACAAGGAAATGACTTACGAGAAATCCACATCATTAAACAACATTTGAACAATTTGTATAGAATTAAGGATCTTGGTCCTTTAAATTTTTTCCTTAGATTTGAGGTTTCCTGCTCTTCTAAAAATATAATAATGATTATTTCACATACAAACAGTACCATCCATCCATCTATACCTCTCATTCAATGGTTGACAATTTTTTTTAAAAATAGAAAAAATAAAATAAATCTAACAGTCTATCCTTAAGTGTAAATGAATATATGCTACTATTTGTATGTGTAAGAAGTTTTTCCCACAAAAATATGATCTTGATCTCCTTTAAGACATTGGTATGCTACACTTACTTGTTTTTTAGTCCAAGTAGCGACGGGATTTGCTATGACTTTTTATTATCGTCCGACCGTTACTGAAGCTTTTGCTTCAGTTCAATATATAATGACTGAGGCTAATTTTGGTTGGTTAATCCGATCTGTTCATCGATGGTCCGCAAGTATGATGGTCTTAATGATGATTCTGCACGTATTTCTCATGTATCTCACAGGTGGTTTTAAAAAACCTTGCGAATTAACTTGGGTTAGGATTCGTTGCTGCCAAACCATGTAACACACCTATGGATTCTGCTCTTAAGCTCTAAAAAGATATAAGTAATCCTTTTCTTGATCCTATAATATATATGATGCAGAGGCGTCCTTAGAGACATCTGAACCTAAACTAAAGACCTTCTTGGGCCTTCAGGAGACTCACTCTCAGGCCCAACTCGTCTCCCCATTGGCCCTGCATAATTTAAAATATGTTTAGGAATCTTTTTGTATTTTAGAAGTAGTAGACCCAACACAGTGTATAGGACTAGGCCTTTTTCTCTATATTTTAGCATAGGGAATTTTTGAGCTTTCTCTGTCCTAATTTGAGATTGCATTGAGGAGAGAAGAAGACACTATTATTGGGATAAAATCTAGGTCTAAAATTTGGATTCAAAGCTTCCCCCTCCTTCCCTCCATTTTCCCTATATAAAGGTCTCACTTGTGTAAATTTTCAAGATGATGTTCATTTTAAATGAAAGTTTATGTTTTCACTCAGATTTTTGAGAGCATTTCTCTCCCTATCCTTCCTCTAGAACCAAACTTGGGGCTGAGAAACCTCCTCATTCGTGGCTGCTCATCGTAGTGAAGAAGAAACTTATCCTTCACAAGAGATGACACTTCTAAGTCAAGACCTAATCCAGATCCATTCCTCTTCCATTCTCCATCAAATTGAAACCTCTATTGAATCAGAAGAGCCACCTCCTTTCACCTCTGCATCAATATTGAAGAATGATTGGCAGGTTTCTTTATCTTACTTACACAAGACCATACATTTCATATGTTATGCATCATCTAATTTAATATCTTGCTTCTTTAATGATTAAGAATCATCAAGAAGTATCAAACTTCTTTAATACATAAAAGGAGCTCCTACTAAAGCGTTGCTCTTTTCTACTATGCTTGATAATAAACTTAAATGTTTCTATTATTTTGATTGGGGAGCTTGCTTAGATATTAGAAGGTTAGTTATTGGTTTTTGTTTTGTTTTTCTTAGATCATCTCTTATATATTAGAACACAAATAAATAATTCACTATTACTAGATCTTCTTTAGAAGCTGAGTATCGAGCTCTTACTCAATCCACTTGTGAAACACAACAGATCATCTATCTTCTTATAGATTTCAACATCCAACAGCCCACTCTAGTTTATTTTATATTGTGATAATAAATCTGCTCTTCACATAACTGTAAATCCAGTTTTCCATAAAAGGAATAAACATATTAAGATGGATTTCCATATAATTAGTGATAAAATTCAAGATGATACTTTGCAAATTTTTCCAATTTATTCTTGCTTATAAATTGAAGATATTCTTACTAAAACACTTCTTTCTAGCCTTTTTCATAGTTTCATTATCAAGCTTGGAATATTAAATATACATACTCTAGCTTGCACTAAGAGTGTCCATGGATTAGTTTGTGTTAACTAGCCAGGTTTTTGATTTTGTTAATCAATTCCATCGTCATATATTGTATTACTCATGTATAAATTTTTAGTTAACAAGTAGAATAATATAAATGAAATTCTTTCTTTACTTACTATCAAATGTTTTTTCTATTATCTATTCTTCCTAATTTGTTAAACGAGGATTCAACCAAACATATGTCGTTTAAAATAAAGTTATATATATATATATATATATATGTATATATATATATAAGTTATTTCCTTTTTAAAAAAAAATGGTTCAAACTATAATCTAATAGTAAATTAATGTCATAACTCAAATTGAATTGAATCTTTTATTTTAAAAAAAAGTTAAAAAAACTATTCATTTTTATAAAACTACATAAAAGCCTTAATATACAAAGTCCTGAATTGAGATTCATAACTTCACATATATAATAAAATATAGCATGACTTGGGTTCTATAGTTGTTATATGTGTTTTAAGTTTTGAGGTTTCCTAAGGTTGAATTGAACTTAATTCATTTTAGTTCCAACATACAAGTCATTCAATATCATTTAATACATAATGAAGTAATTAATTCAATACTTGTTCATTAATTTAAGATTTACATTTTTTATATGCATATATCTCATGTTTAATATCTTATAATTTTTAAAAATTATGTTGTTTGGATTTATATACCTTATACGAGAAGGTATTGTGTATTTATAAAATAGTCATATGTAACGGTGTATATTTTTTTAGGATAAGTTGGAATATTTTATTCTTCCTTCTTACACCTATCCATATTCCATTTTTTATTTCTTTCACTACATATCAATGAGATTGTCATCATCTTCTTTTCTTTCGGTGCATTTTCTTTGCTTTTATGCATTGCAAGATGTCTTAGCAATTTAGCTAAATTTTTTAGAAGAAAACCTCGTTTTTTCTATTGATAAGAATTCCAATTTATATATTTGTTTACTATATATTTTTATGTAGTTAACCTTTTTAACATTATTACACTTTAGAGTTATCACTTATATAGAATATATACCTTACTACATAAGCTTTTATTTTGGTGGTTTTTCAAAGCATCTTAGAGTGATGAACGAATGTAATAAAAGATGAACACTTGGTTCCTCAAAATCCAAGGAAAGAAAGTATTATTGACCAGAAAGTTCTCATAGCTATATATGAAGTTAAAATTAGGTGCATCACTAAAAGCATTTATACAAATGCAGGGTCTAGGGAATTTAAGACCCTTGGTACTAGTAATGGACATGTGGCAAAAGATTTGAAAGGGGAAGTAACTAATAGTGGAAGACGTGAGCTTGGAAGGCCGAAAACACACAAAGGCAAAGTGGTTGGGGGGATTATATCCAGTTGTGAAGGGAGCAAAAAGGTTGTTATGTAAGTTTCATTTCTCATCTGTAATTCTTCTTTGTTCCCCTATCTCTCTGGATTATTTGGAAATAAACTAATTACTTGTTCATCCTATCAAATGATGTCAACTGAATTATAGAAGATACACACCAGAATTATTGCTGCACTCTTTCATATTGTTCACCTGTTTGTTCATTTACTGGTTTAGACATATATGCTAAATTGTATTACTTTTATTTTCTATCAACCCATATCTCCATTACAAAATCTCTTACTTAAATTTCTATTTTCTCATTGTTAAGCGCATAACATCCATTGAGGGACCATATTATTGCTGCTTTCATTGACTTTCCTATGGCAAACAATACTCATATGAAGGAAATCCAAGCTAAGCTAAAACGTGTCACTAAAGCTGTTGGTACCCACACTACACAGTTCCAACAATTTCATGAGAAATTTATAGGCACGGAGCAATAAATGACATTAATGCACAAATTATTAACTCAGTATATCGAAGCTAATCTTACAAAAAAGAATCCACAAACTAGAAGAACTTAAATGGTAATATGCAATAGTACTAATCTCTAATAACATTTCATCCTAGATTTTTCAAGGGTGAATTTATGAAATTTTACGGAGAGGATGTTGTATGATGGTTTTACAAGGCTAAATGATTTTTTTCGTATTTATGATAT
This sequence comes from Canavalia ensiformis, assembly GCA_026541065.1. Taxonomy (NCBI): domain Eukaryota; kingdom Viridiplantae; phylum Streptophyta; class Magnoliopsida; order Fabales; family Fabaceae; genus Canavalia; species Canavalia ensiformis. Next base: position 328,542 of record JAMKYM010000475.1, read on the forward strand.
TCTAGAAGATCAGAAGGTTGACATAACTTCAATGCATTTCAAACGCAAGGCTCTACCTTGGTTCCAATTGTTGGAGAAATCAAATTAGGCACCCAATTGGTTAGCTCTATCCATTGCTTTACTGTTACAACATTACCCATTATAGTTTGTCAATTTGTGAGTATACTTACTTAAACTTTCCCTATTCTCTTCAATTGATGCCTATCATGAAACCTTTATGAATTTGGAAAATTGATGATAGCCTTTTGCTTGATTATTTCATTAGAGGTTTGAAACTCGAACAAAAAGAAAAGTCCAAGCTAGATACCCCCATTCCTTGGTGCAGGCAATATCACTAATCAAATCATATGAAGAAAAATTTCAACCAAGTACCACAAAAAAGCTACCATAATCTCAAATTATTAAACTAATAAATCAATTTCACTCCAAAACATTCACCCAACCTTCACTGTCAACTATGTTAAACTTCACCACCATGAAGCTAAACTCAAACACAAGTCACCATTGTTACCTTTACCACATAAACCAAACCATCTCAAGAAACTAACCATTGTTGAGATTCAACTCAGAAGAGATAACAAATTTTGTTTAACTTCTAATGAGAAGTACTTCCAAAATCATAGATGTAACAACAAGAATTACTATTTGATCCAGTGTGAGAAACATTATAAGGAAACCTTAAATATAGAATCATCTCTAAAGGAAGTTACAACTAAAAATGACCTCAAAGGGGACTAGTCTTGCCACCTATCTTATCATGTCATGAATGGAACATAAGGGAGAGGAACACTTTGGTTTGCAGGTTATGTTAATGGCTACGAGATTTGGATCTTGGTTGATGGTGGGAATTCAAACAACTTTATCCAACCAATGGTTACTAAATTATTACAGTTGCAATGGTAACATATTAGAGTGTGAAGGGGAAGTTAAACATCTTCCAATACAAATTCAAGGAAACTTGTGAACACTCAATTATGTCCAAGATTCTAATATTAAAATAAACAATACTTAGGTAAATTTAATAATAATTCAAAAAAACTAAAAATTAATATAAATAAAAAAGTAGAAAAAAAAGAAAGAATAAAAACAAAAGAAAAAGTTATCACAAGTTAATTGAGAGTTAGTTAGGGAGTTACCTAAATTAGTGGAGGAAAATTTAATCTAAAATACCTATAAATAAGAGGGAGAGAGCAAGGAATGAAGAAGAAAAACTTCTTTTCACTTTTGAAATTAGAAACTCCCAGGCTTTTTGCTAGTAAAGAAAATTGGGAAAAGAGAAACTCTCTCACTTGCGGGTTCTTGAAATTGATGAGGAAACATCCACGTCTACATCATTTCTGGCAGAAAAGTGGTGATTGGAGGCTTTGGTAGCATCAAATCTCCTTTCAAAAACTTGCAAAATTCAGATATGTCATCTTGAATAAAATCACTTGCTTCTGAAAATCCAAGTTCAATCACCAAGTAAACACAAATCCGTTATTGATTCTGGTAGAATTTTGGATGCAGGCCACAAATTGTGGAAATGCATCGATGATTTTGTATGTGCTGCTTTATAATTCGAGATTTAGTTGCATGTTAATTCCTTGTTATAGTATTGCTTACTGTGTTTGCAACCTTAACACCAAATTAAAATCAAATCATTACATCAGAGTAAAATAAATGAGCCTAAACATCAGTTCCTTTGGAAATGGATAGTGAGAGCAAGAATTTGATCTTTCCTAACAATGAGTCATCCAAGGCCGATGATACAGAGTAGGTTACCAAGCCTTCTTATGATACATCAACAGTGAAATGTTGACTCCTTTCTTTAGGATTGTGTTAACGACATTGCTCGTCTACTTGAATTTATCTTCTAAAATGCTGATACATGTCAAATATTAGTTGAGAAGACGGGAATTGAGGCTATTCTCCAGTTATTCACCTTGCCTCTAATGCCAGTGCCTACTTTTTTGGTTAAAGTATATCTGTTGCTTTCAAGAATTCCCCCCCCCCTAACGAAGCCTGAGATCCTAAATCTGATACTATTAAAAGGATGGTCTGGATTCATAGCATATTCCAGGGCATAACACAAAGGCAAAATAGAAAGGGATGAAGGTACAATTATGTATAGGCTGACCAAGTGTGCGAGGAATAATATATTGATGTACTGATTTGGATCGCATCTTATAAGTTAATCCTTTAAGCTGCCATGTGATTCCATCTTATAAGTTAATCCTTTAAGCTGCCATGTGATTCCAAGAAAGAATGCAGCCCATTGTGTGAGGTTAGTGATCAGGCAAGGGTGGAGTTGGAGGAACTATCATGGATAAGTCTCAAACATCTCTAGACCCAATAAAACTTCTATTACCTGAATGGTCTCAAATGATGCTGATTCCATCAATTCTTGTAATAGTGGACATGAAGTCAAGTCAGGGGACTAGAGAGAGTCATTGGGTTGCAAAGTTGAATCATAGCATTAAAACAAGCTTGTTGCCATTCTTAACTGATATTTTGTTAGGAATGATCAGTCGGATCTGAGATCTGCTATCAAATTGCTTTGGCTATTGAGGACGAAATATGAAAGGGCCAGCATTAGTTCATCCAAATTGATGAAGCTGCTTTGAGGGAGAGGTTGTTTTCCTTATCTTAAGTGCAAATGAAACAATTAAAAATCCAAAATCTAAGAGTGCACACGAAGGATAATTATGGGGCCCTGCACTTGTGTTTTCTTTATAACTTTGGGACCAGCTCTATATGGATACAGTGAAGCAAATGTCCTTTTGCAAGAGGCCGCATGAGTCACCCATCATTAAATTACTCTTCAGCCGCTAATTGGGTTTATGACAGTAACTATTTAGTATAAAAAGAAGGCATCAACATTCACATTTTGCATATTAGGCCTATTGACCAATGTTGGAATTATAGTTAAAATCATGCATTTAGACCCATGGCTAGCCCTCTTTAATTGAATATCTTGCAACATTTGTGCTTGAAAGGATGACGCACCCATGCTTCTAATCTTATGATATTGTGCCCACAAATTTTTTTTTGGACCCAATACAACTTTCGTTTTAGCCCAATTCATTTCTAGGATAGCAATTTTTTAGGGCCTAATTCGTTTTTAAATGAGGCTGTTTTAGCCCAAAAAAATTGATACAATAAAATAGTTCAGTTTTTTTTTTCAACAAGGCTATTCAATAAGAAAAATAACTTTTTAAAGCCCAATTAAACTTTTTGGTCAGGACCTTTTTTAGCCCAATTAAACTTTTTTGGTCAGCATTTTTTTAGCCCAATTAAACTTTTTGGGTCAACAATTTTTTAGCCCAATTAAACCTTTTTGGTCATCATTTTTTAGCCTAATTAAACTTTTTGGGTCAGCACCCTTTTTCAAGCCTAATTCTTTTTTTTCAACTAATTTGAATCAAGTCCATTTGTTTTTTATATTTGATTTGGGTTAAGTCCAACATACCTTATAAAATAAAAAAACATATTTTTCAAACAATTAATCCAACATTTACGAAGTTGCTTAAAATCCTTTATTCTTATAAATATTTTTCAAATTTTCTAAAATTCGTGTAACGGGTTCTAATACGAATAGGTAGCGTTCTCTACTGTTCTGTATTTTAATTTGTGTAGATTCAAGTGCGGCTTACGACGGTTTGAATTTTGCAAGCATGTGATTTAAGAAAATCGTTGTCCTAACTAGTTTCGTTTAAAAAACGTCTATTTTCGAATTTTCTGAAATTCGTGTAACGGATTCTAATACAAACAAGTAGTATTCTCTACTGTTCTGTATTTTAATTCATGCAGATTGAAGCGTGGCTTACGTCGATTTGAATTTTGCAAGCACGTGATTTTAGAAAATCGCTGTTTTAACTAACTTCGTTCAAAAAAACATCTGTTTTCAAGTTTTCTGAAATTCGTGTAACGAGTTCTAATACGAACAGGCAGTGTTCTCTACTGTTCTATATTTTAATTCATGTACATTCAAGCGCGGCTTACGATGGTTTGAATTTTGCAAGCACGTGATTTTAGAAAATCATTGTTTTAACTAATTTTGTTCAAAAAAATCAATCTTTCCTAAAATCACTCTTATCCTCTTTATAATTCTCAATCTTACAAAGTCCTTTTATTTTCAAAGAGATCAAGTCTCTTAATCAGAACTATATAGCCTTGAATTTTCCATTGCACGAGGGAATACGTAGGAGCAGGATCATGTCCTGTTAGACTATTTTCCTCAAACCTATTTATTTTCTATTCTATTAAAAAGGATTAAACAATTTTCAACACTATCAAAATCACATACTCAATTTAAAGGTACCGTTCTTTGGAATGGGATAGTAGGGTGCTAATACCTTTCCCACTTATAACCGACTCCAGAACCTAGAACTCTTCCTCAAGTTAGGGTATTTTCCAAATATTTATCCTTTAAAGATAAAATTTGGTGGCAGCTCCATGATCTAATGAATTCCTTAATATTTTTAGCGAGTTTGTCATTTTGTTGTAATTACAGTTACGACAACACTTATTATCAGTCGCAACTTATGCCTTACCCATTGTAGTTGCTAATTAGGTTTTAGGGACACAATGGTTGGCTGCACTGAGTACTCATCTAGTTATTTATATCAAGCAATTCATCACTTTCTTCTTGAATGATCGTATGTAAAGTTTGCAAGAGAAGACCATAATCTACCAAGCCAAGCTTAGTTCACTCATATGAAGCATATGCATGCAACAAGCTCAATTGCAAAATTATATACACTACAACTTCGAGTTCTAGAAACTCCAGCCTCTCACTTGCTTGAATTACCTATTACTTTTGAACTTGAATTGGTAATGTTGTTACAATCATTCTAGGATGTGTTTGCGCAACCATATGGTTTGCCACCACATAGGTCACATGATCACAACATCTCTTTACATCCAAATGTAGCTCTTGTGAAAGTTTGACCTTACTGTAACCCACATAGTCAAAAGGATAAAATTGAAATAATTATTACAGAGATGTTACAAGAGGGCATCATACAACCAAGTTGCATCCATTTTTTCTTCGTTGGTTCACATGACACTTTTTTACAAACTATCAGACGCTTAATGCAATAATTATCAAGGATTCATTTCCAAAGCCAATGATGGATGAAATTCTTGATGACCTATTTGGTGCCCAATATTTTTCTAATTTAGACCCATGCTCTGGGTATCATCAAATCTTGGTGCGCTATGAAGATTGACATAAAAAAACATTTCAAACCTATGAAGGCTTGTATGAATGGCTGGCTATACTATTTGATCTCACAAATGCACCAACAACCTTTCAATTCCTCATGAACATGGCGTTTACGAATTTTATTTGCAAGTTCATCCTAGTTTTTTTTATGATATATTAATATAAAGTACCACGTGAAATGTGCATGTTGAACATCTTTATAAAGTTTTATAGATAATGAGACAACACTGCTTATTTGCTAAAATTTTTAAATGCTTATTTGGATAACAATAAATAGAGTACTTGGGCCATGTATTTTCAAGAGAAGGAGAAAAAGTTGACAATTCCAAAATTGAGGCGAAGCATCAATGGCAGGTGCCTACATTAGTGAGACAACTCAGAGCATTCTTGGCTTGGCTAATTATTATAGAAAATTTATACATTGTTTCACAGTGATGGCTGCATCACTTATAGATTTTCTTAAAAAGGATGCATTCCAATGGTCACTAAAGGCACAAGAAGCTTTTCTTTTTCTTTTTCACCTTTAAATCACTTTTAACCAAGGCCTTTATTTTAGCACTTCCAAAATTTTCCAATCCATTTGTTGTGGAAACTGATGCTTCAAGCACAAGGAGAGGCACAATTCTCAGCCAAGATAATCACCCAATTGCATACTTCTCTAATAAAATTTTGGCACATATGCAAAAATAGGATACATATATTTAAGAGATGTACGCTATTATGAAGGTTGTGCACAAACTTAAACATTATTTACTGAGACATAGATTCATCATTAAGATAGATCATAGAAAACTGAAAGAGATGCAAGAACAAGTTATTCAAACTCCAAAATAACAAGTCTGGCTACCAAAGTTCTTGTGCTTTGACTTTACTATTGAATACAAGAAAGGATGTGAAAACCATGTAGTTGATGCACTTTCTTGTTCCTTGGCTCTTTCATCATATTAATCTTGTATATTGGGTGACATACAACAACAATAATTGAATTTTGATCCTAATGCAAAATTTCTCATTATATTCGATGATGCTCATCACCTCTAACATAAAGATAGGTTATGGCTTTGGAAAGAGAAGATACTAATACCTTCCACTTATGATCTTAAATGGAAAATTCTCAAAGAATTTCATGATTATTCTTTTGGGGGAAGGGCATTGGGGGATGCAAAGAACCTTGGCATGAGTTGCAACTCAATTTTTTTGGAAAGGACTATCTTTGGATGTTAAGTACGAAGATGCCATGTGTCACCAAGCAAAATACATGACATAACCACCAACTAGCCTTATGCAACCTTTACGAATCCTATAAAAAAATTGGCAGATATTTCCATGGACATTATTACAGGCCTACCCTCATCCAATGGATATTCAATTATCATTGTAATAACCGATTGATTATTCAAGTTTGCCTACTTTATTCTTCTCTAAGTAAACTTCTTAGCCAAGAAAGAAACAAATGTCTTTGTTTCACATATGGTAAAGATCCATGGTATACCTAATCAATTGTCTCATATAGAGACAAAGTATTTACAAGTCAACTTTGGCAAAAAAAAATTTCAAAAAATCAGGGGACCATATGAGCTCCTCTGATCTTCCATAAGTAGATGATTATTAGAAGTTTTAAATTGTTATCTTGAAATATATCTATGAAGCTATGTAGAAGAGAACCACCAAAGACTGGTTCAAGCTTCTTTCATGGGCCAATTATTAGTATAATATGTCCTTACAATCTGCTATTGGTGTGATTCCTTATAAGGTTGTGTTTGGCAAAGAACCACCATAAATATCAATACAATAAAACAACAACTAGTGGAAGGGACACACTATTAGCTCAGTTGTAAAGAAACTTAAGCAAAGCTCAACAAAAAACAAAAACATTGCTAATGGAAGATGTAGAGAACTGATATTTGATATATGAAATTTGGTGTATGTAAAGATACAACCATATAGGAAGAACTCCCTATCTCTCTGCAAAATAAAAATTTGAGCTTGCATTATTTTGGGCCATTCAAAGTCCTTCAAAGGATTAGCATTGTGGCATATAGACTACAATTGTCAAACACTTGTCACATACATCTTGTTTTTCATATTTTATTACTTAAGAAATGTGTTTGTCAATCCCAACAACTAGTTGTTCTTACAATATTATTGAACATTGATATGGGACAAACAAAGGTTACCATTGACCTTGAGAACAAGGTCAATATCGGTGGGGGAGTTATGATATGAATACAAGATTTAGGGGATATGAGACTCTTGATATTAGTAATGGACATGTGCCAAGATCTTAATGAAGAGGTAACTAACAAAATAAGAGTGAAAGATATGAGATTGGGGGATTGAAAAATGCATAAAGGCAAAGTGGTTAGAGGATTATATCTAGTAACAAAGGAAGCAAAAGGGGAGGTTGTTATATAAGTCTCTTTTCTCATATGTAATTCTTTCTTTCTCTGTTATTCTATCTCTTTAGATTAGTTGGAACTAAACCAATTCCTTATTCATCCTTTCAGGTAATGTCAATTAAATTATATAAAATACACACTAGAATTGTTGTTGCTCCATTTCATACTGTTCACCAATTTGTTCATTTACTAGTTTAGATATATATGTTGCATTGTATTAATTTTATTTTCTAGCCATCCATATCTCCATTATAGAATCTTTGACTTAGATTTCTACTTTCTCAATGTTAAGCTCATAGCATCCATTGAAGGATCGTATTAGACACATCCTCCTCATCACAACTAAGAAACAAATTAAGCCAACAATTTATTCTCCAACTTGTTAAGGATTTTTTTTTGTTTTTAATAAGCAACTTTGTTAAAGATGTGCATGAAGTCTAAATATAAAAAGGAAGAATAGAAATGGAGAACATATTTCTTAATTATTACAGGAAGAATCGTAATTGTAATGTATAAATTCTTTTCTTTTTTTGATAATAAAAAATTTTTGCTATCATTTTCAGTGCCAGTCCATTTATTTAGAAAGCTTAAGAAGTTTTATACATGACATTTATTTGGATTGAAATTTTGAAATCAATTATTTTTGATATCGTGGTTATTACACTAAAAAAATAGATTTATTTATGATTATATAAATTGATACAAAATATATTAAATCAACATAAAATATATTAAATTTTGATCATAATATTTTTAACTATCACTAAAATAACTCTTGACGAATAATTTTTGATAAATATAAATTTATTTTTTAAAAAATTGATTAAAATTAAAAGAATCATTATTTATTTTTTAAAATTATAAGTAAATTTTTTTAAGCTAATACACTTTCCTACAATTATAAACAACATTATGTATATATTTTTCTATTTTTTAATAGATTTTTTTATAATTTTTTAATAGGTTGAAGTAGGATGTTGTAGAGGTTTTATTCTATTGTTTCTTTAGTCGTTATATTTTTTTTACTATATTAATTATGATGTCATTTTTTTATTAAACTTTAACATAATAAATCTAATATTCACTTATTTATATATATATATATATATATATATATATATATATATAAAAGTAATGAATATAAATAAGTAATTATTTTTTATATGATAAGCAAATTATTTAAGGTAAAAGTTTTCTTTATTTTTTTTTCTATTTTTTTTATATACATAATGAATCTTACACATATATTCTTTATTTATATATTTTTTCCCTTCTTAAATTGTAATTTTTAAGTTAATAAAAAAATATTGATCCATTATTTAATATTTTCTAAAATAATCATAAAGGATCATTAAAAAAGATACGTATAAACAAACACCAAAGTATATTATTATATATAAAAAAAGTAATTTTCTGCGATGAAATTTAGTAATAGCTAGTAAATATAAACACGTCCATGATTTGTTGGATGTTAGATTTTGAAAAGAATACAGATAAATATTTATTTTTTCTAATTTAATCATTTTTAAAATGAAAGAAATAAAATAATTTAATAATCTAATTTTTTTTTTTTTATAAATATTAAATAATTTTATTAATTTTAAATATAAATTTATTTATCTTATTTTCTTTTTAAACCATTATTTTAATAATTAAACTTTTTAAATGTGTTTTGTACATATTTCGCCTAGTTGAAAACTTAAATTATTTTTTGAAAAGTTTGTTAAAATGTTTCAGCTGTATTTTATAAAACGATTTATTTTAATAATTATTAGTATTTTTCAAACAGTTATTAGTTTTAAAAAAATTATTTTAAATAACTTTTATATTTTTAAGTTTTTAACTAAAATATTATGTTTTTTTATCCTTAATATATTTTATAATAATCTATTTACTTTTATAAGTTTAATATTATTTTATTCTTTCATAATAATATTATTAAATTTGATAGATTTATTTTTATATATTATAAAATTTTATATTTTAATTACTATTTTAATCATGTTATTTATTTTATTTTAATAAAAATATTTAACCGTTATATAAAAATTAAAATTATAAAAAAATTAATTTTAAAAAAAAATTATTTAAAATTTTTATATATAAAAATTAAAAATAAATATTTTTATTTTAAAAAATAAAATTTAATTTAATTAAATTTTAATATATATATTTTAAAAATACATATCATACTTATCATGTTTTAATTTATCGTTTAACTATATTTTTATTTATCATTTTATGTTTATCATCTAGTTTAACTAGTAGATTTACTAAATATTTTTAATCTAACTATAATTTATCAGCTTTCAATTTTTATCTAATTATTTTATCTTTAAACTAATTTTTTAATTTTCAATTAACTTATTCACTAATTTTATCAAATACATCCTTAAAATAAATAAAAAATGAAAAATAATTTTTTATTTTTTTAATTAATATTCTCTAAAATCTCCATTTCCAAACATATCTCGGAAGAGTACTTTATTTATCGTGGAATTTCCAAATTTGTCATGAACGATATAAGTTAAGTATTTTGGTCTTTAAAGTTTTAAAATTCTTCATTAGTGTGTGACTTTTTAAAAAAATATTTATTTTATTCTTCTCTAATATAAAACGATAGTCAAAATAAATAATCTTGAATATAACCGATGATTAACAAAAATTTAAAAAAAAATTTAAGATATTAAAATACCGCACCAATATATTTTCAAAGACTATGTTTATATTACTCATTTATAATAAAGTGAGATGGTTCACTGATTCATAATGAAGTAGTCCACTGAGTGGTGAATCATCCACCGATACCTTGCATATGGCATCCAATTGATACATTTTTATCCACTAAAATATTTTTCAAAGCGTTACCTATGAAGTATGGCAAATCTAAGATATTTTATAAATAATCAATAACTGCAAAAGAGGACAGAAGTTATTAAAGCAACAGCAAAATAGAGACAGGACAATGTCCATATAACATAACCAACCCATTTAGACATAACACATATTACCATATATTATTTCATAATCCAGCAACTGCATTTCAACCTCTATGCATTTAGAATATAGTGATCCACCTTTTGGAAGGTTTTAAGTGCAAATTCTTTGATGATGTTTGGTTCAGGAACCTCTTCGCTATTCTTTTCATACTCAGAGGACCATTTCACCAAGCTTCCATCTCCCTTTGGTGTTACACTCACGTGTCCCTTCAAATGCTTGAAGTAGTTGAGTAGGTCTCCACCAATCACACTATAGATTAGTGTCCTCTTTTCATCATCAACAGCTTCAATCTTCTCCTTTGTTATCTTAACAAGTGGTGACCCTACAAAATAATAACCACCACATGTCCACAAAACACCTCAAAATGCTAATAACCAAAAATATTTTTCTTTTCCGAGTTTGCAAAAGGAATGTGTACAACCTATTTGTTGTAATAAAAGTACAGGCAAATCAAAACACATATGATCTTGGAATTAAGGTGTCTACAAAGTTTCTTGGACCCGAGTTTAAGGTTTTCGGCATTCCACAATTATTTTTAATCTAATAATGGCAAGGTAAAAAAAAAAAATACGGGCTTTTCAAGCATTTTAAGAGTAGCACTCTGCCTCAAGTGATTAGTAAAAAATGTGCTTAAACAATATATATAAATATAAGAGATATATCTAATAAAAATGTTTTTTATACTAAGATAAGAAAAGTATGTCTAAATTAAATAATTGTATAAAGGTGGTTAATATTAATTTTTAAAATTTAAATAATAAAATTATGTTTAAAAATTCACATATTTATACTTTAATTATAATTATTCACAATAAAATCTATTAATTAATTTTTTTATTTCATTTTCATATAAAAAAGATATTTTCAATTAATATGATAGTATATATATATATATGTATAATTCTTTGTCATCAACTTTCAAATTAAAAAAATGTATTTAATATTTTTAATAAATTTTTTTATACTTATTTATTTTAAATGTTATACATTATTTAAAATTTGATATATATATATATATATAATAAATTTTATTACTTATAAAAAAGTTATATATTAAATATTATTTTATAAAATTTGACATGAAACATCAATCCCTATATATTAAGAAACAAAAGAGAAAAAAGAAAGAGTTAAGAAAAGACCTTCACCAAAAGTTACTTGGCGGATAGAACCAGCAGACTTGCCATCACCCTCAAGAATCTCAATGCTTTTATAATCATTTGGGAAGGCCTTAGGAAATATCTCTGCAGAGTCCTTGATGGTATCCCAGAACTTGTCTGCATTACACTTCACTTCTATTTCTACCTCAAGCTTTCCGCTGCTACCCATTTTTTATCAATCACACAACTAATAAATTAAAGTAAAATATCGAGATATGTTGGCTATGTTATGAGAACCTAGCATGAGAATCACATATATATATAGAGAGATAACACTTTGGCTCACCACAAAAAGCCCTAAATTTCATTTGAAAGTAGTTCATCTACCACTATAAAGCACTATGGAAATTAAATTGCAACCTTTCACATGCTACCATAAAAGTTGGGACCCAAGGGACTGATATGTTATGTAGCCATGTTGTTAACGAGATTTCAGACCAAGTTATAATTAAGGAAGAATGATGTTATATATGGTATTGTAAAGAAATCACTCTTATTGTATATATACTAGATGAAATGGGATGAAATATATATATATATATATATATATATATATATATATATATATATATATATATATTAATAATATGACATGTAATATGATTAAAAAAATATTAAGTATGATTGGAGGTAATAATTTAAGACAATGGATTAGTTAATTCTTTTTGGTAGATTAAAGTAAGAATATGCATTGAATTGAACTGAGTAGTTGTAACAGATTTGTCGGTGATGTGACAAGAGTCTCATGATTTGTTAATTATTGTGAAGGTGATGATAACGAAATGAAACGGGATATGCTTTATTTATGGAAAGGTGTTCATAAATGCGAGGGATTCTGTTTGGTCAAGAACAGCAACTTATTTAATAACAAAGCTGTCGATGAGGCCAATAGGGAAGATTCTTTAGGATCGAGGGAGCCCTGGATCCCGTATACTTTTTTTTTTTTTAAATTATATACATGTGACACTAAATGTTTTTTTATGTGAAAATAATTAATTATTATAAAAAAATTTGTTATAAATATTAATTTTGTTACTTATTAAAAAATATAATTAATGTTAGTTATTTTTTTAAAATTATTTATTATTTATTATTTATTAAAATTGATAATAACTAAATAAATATAATGATATGTAAAAAAATAATTAATACTCTTTTAAGAATTAAAATAGATAAATAAGAATAAATAATATTTTTACTTTCTTTTTACAAAATAAAAAAATAAAGAAAATATAATTTTGTGAATATTAAACATTAATTACTAAATTTGATTTAATATAATATTATATTTTTAATAAAAAAATATAATCTTGAAAGAATATTGTAAATATTTATAGAATTATAATTTTTTTTAACATTTGTTTATTTATATAAATATTTTCTATATGGATTAAACAATATAATAAGTATTTTTATATTTGAAAGTAGAAATAGATTAAAAAGGGAAAAATATTTTTAGGGATAAGAAGATAGAGTAGGTAATATAATTATATAAGTTTACAAAGCTAAAAAAAATTATTAAAACTTATTGATATAGCAGAACTTATTGTTAGAGAAAACTCAAGTGAATGTGCACATATATTAGATATAATATTTTGGTTGAAGAAAATTGTTAAAGATGAATTGTTCTTATAACATTGGTCCACTGTGACAAACTCTTTTAATCATTCACATACAATTATATGAGTAACGTTCTTTTAATATAAACGTTCATGATTTCATCCAATAACATTTTTATTTTTGAAGCAAAATTTGTAATTAGTGATTTAGGATAGCAATAATTTTTTATGTAAGAGCTGATCCATATGCTGGTCTTAACCCATTTAACTTTGTAAATTTTTTATATCTAAAACTTTTTAATCTTATAAATTTTGTTCACACTAAAACTAGGATTAAATAGGTAAAGATTAACTCATTTAACAGTTCTATATAATATAATTACACTACAAATGAAAAAAGTGAGACTATAATATTTATATAATGCGTTCAAAATAACCATAATATTATAGTCTATGAATCTAAAAGACTCAAATCATATCACAAATAAATAAGTATTATAGTTTAAAAAATTTAAATTAATAATCTAATTTGTATATTTTAAAATTATATACTAATATTTTTTTAATTTATAAAACATGACCTTAATTTATATTTTTTATTTTGATATTATTTGATTATTGACCAGTTGTTATTTGAATTAAAGTTGTAAATACTATAATATGCTTTATAATAGCTTTTAGTTGCTTGCATGTTACCTATTTTTTTTAGGCATGTGTGAAATGCTATTTAAATACATTGATGCTACTGCTATGAGTTGTTGCATATTAATTTCAGAAGTGTTAAGATAAAGAAATTATTTTATACAATATATTTGAGATAGCATGCATATCAAACAATTTCAAAGCTTAAATGAGTTTTTTTTAAAAGTTAGAGATTTGTTTTCACATTACCGTCTTGTAAAATGTAATCTATGATATATAAATTAAGAATTTGGCCTCTTTGATTTTCCTTAACAAAATGTTGATTTTAAACTTTAAATCTTTATTAACTTTGCACAACAAGTTCCAAATTTGGTATTTAGATCTAATTGAATATTTTGGTATTGAATATGTGTTTTTTACTAAGTTTGGAACCAACAAAGTTATATTGAATTTTGAAACTGTTAATTTTTTAACATAAAAAATGAATTTAAAGAAGTTGAAATGGTTTCTAAGTTAATTTATCCATAATTTTTTGGATGAATGACATTGAATCAAGTAAGTCAAAATTCTTTGGCTTTTTTTATATAAAATGTTGATTTAATTTTTTATATTGTAACCTACCTTGGGAAACATATGTACAAAACTTTGATTTCTAAAGTTATTTGAAGAATTTTTGAAATAAGAATATGTTTTTAATCAAGTTTTAAGCAAATTAAAATATGACGAATATGAAATTTATTACGGTAGAATTAAGACCTTTCATATGTTAACTTTTGGCATGAAAAGATTAACTTGAAGAAACTTAAGAAGGCTTTAAGTTAATTTATGAAAAACTTGGCAATTAAACAAAAAATATTTGATTAGGAATTGTTAAAGTGTATGCTGAATTTTGAAAAGTATTTAAAATTGATTTTTAAGTGCTTTGCCACTTAAGAAGTTATTAAAGAAATAAGATTATTAATCAAAACTGGTAAAGTTATAGAAATTGATTACTTTGTATTCTTTTCAGCATTTTAAAAGAATAAACTATTGATGCAAAGTTAAACTTGAGTTATTTGAAATATGATTATTTAGAAAATAATGAAATTTATTAAGTTTTAAAGATATTCATCAAAACGGGTACCATAATTATTGAAAGAAGAAAATATTGAATATATAAAGGTAATTGTGTGTTTGTTTATGATTCCAAAGAAGAAAATATTGAATATATATGTATCACAAAGAAAATATTGATAATTACATTTTTTAAATATATTATTTATGATTCCATTCTTAATTGTGTGTTTGTTTAAATCATTTTAAGAATAGATAACACTTTTTCAATGATTTTTATATTTTGAAATGATTAATTTTTAATTATCGATTAAGATACATAAAACACTTAAATTAATTGTAATTATAAATTTAGTTTTAAATTAAATAATCAGAGTGTGCGTATATATATTTTATATACTTACACATTTTAAATATTATAATACGTTTTTTAACTTTTTATATTAGACTAAATGGATATCATTTTTCTTTAATTGATTATTAATAGTTTGGAAATTTAACTTAAATGTGAAAATACATTTTCAGAATTTAACATCCTGAAAATAAATAAATAAAATTGAAGGGTATACACTGTAAACATAAGAGATGCAGAAAGCAAATTCCCACATGTGAAAGCAGATTCTCAATAAAGCAATCCATTCCGCTTCATAAAAACCTCCTATCACACAGCATAAGCAAGGATGGAGACTACAACACACTTACACACGTTACTAAATCTTGATTCACTAAATCTTGATTCACTAAATCTTGATTCCATACTGTGATTTGTATTTTGCATATTGTGCTATATGAATTTAAAGAGCATAGGAAAAGCCTAAAGTTTTAAGCAAGACACTTTTCTACCACCTATTTTATATATATATATATATATATATATATATATATATATATATATATATATATATATATATATTTATTTATTTATGGAACCATTCTTAAAAGTAAAGGCAATTGAGAGCTGTCGCCGACAAAGAAAAAGTTTTGGAGGAAAAGTTCCATTCTTAGAAAAAGCCCGTACACTTTCCTTTTACCACTTCTACTTTATTCTTTTATTGTTTTAACCATGAGAACCATTTCAATTATACTTTTAATCTTTATAAATAGCTAAACTTTTATGTAAATCTTAATATTTTATTACTCTATTTATTTATAAATTTTAATTGTAGACGTAGAAAATTGAATTTTAAACCATAAATATGTATAATATATGTTTAGCTTATTTAAGTTGATGAATAAGTTCATTAAAAATATATATATATATATATATATATATATATATATATATATATATATATATATATATATATATATATATATATATATATATATATATATACCTATTTGTCATAGGCATCAATTTTAGAAACTTAAATTTTTTAATGCTTGTGATTTGTTTTAGAACTCATGAAAACACAAACTTATAGGTAAAGGACATAGGGATAAATGACCTAAACATAAGTTTTAACTAAATTAACATTCCTGCTAATAAATTGAGTTCATTTAAATTAAGAAACAAAGGAGAAACAATTTGATGATGGATCAAATGTTATCCCACAATTTCTGGACAGAAGAATACACATGGGTTCACACAAGCATAGATAAACAGCCTCGGTACAATTAAAATTCACACACAAGATAATCTTTGATTGCTCCAGGTAACATACGGAAGTGGTCCATAATTACATTATAAATGCATACCTCCATGAACTTGGATCATCTATTGAATATAGTTATTTACATTATTATTCTTGATTTCTTCGCTGAATTACACAAACATCTCACCACCCACCCCTTTTCGGCTTCTTCAATGCCTAGAGTTATAAAATAAATATTCAGAATCCTCAAAACAATCAAAGGTTCACCACAGAAATATAAACCTTCTAACAACCAATCCACATATGTATATCAGAATAAATAAGTAATAAGTAAATCAGATAAAAATGCAAAGTTAGTGATATGCACAGAAGTTGAAGGCCAATCAAATGGAATAGAAATATAAGTTTCAAGAACTAAATTTACAAAATAATCATAGTTTTGGAACTAAATATATAATTTTTTCTGAATTTAATTAAGATGTACTCAATACTCATCCCCCGCCAATTTGGTAATAATCTGATTCACTTTCTACAGCCTACAGGAGGTTGTTAAAATGGTGCATTGGCACATTGAATCACAAAAGTCAGCAAAGTTTTCCAACCTTCTCCACATTGAATCACAAAAGTCAGCTTGACGTGGAGTGGATCGTTGCTCCAACATGTCAGAGCAGTTGGATCGGCGCTCCAAAATGGTGTCAAACCCGCACATGCAGCAGGTCATTGAAACTCTATTTTGAGTGGCACTTCAAACGTGACCCTCCTCCCTTTGCTTTTCTCTAGCCCCAAAACAGCTCTTCCCTCTCTCCCCAAACAGTGAACTCCGGTTCTGTTGGGGGCTGGTGGTAGTGGAAACATGGAGTCTTCAATTGATGGGGTTATACAAAAATCAAGTGCAAATAATGAGAAGAGGCGATAGTGGTTGACGCATCATTTGGCTGTAACTCAAAAATATGTTAGCGCTTGAACATCTATTAGTGAGGAATTACGGTAAGAAATATGGGCAATTGTATCCTCACTCTAAGGAGATTTATTAAAGTCAAAGGAGTATGAAGGAAGAGCAAGTGTTGATATTTGAGATTCAAACTCCTGCAGCACTCTTCAAGAGAAGGGAAGTTGGCAGCCAAGCCACCATCAATAGCATTTTCAAAAAGAATGAGGAAGGAAGCATGCCAAGGAATCACCTCTTTTTCAAACAACAATGCTATCCCCTTTAATGTGACAGAATGAGGCATTTAAGATGATTGAATTGGTTGCTAGGCATGGTCAAGGACTTAAACCACTCTCTTATCATCAGATCAGAGTCATAAAGCTTGTTCAAAGAAAATAGGATGCACCATAATGATTGATGGTTGGATTGACATGAGAAGGACTATTCAAAACTTCTTGGTAAATAGTCCTAAAGGAACTGTCTTTTAGGAGTGTCTATGAACACATCTCTCATTAAAAATAGCTAACAAGGTTTTCAAGCTGATGGATGACATTGTAAAGGAGGTTGGTGAAGAGAACATTATCCAAATTGTCATAGACAATGTAGCAAACTACAAGGCAGCTGGAGACAAGTTAATGGAGAAAAGGAAGTTTTATTAGATAGTAGCTCACTGCATTAGTCTCATATTAGAGGATTTTGAGAAGATTCCAATTCATAAAGAGACAATTGCAGATGGTAAAAGAATAATAACCTTTATTCATCCAAGGACTCCTTATTTGTTTGTGGCATCATTTTGTTGATAGGGTGTTAAAAGAGCATTAAGTCTCTATTTAATACTCCAAGATTTTTTTCGTAAATAAGCCTGATTGTATAGTTAATCTGTTTCCTTTTTGGGCTTAATCTATTTTAGATAGTTTCTTATTCTCTTTATTTCCCTAATTTAGGTTGCTAATTTCCTTATTTTGTTTGTCAATCACATGTAGTAGTTCCCTCTATAAAATGAGGAATCCCTGTATAGTTAGTGTATCAATAACATTACTCATATTCCAACTTGGTATTAGAGCAAGATCTTTGTGCATCTGATTTGCAACAATGGCTGACAATCCCTTAGCCACCAGCAATGATCAGATTAAGGAAAAAAAGGAGAACATTCCCAAAGACTTGTAGCCTCCAAAACAAGAGTAAAGTCCCTGTCAGCAATTCTCGTTCTGTCTAAATCACCTCTTTTCAACATGGGTTGATGTAGTTTTCAAAGCAGTAAGATGTATAAACAAGAGGGAAAAAGGCAACGGGAGAGGAAGATGAATTTATTTCCTTCATTTAGAATTACATTTATACAACTAGGAATAATAAAATATCAGCGAATAATACCTCCAAACAAACCAGCAACAAGATAGCAACAACTTATTTAACCATGACTTAGTCAAATTTGAAAAAATCGGAAAAGAAGTAAAGCAGAAAAAGAAGATAATGGGTAGTTCAAAAGGTAGTTTCAACATTCTTCCTTACTTTAAAAACTGCAAACTCCAAGTTTTTCCCTATTAAGTTTGAATTTGCTAATTGACAAAAGCTTAGTAAATATCTTCTGTCTTATAATAGACAAGAGTTATATCTCCATCCTTTTGCACCTCTCTCAAGAAGAAAAGTTTGATATTGAAGTGCTTAGTTTTCCCATGAAACATAGGATTTTGAGAAATTGCAATTGCAGCTTGATTGTTCACAAACACTTTCGTACTTTTGGTTTGCACCATATGCAAATCAACTAAGATTTTCCTCAAACACAAAACTTGGTTTACTATTGCTGTTGCTGCCACAAATTCTACTTTTGCAGTTGATTGAGCCACAATATCCTATTTTTTTTAACACTATGAGAAAATTCGTGAGTCAAGACTAAAGCAGTATCCCGAAGTGCTCTTTAAATCATCCAATGAACCACCTCAATCATTATCAGAGTACCCAAACAATTTCAGATTTTGACTTGTTTGGGATATTTAAAACTTGACTTCATAGTTTATGGTTCATTTGATGTACTTGATAACTCTTTTTGCTACCTTTAGATGCACTTCATTTGGACAATGCATGAATCTTGACAAAATGCTTACAGCATACAATATATCAGACCTTGTTGCTGTAAGATACATCAAACATCCAATCAGACTTCTAAAATATCTTTCCTCTATTTTTTCAGCTCTATCATTTTTGCTTAATTTTTCCTTTTGGATCATTGCAGTACTCATCTCTTTGCAATCCTCCACTCTAAATTTTTTGAGTATCTCCTTTCAATACTTTTTGCAAATGAAAACCAAGTCTTTTCCTTGATTGATCTCTATTCCAAGGAAATAAGTCATCAAACCAAGGTTAGCCATATCAAAAGTCTGCATCATATCTAGTTTAAACTCATCAATAAGCTTTACACTTCTCCCTGCAATCAAAAGATCATCCACATAAAGAGAAACAATAAGAATCTCATTGTTATTGTTTTTAAAATAAAGTGTGAATTCTGAAAGACTTATTCTAAAACCAAGGCCAAGCAAATAATCATCTATTCAACTATATCAAGCTCTTGAAGCCTGTTTTAGGCCATAAGAGCTTTATGTAATCTATAAACTTTGTTTTCTTTGCCTTCCACAATGAAGCCTTCCGATTACTCAACATAAATTTCTTCTTCAAGGATTCCATTAAGGAATGTTGATTTGACATCCAACTGATGCACTTTCCAGCCAAGTTGTCAAGAAATAGCAAGAAGTAATCTGATTGTATCAAGCTTGGCAACCGGTGCAAATGTGTCAAAGTAATCAACACCAAAAATCTGTGCATACCCCTTAACTACAAGCCTTGCTTTATGCTTATTGATTGAACCATCAACATTTTGCTTTGTTCTAAATACTCATTTTACCCCAATTGTCTTTCTACCTTGAGGTTTATCAGCAAGCTCCTAGGTTTTGTTCTTCTTGATCATAAACAACTCCTTCATTGTATTCTTCCATTTTGAGTCTTTGAGAGCTTCTTTAGGGTAGCAGGTTCGCATATTGCGATATTGCATCTCTTATATATCTAAGAGAGCAATTGAGTGCCTCTAACTAGTGGATCATCCTCCCTTTCATCTAGCCATGAGCTTGACTTTGATACAAAAGTCTTTGAGTCTTCCCCATTCCATTTTTCATTTTCAATAAAATGCACATCTCTACTTATGGTTATAGTTTCAGTTTCTTGGTGGAGAACTTTATAAGCCTTTGAAATTATACTAT
The DNA here is from genome assembly GCA_026541065.1 of Canavalia ensiformis. Taxonomy (NCBI): domain Eukaryota; kingdom Viridiplantae; phylum Streptophyta; class Magnoliopsida; order Fabales; family Fabaceae; genus Canavalia; species Canavalia ensiformis. Next base: position 349,332 of record JAMKYM010000475.1, read on the forward strand.
ATCCAATGAAAATTCCTACAAGAACCTTTTTGTCTAGTTTATCTCGTTTAACTTGTCGAACATAGGTGAAACAAAGACAACCAAACACTTTAAGAAAATTCATTAAAGGTTTCCATACCATGCTTCAAAAAGGGTTTTATTTTTCACTGCCTTTGTGGGAAGCCTGTTTTGAAGGAAGACGACAGTACTTGTTGCTTTTGTCCAAAATTTCTTTGGCAAATCCTTTTCATGCAACGCGCATCTAGTCATCTCAATAATAAATCTATTTCTTCTCTCACTGACTCCATTTTGCTCTGGAGTATAAGGAGCTATTAATTCACGTTTAATTCTTGCTTCTTCACAAAATGAATTGAACTAATGTGAGATATACTTCGTGTCATTATCAGACCTTAAAGTCTAAATTTTACAACCACTTTCATTTTCCACCTTTGTTTTGAACTTCCAAAAAATGCTTCCAACCTCTAATTTGAGTTTAAGAAAATAAATCCAGCACATTCGATTTAGATTATCTCCAAAGATAACATAGTAACAACTACCTTTAAGTGAAGGAGTCCTTTGAGAACCTCCTACATCGGTGTGAATCAACTGCAACTTTTTTGTTGCTCTCCAAGTGGCTGTTAGGAATGGAAGTCTGTTTTGCTTCCCATATTGACAAGCATGACAATCTGTAGAGATCAAATAAAAGTTAGGCAAGTTTCTTACCATTTCAGATTTTTGCATTTTTAGAAGCCCTTGATAGTGATAATATGTCCAAGCCTCACATGTCATAAATCAGCAACATTTTCTTTTGCTAAAAGAACTATATGCTCCTCCTGATCTAGATCTAGTGAGAAGCTTTTGCCTCTCATTTTTACTTGAAATAAATCTTGACTTGTGGCATCTTTAATCAGGCAGTAATTAACCTTAAAAACCACTTTGAACCCTTTTTCTACTAGCTGACCAACACTTAACAAGTTTTGGTCTAAATCAGGTACATATAACAAACACATCAGAAATTGTTTTAGTACTGGAGTGTGTCTCAATGGAAATGGTTCCTTTTCCTTTTGCAATAACATAACCGCCATGGCTTATCTAGACCTTTGACATTTTAGAGGGTTTCAGTTCCTTGAAGAGCTATTTGTCATGAGTCATGTGATTGGTGCATCCACTATAAATTAGCCAAGATTCACTTGAAACATTATTGGAAAAGCAGGTTGCAACAAAAAGTTGATCTTCGTCCTCTTTAGTAGCAACCTGAGCAGCTTCGTGCTTCTGGGTTTGGTTCTTGCAAATAATAGCTTCATGCCCAAGTTGATTGCACTTGGTGCACTTAGCATTGGGCCTTCTCCAACATTTGTATAGAGAATGACCTATCTTGTTGCAATGCTTGTAAGGAGGATACTTTCCCTTTGAGCTTCCTAGTTTGCTTTTGTTGCTAACAGCACCTTCTCCATTTGCTTGTTGGTTCTTGTCTTCTGTTTGTTTCTCCCACCAACTTCATGTTTAGCATGCAAGGATTCTCGATAAAGCCCTTCTTCTCTCATAATCCTTCATTATTCTTATGCCTGCAAGGAATTTAACAACTCTGCCAAAGTGATTTTGGATAGATCCTTAGTATTTTCCAACATGGTTATGGTAGCCTCATCTTTCAGGTACAGTAACTACAATTTTTACAACAATGCAAGAATCATTAAATTCAGAAACAAGCAATCTTACTCTGTTTGCTATGCTCAAAAGTCTTTCAGAGTACTCTTTGAGGGTTTCTAACTCCTTCATCTTCTATAATTCTGTTAGGAACCCAGAATTATGGGAAGAGGGGGAGCCTGGTCAACAGAGAGAGAATCCTCCAATTTGGAGAGTATATTCCAAAATAGAGAAAAAGTAAAGGACTGCTGCGTAGTGGGTGGTTACTAGTGGAGAGATGCATAGTGGGTGGTTACTAGTGGATGACAGTGGGAGAAAAAGATCTTTCGGTTAAGATATATTATATGTAGTATTAAAAAGGATGGCGGCAGGGGGTAGGCATCACTTCTGATATTATCTGGATTGACATCTAGGGCAGAGGGATCTTCCTCTGAGGAGCATTGTGCTCTGGACCATTAGTTGTTCTTTTCTTTCCAATATCAATATATATATCTATGTCTCATCTTTTCAGCTATATTACTGTATTAGTACAGAATCTGAGTTTCCTGTTTGTCACACAAATTGATTGAACTCTATCAATTGGTCTGACCTGTCGGATTACAGAGATAAGGGAGCTAGCATGAAGAAGGAAGAGAATGCCACCGAAACCGTCTGATCGCCTAGATGTTCTGGAAGAAAAGATGGGGTTCTTGGAGTCAAACATGATGGAGTTGAAGTCTGTGGTAATTGAAGTGCAACAGACTTTAGTGGAGTTTAGCCAAACTAACGGGAAGAAGAAGGGTTCACCCAGTAAAAGTGAATCGAATGTAAAGGGAGGATCCTCCTCAACCTTTCACAATCCCACAGAGGAATATAGTTTGGCTGCCAAAAAGGTAGAATTACCACTGTTTCATGGGGAGGACCCTGCTGGATGGATAACCCGCGCGGAGATTTATTTTGAGGTGCAGAATACTTCGGAGGAGCTGAAGGTGAAGTTGTCTAGATTATGTATGGAAGGGCCCACTATCCATTGGTTTAACTTGTTAATGGAGACGGAAGAAGTGTTATCTTGGTCGAGGATAAAAAAGGCAATGTTAGAGAGATATGGAGGACAAGCTTATGACAATCCGTACGAAGAATTAGCAACGCTGAAACAGGTAGGAAGTGTGGAAGAATATATACGGACCTTTGAATTGCTCACGTCACAAGTAGGGCGCCTACCTGAGGAGCAATACATGGGTTACTTCTTAAATGGATTACATCCACAAATTCGTCGAAGGGTGAAGACCTTAGACCCAAAATCAAGAATGCAATTGATGAGGGTGGCTCGTGCAGTAGAGGAGGAATTGTGGGGTGGTTTTGAAATCAGCTCTTATGGCTATTCGAAGGGGAGCACTTGGAATACAGCAAAGAAGGAAGGGTCAATTGGGTCAAATATGGGAAGTAGAGGCTCGTTGGGCCAAAGAGAACCAGTTTTATTGAGCCCAAGTTCAAAAAATAGCCCAATGTCTTTTGCAGGCCATGGGCAAGCAAACAAGGGACGAGAAGGGAGAGATGGGTGGTCTTTAGGGACAGCTCACAGTTCAACGCACAATAGGGTTCCGTCGGCATCTTTCATGTCGAACGATCGTCGTCCCTATGGTGACAAATCCAAGGGAATCTGACACCTCCGCTACTCGAAGTTGCTAGAGAGACGTTCAAAGGGGCTTTGCTTTAGATGCGGAGAAAAGTTTCATCCTTTACACCAATGCTCTGAGAAGCAGCTACGACTTCTAGTGTTGGATGATGATGAGACGGTGAACGATGAAGGGGAAATTGTAGCCTTGCAAGTGGAATCAGAGGATGCCAAGGAAGTGGGGGAGTTTAAAACAATGGGATTATTCGATATGATAGAAGATTCACCGTGTATGCACCATACAATGCGAATGGAAGGGATCCTATGTGGGTTAAAATTGTGGTGTTGGTTGATAGCGGGGCAACCCACAACTTTATTTCTCCTTATTTAGTACATGCATTGGGACTTTCAATATCTTCCATTAAACAGCTAGGAGTATGGTTGGGTGATGGCCATAAGGTGGTTGCAGAGGGGAAATGTGAAGGACTAGCCATCCAAATCGAGGACTATACTACTCTGTTGGATGCCTATGTTTTGGAGCTTGGGGAAATGGATGTAATACTGGGAATTGAGTGGCTAAGGACGCTAGGAAGAGTGGTCATGGATTGGAAGAACCTAATCTAGGAATTCTGGTTGGGAGAGAAGAAAGTGACTTTGCAAGGAAAGATCCAGGGGACGTGGAGACACAGGCAAGGGAAAGACAAAGAACAAGTTCCCTTGCGAGTTCTATTAGGAGTGGGTCACGCAGAAATTGAGGGACTATTATGGAGTGTATCTTGCGGGAAGACGCAAGAGGAGGACCAACTCTTAGAACTTCAGAAACAGGAGCTGCTTAATTTATTAGACCAGTACGTGAATGTTTTTCACGAAATACAAGGATTACCTCCAAAGAGAAGTCACGATCATTCCATTCCTATTCCACCAGATCAAGGGCCTGTAAATGTTAGGCCTTACAGGTATCCCCATCACCATAAGGAGGAGATTGAGAAACAGGTTAAAGATGTGCTTGAATCTGGAATTATTCGACCAAGCTCTAGTCCATTCTCTAGCCCAGTTCTCTTGGTGCGGAAAAGGGATGCTTCATGGAGAATGTGTGTAGATTACAGAGCTGTTAATAAAATTACTATCCCAGATAAGTTCCCCATCCCGGTGATAGAGGAACTGTTGGATGAATTATTTGGAGCATGTTTTTTTTCCAAAACTGGATTTGAAGTCAGGGTATCACCAAATAAGGGTGAAAGAGGAGGATGTGCCAAAAACCGCTTTTCGGACACATAATGGACACTATGAATTTCTAGTGATGCCTTTTGGTTTAACAAATGCTCCCGCTACCTTTCAAGCTACTATGCATGACCTTTTCAGACCCTTTCTCCATAAGTTTGTCTTAGTGTTTTTTGATAATATTTTGATCTATAGTAAGGATTGGATAAGTCATGCTTCATCTGAGCACTGTACTGCGTATTCTCTCATCCCATCAGTTTGTGGCTAACAAAAAGAAATACTATTTTGGGAGGCACTCAGTGGAGTATTTGGGCCATGTTGTTTCAGCCCAAGGTGTGGCTGTTGACCCAGCAAAGATCAAAGCTGTAGTGGAATGGCCAATCCCTAAAAATGTACGTGGAGTCAAAGGCTTTTTGGGGTTGACTGGATATTATAGAAAGTTTGTTCCTGGATACAGGAAGATTGCAAAGTCTCTTACAGAATTGACAAAGAAGGATTATTTCATTTGGGGAGAAGCTGCCTTGGAAGCATTTAAGAAGCTTAAGGAGGTTCTGACTAATGCTCCAGTACTAACTCTTCCTGATTTTAATAAGCAATTCGAGATAGAGTGTGACGCTTCAGGGGTAGGTGCAGGGGCTGTATTGCTGTAGAACAAAAGGCCTATTGCTTACTTTAGTAAGGCATTTTCAATAAAAAATCTTTCTAAGTCAGCCTATGAGAAGGAGTTGATGGCAATTGTTATGGCTATACAACATTGGAGGCCTTATTTGTTAGGGAGACCTTTCATTATTTACACTGATCAAAAGAGCTTAAAACATTTGTTACAGCAACGAATAACGACTATGGACCAGCAATGTTGGTTGGCTAAACTATTGGGGTATCAGTTTCAAGTCGTGTATAAGCCCGGCTTAGTAAACAAGGCGGCTGATGCACTTTCGCGAGTAACAGAGATAGGAGCCCTCCAATCTTATATTTCTTATCCCCTTTGGATGGAAGGCACACAATTAGCTAGTGAGGTGCAACAGGATCCTTATTTACAACAAATAATCCATGAATTGTAGGCCAACAATGAATCTAAATCCGGCTTCTCTTACAAATAGGGTGTCTTGTTGTATAAAGGGGGTCTTGTTATTCCGTCTAAGTCTCCATTAATTCCTTCTTTCCAGCAGGAATTTCACTCCACTCCTTTAGGTAGTCATTCCGGGTTTCTTCGAACATACAAGAGAATAGCTGGAAATGTTTATTGGAAAGGAATGAAGAATGATATTCAGAACTATGTCAAGGCTTGTACCATTTGCCAACAACAAAAATATGAAGCTATTTCTCCAAAAGGGTTGTTGCAGCCACTGGAGATTCCTTCGCGTATTTGGGAGGACATTAGTATGGATTTCATCACGGGACTGCCTCGTTCTAAAGGATTTGATGTTATTCTAGTTGTTGTGGATCGTTTATCAAAGTATGCACACGTTTTGCTACTTAAACACCCCTGTACAGCTAAAATAGTGGCAGAGTTGTTTATTAAGGAAGTGGTCAAATTGCATGGTATTCCTCAGACCGTGGTTAGTGACAGGGATCCTTTATTCCTTAGTCATTTTTGGAAGGAATTATTTCGACTCCAAGGCACTGTTTTAAAAATGAGTTCTTATCATCCAAAAACGGATGGTCAAACAGAGGTTTTAAATAGGTGCTTGGAGACTTATTTAAGATGTTTTGCTTCAGAATAACCCAGAAATTGGGCCTATTGGATTCCTTGGGCTGAATTGTGGTATAATACCTCTTATCAAGTCTCAGCAAGCACCACTCCCTTTGAACTGGTCTACAGCAGGAAGGCACCAACCATTATCAAATATTTGCGTAATGAAACAAAGGTGGAAGCGGTAGCTAACGAGTTGGTGGATAGGGATGAAGCTTTAAGACAACTTAAACATAATTTGTCTAAGGCAAAAGAACTCATGAAGAGATTTGCTGATAAACACAGAACTGCTGCGTCTTTCACAGTGGGTGAATGGGTTTTTCTTAAACTACATCCTCATAAGCAGCATTCGATACAAAGAATCAGTCAAAAATTGGCTCCTCGATTTTATGGACCCTTCCAGATTCTTAACAAGTATAGTGATGTTTCCTACAAGCTTCAACTTTCTCCCAATTCCAAAATTCATCCCATATTTCACATTTCTCAACTTAAGCGGGCTGTGGGAAATTCCTTTGTCGAACCCATACAGCCTGAAGGTCTAGAACTTGAGGAGTTTGAGGAACCTGAAACTGTTATGGCTAATCGAACCGTGCACAGGGAAGGAGTGAACGTTCAACAATGCTTGGTTAAATGGAAGGGCAAGTCTATGGAAGACACCACTTGGGAGGATAAGGAAGTACTCATTGCTCAATTTCCAGATTTCAGCCTTGAGGACAAGGCTGCCATTTCAGAAGGAGGCAATGTTAGGAACCCGGAATTATGGGAAGAGGGGGAGCCTGGTCAGCAAAGAGAGAATCCTCCAATTTGGAGTATATTCCAGGAGAGAGAAAAAGTAAAGGACTACTGCGTAGTGGGTGGTTACTAGTGGAGAGATGCATCGTGGGTGGTTACTAGTGGATGACAGTGGGAGAAAAAGATCTTTCGGTTAAGATATATTATATGTAGTATTAAAAAGGATGGGGGCAGGGGGTAGGCATCACTTCTGATATAATCTGGGTTGATATCTAGGGCAGAGGGATCTTCCTCTGAGGAGCATTGTGCTCTAGACCATTTGTTGTTTTTTTCTTTCCAATATCAATATATATATATCTATGTCTTATCTTTTCAGCTATACTACTCTACTAGTATAGAATCTGAGTTTCCTGTTTGTCACACAAATTGATTGAACTCTATCAAATTCAAAGTTCTAATAAGACTCAATGCTTGCATGCCTTTGATTAGATCATCTCCATCATATTCTGTTTTGAGATAATCTCATATAGCTTTAGCTAACTTTAAAGACATGATTTGTGTGAAGACCGTTGATGAAACTGCTGCAAAAAGGCACGCTTTTGCCTTAGATTTACTAGTTTTTTTATCCTTATGATTCTTGATTTGAGCCATCGTGAGATTTTCAGGTAGTGCAAGGACTTTGTAGTCCTCTTAATAGCCTCCCTCAGATCCAAAGCATCTAGGTAGGCTTCCATGTGTACTGTCCATCTGATAATTTTCTCCATGGAAAATAGGGGATGTCATTGTTGAGAAACTTGAATCTCCTTCCATACTTGAATTTCTGGTGTTGAAGGGTAATGTTTGGTGGGACTCAACTCACTTGAAAAACCCCCAGATTTTTCTCTCACAAGTCCCTCAAGAATAAAGCTCTTGATACCAGTTGTAGTTTTCAGAGCAGTAAAATATATGAATAAAAGGGAAGAAGGCAACAGGAGAGGAAGATGCATTTATTTTCCACATTCAAAATTACATTTATAGAGCTAGGAATAGTAGAAAAAATCGACAGGTAACAACTCCAAACAAAACAGCAACAAGATAGCAACAACTTATTTGACCAAGACTTAGTCAAATTTGAAAAAAAAACAGAAAAGTAAAATAGAAAGAGAAGATAATGGGTAGTTCAAAAAGCAATTTCAACAATTGAACAATCTCCAACTATCCCAATTTGTTTAGATGTATATCCATGGCAGGGGAAAGCTTGGATGTCTCACTAGTGAGCAACCTAAGCCAGACATCCTTGACCAACGTGTCATATGGGATGTTGACAACTCGATGGTGATGATGTGGTTGGTGAACTCTATGGAGGAAGACATCAGTGGCAATTATATGTGCTATTCCATAACCAAAGAATTGTGGGATAGTTTCATAGAAAAGTATTTTGATCTTGGGAATAAATCTCAAATTTATGAACTCACCTTAAAAGTTGAAGAAATTCGGCAAGGAGGTGGCAATGTGACAAGATACTTCTACTCCTCCAAACGCGTATGACAGGACCTGGATATCTTCGACACATACAAGTGGTAGTCAGTCGAGGATGCTAAACACCATCAACAAACAGTGGCAATGGAAAAATATTTCAATTTCTTGCACATACCAATGAGAAGTTAAATGAACTTCATAGCAAAATCATTGGGAAAGCAACCTTACCTTCACTAAGTGAGGTCTTTGCAGAAGTTAGAAGAGAGGAAACTTGCAAAGCTGTGATGATGGAATATCATCAAGAGTGTGGTTAAAACTTTTCCACCTTTATGGAAATCTTGGATTCTCACCTTTTATAGAAATGTTTTAAGGGGAAATATAATTAAAAAAGTATTTTAGGAAATGTTAGTTTTCCAAAATATTTTTTAAAACATTCATACCAAAGATAGGAAACTAACCTTTCTAAGCTACATAAAAAGATCCTCTTACCAAACACCTCCTTAGTTCATTACTATAGGATTTTCTCATGGTCAGTATTCATACATAATATATCCACTGTATTAGTAAAGAGAATTGAGTGGTTACAAAAGCTGAAAATCCCCAGCAAAAGGGTGTGTTATGACTTTGTGTAAGAAAAAAAAGGGAGAGTTATGTGCAAACATAAAGCAAAATCTTTGACAGGATCAAGACAGATGGGTCATGATAAAGCTTCATCTTTTTGCATAAAAAAACTGCTTACTTAGATATATCCTTCACATTAAAACATTTCAAAAGAAAATACCAAATTTTATTTGAAACTATTCTTGATGAAATTTAAAGCAATTCTTTGAAACATGAAATTGATAGGTAGGTGCAAAAGGTTAACAAAAGACAACGAAACACTGAGAATAGGTTAAATAGTAGTAGAAATTAGCTCACAATGTCAGAATTTATCTACCAACAGTGCAACTGTTATAACCTTTCCTGATGTACCTTACTAATAGAAGGTGTAAGTTTAATGCAATATTATCTCTTCTATCTCCAAAGATAAAAATACATTGCTTAGAGATATGATACATTTACCAGAGGAGTTGTTAAAGATCACAAACCTATTAATCCCCCCCCCCCCCCACCACCACCACCAAACACCATCTACTAATAATGTGATTTTAGGAGCCTCACCACCACAAAGTCTCCATCCCAACAAATATTAAACTTGTTACTGACAAGCAGTGCATACAAGTACATTGTGATAAATCTTAGGCAACATAAAATATAAGTTAACTCTGAAACACTGAGAATGGCTAGGAAGACAATAGAATTAAGAAACAAATAAAACCAGGAAGGCATAATCATTGTACCCCTGCATCACAATTTAGATTTGTCCAGTAAGTTGAAGAAATATAGTTCAAGCATATTACTATATTTACAATTTCACAAACAGTACATAAACAGATGGCAGCACAAAGATATAAGCTGCAATGGATAGCCAATATCCAACATTTGAGGATTAGAAAAACTGCAACAAATTTCTTTTCCCTTAAAAATTAGATTTGATCAAATTGCAATTCACAACCACCATTGCAATCGCAACATCAAGGTTTCTATTCTATCTACAACCATGTTTCAACTGAAGTTGCAGCCGCATTTATCCACAATATCAAGGATCGCCATTTGTGAAGGGTAATTTAAAACACTGCATGGACTGTCTACAGCAACTTGATTACCACATATAGTAAGCATAATATAAACATAGCAGACACACAACACCCATTTGCCCAATTACAAAATCATTAAGTAAAAAACAGGCTGAAGTGGGTCCTAGTGTTGTTCCTTGCTATGGTTGGCCGGGATGAGGGGTGATTATTCTGTGTGCTGAGGGTCAATGTCAATGTACAGGTATCTATAGCCCGAAACATGGCTGTAATTTTATGTTCTTCCTTGTATGTTTTGAGTATTTCTGGTACTCCAATTAATATTATTATCTTTTCCATTTAAAAAAAAAAAAAGTATACCAGTTTTCTTCCTTTTTCATTTATTTCATCAGTAGTCATTGCATTTAGTAATCCTTTTGTGGAGAGAAAAATGGAACAAGGAACCATCCCTTCTCCTACCTTCACAAACAAAAAATTAAAAACCAGGGTTGAAACTTGAAACCATAGCCCCAAAATAAAAAATTCAACATTCATTCATATTTAACAAATCATGACCCAATTGCAATGTTCAAACATACACTAGCACTCATTACAAAAAAAAAATTAAAACCAACCAAAACCAAAAACAAAATAATGCAATTAGAAACAGTACATTATGTCCAGAACAAACACAAAGACTCCTAAATTAGGAACCACAAGATCACTAAATGATTTAAAAAAATTAGAGACTCAACCAATTTAAGGTTATTGATCAGTTGGAAAGGAAATGAAAGTACAATTCAGATATTGCATACAATTGTATATTTCTGATACAGTGATACTACAGATAAATGAAAAGAAAATGTTACTAAAATTCTAAGAATCAAGACTATTCTAAAAACTAAACATTGGGCTTAAGATATATTCAAAACATTACATGATTAAGATATATTTGATTGGGTACAAATAGAACATATGTTTTGCTACCAATAAGAGATAGGGTTAAACTGTAGGAATAGTTGATAATTTGGAACTCTCCTAACTCTGGCCTAGCAGGAAAATAATGGGTACTACTAGTTCAAAATTAAACCTAAAATTAGATGGTTCAATTTCCAATTTGAATAATGTCAGATGGCACATAATTTTAAATCAAAGAACAGATCTAATAAAGAAGCCCATAAATGGAAAGGCATTTAACATTAATGATGATTGAGATTTAGCACGCTTATGGGGAGAGTTTATGAAAATAATTTGACTCTCAAAAGCTCTTTTTGACTTATTTTAATAAACCTTTTTGGGATAATTTATCAAAATAAGCTGCTTTAATTTATTTCAACCAGTTTCATGATCAAATTTATGTCATTAGCCATCATAATAAAGCTTACTAGATAAGCTCTTGATTAGGCTGTTTACTTAAACACAACCAGAAACCCAACACTAGAGCACATAGAGAGCTTCAAAAAAGAATCGCCAAAAAACAAGTTCAGAAAGTCAGAAACCCCAAGATGAAGCAAACAATGCAAATGAGGGATCCAAAAGAAGAAGCATTCTATTTTCATTCATAATAAATTGTAGGTTAAAGTTCCATGGAGTTTAGTTGCATGGTTGTATGCTGCAGCGCAGTTATCAAACTCATTCATTAGAAAGGGAAAGTAAAGGGATCTGAGGCTTGCATGCATATTTGCACTCACAACAATAAAATGTATGTAGTACTTCCTGATTTCAAGTAAATTAAATAAGAAAATAGAAATATAAAATCCAGAATGTTAAACCAAACTAATAAAAAGTTTCAACAGCAAGAAATAGAGTAATAAAATTTTAATTAGCTGACTAAATGCTTCAGTAAACGTACAGTTTTTCATCAAGGATATTAGGGTGTTCCAACCAAAAGGTTGATCCAATAATGTCAACATGTTCTACAATGACCTTTCCATAATTATCAGAGGACTCTCCATTCTCCTGATGAATGAGTAGGTCATCTACCTTGTCCCAAAAAACTGAGGATCCTTGTCGGAACATAACAGGTAATTTATTGTAGTCAATAGCCAATTCCTCAATTTTCTTTTGCAACTGAGCACCCTTTAAATTATGTTGTGCTTCCCTTTTGCTTTTCCCAGATGCAACAAGCTTCCAGAAACAAGAGTTATATTGATTATTGATGTGCCTCCATGAAAGATAGTCTCGTAGAATCTCAATAGATGGGTAACACACCACTCGTCCATCAAAAGAAGGAGGGTACTTTAACTCCCTTTGTGCAAAGAAATCTTTCCATCTCATCACGTAAGTGGATGTGAAGAAAGACACAATTTCTAAAATTATTTTATTAGCTCTCCGTTCATAAAGATTACTGGTTTTCTTAAGAATAAAGCTATACTCATCACTAATCCCATAGGCAAAGACTATATCCTGCTGAAACTCTTCTAAGACAGCCACTGCACATGAATTCATCAATTTAAGAGCTCTATCATCATTTGGTTTCACAAATTCATGTATCTCAGAAAATCTGTGGAAGTGGCATCCATCTATTCGAACTACAATCCATGTTGATGGCATCAACTTGCTATCAAATTCAAAGGATCTCACATACTCTGGATTCACATTGTTATCTGTTCAACAAAACCACCAACCAAGCTCCTTCGAAAGAACAGTCTGCTCATTCCAAAACCTTGCACTCGCTATGCTCTTGGAGTGCACTGTGATTATCTTTCTCCTGTTCCTTTTAATTGGAGCTCCATTATCTGTGTACTTCACAATATCCTTTACCATTGTTTTTAGGACACAAGACCCTTGTCGGACTATTGGTTCCAGTGTATTGTAATTGATATTAAACTCATCAAACAAAAGATTGTTCAGATCGCTATTCTCAAAACCTTTGTTGAAATCCCATGCTTCCCTCTCATTCATTCCACGGTCAACAAGGCGCCAAAGGCATTGATTATGTTGATTATTCAAATGACAAACATTTTGCCTCCACAAACAATACACTTGAAGAGCTTCTAGGGATGCACAAGCTATGACTCACCCGTCGAAGTAAGGAGGATACTTCAGTTCCTTTAGCGGGAAGAACTCACCCCATTTTCTCACAAAGACAGATGAGAAAAAAAAAGTAATGATGGACAGCACTTTACTAGCACGCCTTTCACAGAACTTGGAGGTCTTCTTGAAAACAAAAGTATACTCATTGCCAAACCCATATGCAAGCACTACACCTGCATACTCTTCAAGAACAGCAACAACACAGGAGTTCATCAGTTTCAAGGCGTTTACATCATAAGGCTTAAGAAGTGTACAGGCATTGATCCAAACAAGGAAGATATTGGGAAACATGACTTCCTCCTCAAGTTCAACACATTTGACATACTCTTATTTTCCGTTTGCCATGCCGCATGCAAATGCTTACATATATATATACTCTTTGTTCTCACAAGAAAACTATCATATGCTTGGTCGCTTTATCTTCATTATTCATAAACCATATAAATCCAAAATAAACTCTATTAAAACAAAATCCTCACTTTTACCCATCCATTCACTTCAAATAGAACTAACAAGAGGGAGGACTGCTGAAAGTATAGCAATAGGAGCTGTAGGAGGCAATGGTAGCTGTAATTTACAAAGAATTAGTATCATGAGTAGTGATGCGTTATACCAATATAAAGTAACAATTCCTTTTATAAACTTATACAAGGGTTTTTTTTGGTACATTAATTAACACGCGTAAAGTTTGCAAAGCAACAAACTTGGTGCCTAACATTTGTTTCATTGCCAAACCACTAAGCAGAACTATTTTCTGAATCTCCGGTACTCAAAATTGATATTGCGGATAAAACCCCTAACTTCATGTCAAAGAGGGGCAGTTTCTTTCAGCAACATTGCACAAAACTGGTCAAACTTGTAATTTAACACAACTTATGAAAAGGGGCCATAGAAACATGTTGAGCATCAACATTCCAAAGAAAAACACCAAGTGAAACAAGAAAAGTAGAGCTGCCATTATATAGCCCACTAGCCCAACCCTAGCTCTAGCCCATATGGGAAAGGGCCAAAAAGCCCACAGGGCCAGTGCGAATCCAATATGCCTTTGGGATTTTTATCTTCCAATGCCCTGCATATGTCCCCTATCCCACCAACAGTGATTTCATCTATTATTAAATACCCTGCATCTATTATACAGTGATTTCAAAGCCATTAAAATAGTAACATCTATATATAAACTCCAACTAAAACATATTCCAAAGTTTACAATCATAGACCAAATAGTCAGATGACCCACAAATTTCAACGGTACAAAATCCACAGTTAATAAGTTGTGCTAATAGGTTTAATTTCAATAGTTTCAACCTTGCCTCCAAAATCCTACACAGAAATGTGACAATTACTATTAATTCAACAATTTTGTCTCATTTTTTTACTTTGTTACTACAACACCAAAACTTTGCAAGCATACTATTCCCAATACAAATTTAATGAAAAACTCGTATTTTTACATCATAAACTACAGCATGCAAGTTTTAAAATACCATGAGAATCAGCAATCCTAAGATATAAATACTTTTAAATTATAACATTAGAATTGAAAACTTTACTAAACTATTCATCTTTTATCCTCAACTGTGATTGACTCAACTAATTTTTAAGATTTTACCACAAGAGACTACACTTTCCAAGCTTTCCAACAAGCTAAAGATCACACAAATCATAGTTTCCTTGCCCATCTATTATCCTTCAGAGTAGGTAAATTGATATCAGAATTTAACTTAGCATTATTCAGCAGTTTTTTGCATCAAGAGCAATACCTATTTTTAAAATCCAAAAATTAACATACTAAAACTAGAACTTACTATCATCCAAACTTACCAATATCATACTACAGAGCAGAACAACCATCTTTACAAAATTACTGGGAATTATGCAGAGGGCAAGAAATTCCGAAACTTCCCATAACCAGATTGTTATGTATGAGATTTCAAACAAAATTGGTTCACCTCAAAATCCTTTTTACAACTTTAGTTATACTCCTTTAAAGTAGACTGACCCCATCAGAATGTGTAATAGGATAGTGATGCTCTCAAATTTATTGCAAGTTTTGTACTCAAGATAAATTCTAAAATTTCCCAAATTAATACTACCATAAACAAGCTCTCAAACAAAATTAGTTTCACTAAAAACTGATTCCTGTAGCTCAAGTTATCTTCATTTTGCAGCAACTATATAGCAGGTTCCCACCAAAGGTATTTCAATTTCAATTTGATGTATAAAACTCATTTCTTGGAATTTAAAGGCATCTGAAGTATATGATTTTAAAGCTTGTAAAGGCAGTTGAGGTATAGCGAGCAACTAGTTATTCACAACGAATTATACCCCTATAACTAGAGTTATAAATTCTGCTGGAAATATAATATTACTATTTTTATTAACATCTTTTTGTACCTTTAGTACTTTCCTGATCATTCTTCTCCCACACCCTTCATTTATACTATAGTTTTATCATTTACAAGTTGAACTTTTAGTGTTCTTGCTAATTGCTATTTTGACTCACAAAATCCCCCACCCCACATTCTTCTGTTATGCATCAAATTTCTCAATCAGTTGTATCAAAAAAACTTTCAAAATTCTAATTAGTTATTTTTTTTTCATATACATTATAAGGCCTGCAATGCATTAAGACAATAAATAAATTTAAAGCTTATTTATAAATAGGCTAATAGACTGGTGGGATGAAAGGTCTATTTCTAATTGGTCATTACAACTTTTACATGTATTGTTTACCTATAGTGATTAACCTCTATACATGTAATAATCACCAAAACCAGTTTTAAATTCATAAAATTAGCAAAGCATGTAAATATTTACAAATTTTCTCAAGTTACGACGTTGAAATTTCAATTGAAGCACACACTAAAATAGTCAACATTAGTAATAATTATTTAAAAAAAAATAGCAAAAAAATTGGAGCAACGTGATATGGTGAGATAATAACGTTGAAACCATGAATCAAATTGGGAGAGGTATAACATGGAAGAGAACTTACAATATGTTTCGATGAAAATAAAGAAGAATTGCGATACACTAACGTGGACAGACAGACTCAAGAATGGGTGGAAAAAAGACACAGTAATGACTAACGAGTGTGCTCATTTCAGCGTGCCACAACCCGCCTCTTATTTCCTCTGTTTAAACGCACAGTTTATCAACAGAAGCAAAACGCGCCCTTCACGTTTTAGCCCTATTTCGGATATTTTTAATTTTTAAAAATTATTATAAAAGTAAATTAATTATTTTATTTTATAATTTTATCATAAATTTATAATAAAATATATAAATAAAAATATTAATTTAAATAATAAAAAAATTAAAAATTATAATTATTATTATTACTATAATGATAATAATAATTATAAAAATAATTATAGTAGTAATTATAATAAAAAATAACAATAAATAATAAAAGTGATGTGATAGATAAATATAAAAATATTATATAATTATATAAATTTTTATTTTATATATTATTTAATTATTAATATTTAAAATAAATAATTTTATCTTATTATTATATTATTTTTATTTTTAATATTTATATTGTATAAAAATAATATATATTATAATATTATACTATAAATAATTATAAATTTAGTATAACTTATATATTACATAATATTATTAATTTTTAATATATAAAAATAATAAATTAACATTAATTTTTTAAAATAATATAATAAATTATTATTATTATTATTATTATAATAATAATTATGATAATAATATTAGTTATAAAAATAATATTGATTATAATGTAAAAAATATTATATAATTATATATAAAATTATATTTTGTATATTATTTAATAATATATAAAATAAATAATTTTATATATTATTATTATAATATTTTTTATTATTTAATATTTATTTTATATAAAATATTATATATTATATTATATTAAAAAATTTATATAACAGAAAGTAATATTATAAATTAAATATAATTTTAAATGTTAAATCATATCATTAAATTGTAAAATTATAAATAATAGATAAATAATTAAAAATTTTAAAATGATTAAATTTTTAAAATAATAAAAATTTAAAAATAATTATTATTATTATTTTTTTATTATAATTATAATAATAATAATAATAAATTTATAAGATTATGATAGTAATATGGTGATTATAATGTAAAAGAAATATTATATAATTGTATAAATTTTTATTTTGATTATTAATATTTAAAATAAATAATTTTATATATTATTATAATTTTTATATTATTTAATATTAATTTTATATAAAAATA
This sequence comes from Canavalia ensiformis, assembly GCA_026541065.1. Classification (NCBI taxonomy): domain Eukaryota; kingdom Viridiplantae; phylum Streptophyta; class Magnoliopsida; order Fabales; family Fabaceae; genus Canavalia; species Canavalia ensiformis. The sequence continues at coordinate 366,565 of JAMKYM010000475.1, forward strand.
ATATATATTATAGAATTATAATATAAATAAATATATAATATAAAATTATATTATAATATCATAATTTTAATATGTTAAATTATATTATTTAGTTTATTTATATATATAAAAATTAGATAAATAAAATTTAATAAAATTTAAATTTTTTTAAAAAAATAAAATTATTATTTTATATAATAATAATAATAAATATAATAATAATAATAATAATTGCAATACAATAATAACGATGATGATGATATAATAATAATAATAATAATAATAATAATATTAATACGGAAATAATAACAGTAATAATGAATGGAATGATTTGGTAATGATAATTATGATAATAATAAGATATGATATATTTAAAAATAAAAATATTTTAAAATTAAGAAGAGTAATTAAAAAAATTGATTTATAGATTTAAATTAAAATTATTTTAAAAAAATATATTAAAAATTAATTAAAATCAGTTTTATTAAATAATTTTTATTTTTAAAATTAAAATTAAAAATTCACAATGATTTTAAATAAAATTTTTACTTTTATTATTTATAATTTTATTTTATTTTTTTTAATAAACCTTATTCAATAAATTTAAATGTGGAAGATAATTAAATTTTTAAATATAATAATTATGATTTAATTGTTAGTCAGTGTGTTTGTTTAAATCATTTTAAGGATACATAAAAAAAATTTAATAATTTTATATTTTAAAAAAGACTAATGTTTAGCTATGGATTAAGATATCTTAATATACATAAAATACTTAAATTAATTGTAATTATAAATTGTTTTAAATTAAATTTGGAAAATTAAATAATCAAAGTGCGTATATCATCATTTTTATATACTTATACATTTTAAATTTTATAAGGCATGTTTTTTAACTTTTTATATTAAATTAAATTGATGTTATTTTTTTATATTAATTATTAATTTAAAGAATATTTTATTTTAAATTATCTATTTAATCAGTAATAAAAATTTCAATTAATGTTAAACAGGTGGAATATTTATAGATGATGAATAAAAAATATTTTATTCACTGAACATTTTTTATATTTTAAAATTAAAGTATTTAAATATCTATATTTTTATATTTTAACTATAAAATTAATTACTAATAATGAATTTTTTAAAATATACAAATAATATGTTTATATTATTTAATAAAAAAAACTAATAAAAATAGAATCCACCACATTTTAAGTAAGCAATCAAAACAATTGTTTGGTTATATAATTATTATTGTATTAATTTATATTTTACTGAATGAATTTATATATTTTACAATAATACATTGTGTTTAATTTAACTTTTTAAAGTTCAATTTGATTTTTCATTGTAAGAATATAAATTTAAAAAAAATTATTAAAAATATTTTTTAAAATAAATGATTAAAATATAATGTAAGACTAAAGTGTGATATAGAAAATATATCAAATGTATTAACTAATAAGAATATTTTGATAATACATCAGTGTCTCATAAAGAAAATATGTTAAATGTGGACCAATTTGATTAATATGAAATATTAAAAGAGTGCACAACATACAATGTCATCATATGGAGTGATCATATTGAAACTTTAAGGATGCCATTTCTTTGAAGACTGTCAAATATAATGTGTTACATAAAATTTATTAGCATGCTAATGTAGCATCTTATGTTAGAAGGGAGTATTACATTCAGTTTAGATTGGTTTTAAAATAAAACTAGTTACTGACCTATGTTGCATCTATACGTGATGTATATAGAATAATAATATATTATATACAAAAATGAATATAATTTTTAGGATGGGCAGATGATAATGACCGATCAAATCCAGCTAATCTGGATTTGATATACAACTAATTATTGAATTCTAATATTTTCTTTATTTTTATAATTTTTTTTACATGCATTTCTCTCCAAATTTTTAAACGGTGAAGGTACATATAAAAGAAATTATTTTATTTTTTATTTTGTTAGTTAATGCTACAAAAGACTTACAACAAAGACGTTGAAAGGGAACACATATATATAAGTTCAAATCAAAAGAACCAATTATAATGAGATAAATGATAATGAAACATATAAAGCAAGACAAAAAAAATTTGTTGTATATTTAGATTATTTCTAGTGGGATGAACCTTTCCATAAATTATTTCTTTGGTTTCATCAAATGCTATTATATTAGTTTAAATTTTACAATTTATGATATTTCTTTTAAGAATACAAAAATAAGTTAAGCTAGAATAACAAGAAATTAAAAAAAAAAAAATGGAAGTTAAATGGTAGGCTTCTATTGACATATGGGAATTTTGACAATATTTATACTGAACTTGAACTTCTTGCCATTTATCATCAAACTTCTCATAGCATGATAAAGAGGCTTCTCTAAAATTCATTGTGAATCCGATAAAATATTTATACGAAAAAATTATAAAATTATTAGGATTTAATAATTAATATATAGTAGAGAAAAAGCAGATAAGTTATCAAAGAAAATAGTAATATATTATTCATATGTAATACTAATAGAGATTTGACAGTATTAATCGTTAATAACTTAATTATAAAATTTTAAAATTATAATAACGATTTAATTACAAATTTTAAATTACAAAATATTAATTAAATTATAGGACCAATAGATTAGTTTAACCTTAATTTAAATTTTGAAAAATTAGAATGTATAAAAAATAAATTTAATCAATTAATGATACAACATTATTAAGGACATATGAATTTGAAAAGAAAAGGTTTTATGCATTATTACAAAATTTATAATTAAATAATAGTGTAAAAAAATTACTGTTAATATATCAATTAAACTATTCTAATAAAGATGTAAATTGTATTCCTTGTTTTTTTATCCAAGAAACTAAATAAAGTCTGGAGTAAAGGGATAAAAGGAAAATTTCAAAACAAATTTTGATATTATTTTGGAGGTTTTAGATATGGAGAACTAAAAGATCTCAATTATTTATTTTTAAAAATATTTAAAATATCTAATTTTGGAAAATTTCAACACAAATAAATAATTTTTTTAATTTTCATATTTTTTTCTTTATTTTTTTTTAATTCTTTTTCTTTATTTTTTCATCCAAATTAATCCGTAAAGTACATGTTATGCTTGGATGAAAAGAATAATAAAAAAAAAAAGAAATTAGAAGGATAGAAAGAAAGATGAAAAGAAAATATTTCTTTTGTTTTTATCAATTTATCTTATAAAAAAATATTTTTTTAGATCCAACATTTTTTTATATTCCTCTCTCATGAGGAGAGAATTGAGATGGAAGTGTTTTTTTTTTTATATTTTAATGTTTTAATTATTAATTAAAAAATAAATAAAAATTTATAATATTAATAAAATAATAATATATTAAAAATTAAATTTTTTAATTTATTTAAAATTATTAATTTTTTTTTCATTTTTTTAATAAAGAGAAGAAATTTTTTTCCTTTTTTTTAATTTTTTATCAAAATAACTTATTTTTCTATTCTTATTATATTTTTATCCTCATATTTTTTCTTTTTCTTTTTTAATTTTTTCATAGAAACAACCTTTTTTCATATTTTTATTATATTATTTATTCTCATATTTTATTTTATTTTTATTCGTCATCGAATAATGAGAGGAAAATGGAGCAGGAGGAAAGAAAAAAAAACTCATGCTCTCTATTTTTTCACAAACTCACAAGTTATCAAACACTTGATTTATAGGGAGCTTATTTCAAACAATTTACTTGCTTGCAAATGCGATAACCCTTTAAAAGTGCTACGCACAATTGTTTTTTTCTCTCCTCGCCATAGGTCTAATGATGATGATAATTGACTAACAAATAGACATTGGTTGTTGGGTGCCCCCATTAATGGTCATGGATTAGTAGATCACTGTTGTTCCCAAAGAAATTAAAATCGTAGTCAATTGTTGATGATGATAGACTTAAATAGTAACAATGACGGTTACACCATACAAGAGAAAGATTTAGGAGCAATATTTGTGATGAAGACCAAGGAGAGCAAATGAAAAGGACCTCTTAACCTCCAATGTATTTTCAAGCTGTATAAACAAGTATAACGTATATTAGATGAAATTGGAGAATGATTCTTTAGTTTTCATTTCCTTATCAAAGTAAACACTCCACCACTACTTCCCAACCAAAAGGCAAGCAAGCAGTTTCTGCTTTTCTTTTCTCAGCTTTCTCTTTTCCTTAAAGTACTTATCTCTCTCCTTGTGTTGTCTGCCTCAGAAAATCCAGGTTGTTGGAGAGTGTGTTACTTCACTATTCTTCTAATCTAATTTCAATTGCTCCTTATGTATTCTATATAGGATTCCCTTACTATGAAAATACTTTTATATGGAAAAAGGCTCTCTCCAATGCATGCTAATTGCTAAGTACTATTCCAATGTGATTTCTCCACATGTACCTCTGAGGGTGTCATGGAATTAGTTATCTCCATTCTATTGAGCTTTTGGTTTGTTAGAATCTATCATTTCTACTCTTAACATAGAACCATACAAGATAGAGCAACCATGCCATTTGGTTTGGTCTCAGCATGGAACAAGCGTAGAAGAAGCAAGTCTCAAGATCATTCAGACCCTTGTATTTTATTCATCCTTCTTTTTTTTATTCATGTTGTAAGTTTGTGCTTGGTGATATCTTCTTGCAGCATTAACTAGTAACAAATTATGCATCCACTCTCTTTATAGGGATTTATAAACCTGCAGAGTTTTGGCAACTTGATGATCAAACACCACAACCTACAAAAAGGAGGCATGGATCATCTGTTTTCACACTCAAGGAAATGGAAGAGGCAACATGTTCATTCAGTGATGATAATCTTCTTGGAAAAGGAGGGTTTGGCAGGGTCTACAAAGGCACTTTGAGGTCAGGAGAGGTAATGTGTTTTGCATATAAATCACTTATTAGTATCCTAAAAGAAGTCATCATAATTCTCAAATTTTTGTAATCATGCTTCTTATAATTATTGGCAATGCCATCACTGAATTCAGATAGCACACAGCCTGATTCATAGCAAAGTAAATGACTCAATATGTTTGATATAGCTACAAACAAATATACTTATGTGCCTCCATCTGAAGGTTGTAGCCATCAAGAAAATGGAGCTGCCAGCAATCAAAGAAGCTGAGGGGGAGCGCGAATTTCGCGTAGAAGTTGACATATTGAGCAGACTTGACCACCCAAATCTTGTTTCTTTGATAGGATACTGTGCTGATGGGAAGCACAGGTTCCTAGTATACGAATATATGCATAATGGGAATCTGCAAGATCATTTGAATGGTTTGTCTTTGTCATGTACCCAAAATTCACATGATAAGAGAAATTTTAGCATGAAGCTTATGTTAAGCAGTGTCTAATTATAGGAATTGGGGAAAGAAAAATGGATTGGCCTCTAAGACTCAAAGTGGCATTAGGAGCTGCAAAAGGGCTTGCTTATCTCCATTCAAGTTCTTGTCTTGGAATTCCTATTGTTCATAGAGATTTCAAATCCACCAATGTTCTTATAGATGTCAATTTTGAAGCAAAGGTATAAACAAACTCCCAATGATGACTTATAACATGTCTTACATACCATAATATGTACTGAATCAAAATTGACAACCATCTTGTAGATATCTGATTTTGGGTTAGCCAAACTAATGCCGGAAGGACAGGAGACCCATGTGACTGCCAGAGTACTTGGTACCTTTGGCTATTTTGATCCTGAGTATACATCGGTATGTTGTTCTTGTGTATATCTACACCACATGGATCAATTCTTTTACAATTATGTTTTGTGTATATGATGCAATTTCAGAATTTTAAATACCTATTTAAGAATGCTATAATTCATTTCAAGCATGATGTGTTCTATTCATAAGTGATACAACTATGTAACACCTGTTAGTAGCTGTTGTATTAATTAGTACATTAAGGTACATTACTCACTCTAACTAAGCCAGCAAATCCAGGACCACTTGATGCAGAAAAAATAATCTTAAAATAAAATGTCTGGTTTTCTTCAGAAGCATAAAGCTGAAATTGTTTATCCATGGCAAAGATTTTTTTCCTTGTAACATTTTTATTTTATCAGTGAATGATTCTGTGAATATTTTTGTTTATATTTAAGAGTCGATACATTCATGCCAAATTCACTAAAAGTGTCAGTACTGAGTATCTGGTTAAGATGGCTTGAAAACCAAGTTGCTTCTTCTTTTGTTTTATTTTGTTTCTTTTCCTTGGATCATAAGTTCCACTTCACAGCCTTAATGCAACCAACATGAGACACTCATGAAACCTTTTAGTAAGAAATTCTTTTCCTTTAACATGACTTAGAGTTAGTAAGGAGATTCTAAATTTCTGAAGCCCTTTTCTTTAACAGATTATGCTTTTAGGCCAAGTGGTTGGTATGGATTCAGAACATGATAGAACAAGAGGCATATAGTTCAATCCAAGCCACCCAAGTGATCTAGTAATAAAAATTTCAATGTAAAGTTGCATGCAATATATGTACTTCATCCTCATTTCAAATCTAGAGCCTAGAGGGATTTCATAGGAAGAGGATTAAGAGTTACTAAAACCATTTTCAGGTCTTCACTTGGTAGCTTGAGGTTTCATGTCAAGTGATTATGACAATCTGTACCAAAATTGATACTTACTACTGAATGTTGTTAGCAAAATTGATATCATTATCTATCAACCAATCTGGTTTTTGAGATAGAAACTGTTGTATAATTCACAATATTCTATCTTTTAAATATATATATGAAAATTAATTGCTACACAGAAGTGGTTTCAGTGTGACATAGTTAATTTGTTTTGGTGTCAACAGACTGGAAAACTTACTGTACAAAGTGATGTATATGCTTTTGGCGTTGTTCTTCTTGAGCTTTTAACAGGACGTCGAGCTGTAGATCTAAACCAAGGCCCAAATGATCAAAACCTTGTACTACAGGTAGGTACCAAAGAACTGATTTGTTAATGATCCTTAGGGATATAAAGCTATTGAATCTTGAAAATTGTCATCATGATTTCTATATTTTTCAATATTTTAAAATATTTTAAAACAAAAGTAACGGCTTTGTAAACATTTGTAGCTGTTAAAAATGATATTTTTATTAAAAAATATTTATTATATAAAAATTATAAATGTGTAACAATTTATTATTTTTTGATAAAAATTAACTATTTTTAGAGCGTTAAGATCAATTTTCATCTTAAAGAGTAAAGGTTGACATTAATATTTTCCAAAAATAATAGTTATTATATCTTGAATTTAATTTAAATATACTAGTAATATATATTTTTATATTATGATCTAATTATAAATTATTATATGATTAAAAGTTATTTTTTATATTTAAAAAAATATAACTAGAATAAATTTTAATTGGTTAATTATGTAAAAAAAAATTATACAAATAATATATTAAAATTAAACTATTCTTGTGCAAAACATTTTTCAGACACACTTGAGGGTCATATTTCTTATGTTGGTACATTTACATTTCTATTTTACTATATAGGTGAGGCACTTCCTGAATGATAGGAAGAAGCTCCGAAAGGTGATAGATCCAGAGATGGCTCCAAATTCTTACACCATAGACTCCATAGTCATGTTTGCCAATCTGGCATCAAGATGTGTCCGTCCTGAGAGTAATGAGAGACCTTCAATGCTACATTGTGTCAAAGAAATCCAAATCATTATCTATACAAATTCCAAAGCCTTGGGAATGCTTATGCATCATACATAGCTTGAGAATGCTATAGTCAAATGAAATCACAAGTTTAGACTCCAGGATTATGATGGCTTCCATTCAGTTTCTTTTTTTTTTTTAAAAAAAAACAAATCCTTAATTACTCTATTATGATGAAGTTCTTCAAATAGTGTGATCATTAAGTATTTGGCATGGTTCTTTATAAAGCATTGGTAATTTGGATGATCGTATGAGACTAGGAAATCAATCCATGGTAGACAAGTTAAAGATGCATTTCCACTTTCCATAACAAAAATAAAAATAAAAAACCACTTCACTGGAAAATCTCCTCTTGCCTCCTAAGATTATTATTATGTTTTGGAATGATTTCCTTCTTTCAACAATTTTGGTACACCTCATTGTTATGATGTATGGACTTTTTATTAATATATGATATCAGTGTTTTGATCATAACGAAGAACCAATGCAATAAAATAGTAAAATTTGTACAAGAACTAACAAAAATTTATTGCAAAATTTATTTTTTAGTAGTTATCTTCCAAAAAAAAGTTCTGATTGACTCGAGAATATCACATTATTATGATACTAACTTTTTAACGAAAATTTTTATAATATACAAAATTTGAACCTAAAATGTTGTTTAATAAAAATCAATACGGATCTTTTTTATGAATGAACCATGTTAGAGACTAACTCCACTTCTCATTCTATCAATAAATACATTTAAGGTGGTAAAGATTGGAAAACTTGCAAATTGTTTAAATTAGTTTTTATAAAAATATAAAATAAAAAGATTTATAATTAATTCTAAAAAATAGATTTAGATAAAAATAATGACTTTTTCACATATAAATAATATTATCCACCAATCTACATTTTTCATTAAACGATTTCCTGATTTAAAGAATAATAGTTGTCCTAAATATAAAAAATAAATGAGTTATGTTGAATTTTGTGGTAAAACAATAAAGATAGTAGAATCCATCCATACACCTCTTTTTAGTTTCTATTTTTTTATATTTTATTCTATTAATTTTATATTTTTAAAATAATAAATACATGATTTTTATTTAATATTTATTTTCTTATCTATCACTTAAAGTTATTTTAGACTCATTAAGAAAATTTTGTGAAGATCATCATTTATATTAATATTATCATGTAATTTTTTACTTTATATTTCTTATTTATTAATTTTTTTATTAATATTTTTGTGTAGAATAAAAGTATAATAAAAATAATAAATATTATTATAAAATTTAAAATAATTATTTTTTAAATAAACATAAAAATGAAGGAAATATTTTACAAGACAATAAAAGGATAGGTAAAAGAATTTATAAAAAAATATTATATTTATTACATTTGGAGAAAAATTAAAATAAATATATTTTATTAAAATTTTAAACTATCAATTAATATAAATATATATATATATAGTAAAACGTAAGTTAATTTAAAATTGTGAGAGGAAATTAAACCAGTACGTTTCCAACTTTCACTAGTTGACGCTGACTTTGTAAACATTTGTACCTTTTAGCTCGTTAATATGATATTATAATGTAACTTTTTATTATACTCTTTATTTTTTATTGATTAAATTTTTTATAATAGAATAAATTTTAGTAAAAAATAATAAATATTATCTTAAATTTTTTGAAATAATAATTAAAAATTAAGATTTTTAAAATAATAAAAAATGAAGAAAATACTTTATAAGTAAAATGATAAAAGAAATTATAGGAGAGTATAGAAAATTTTATTTGAAAATAAAGATAAAATTTAAAATTATTTATTAAATAAAAATACAAAGAAAAATTATGTATTTATTTTCTATAATTAAAAAAATATTTATTATGATATGTTAATATTTCTTAATTACTATCACTAGTTCATAATAATAGTCAACTTACCGATGATATATATATATATATATTTTACACTTTCAATAAAAAATAAATCTTTTCTTTTCTCAACTTTATCTTTAAATAATTATTATGAAGAAAGAAAACATTGAAAGTAAGAAATTAAAATAAAAAAAATTAATTACAAGATATAATAAATATAATAGAAAAATGACCAATTTTATAAAAATAAGGACATTAATTATGTTTCCTAATTTCTGATTTATAACCTTAAACGATTATTATTAAACAGAAGTAGCAATAATTATGAACATATATTAAAAAAATAATTAAATTTCTCTATTTCAATTGACTAATATATAATATTTTTTTAACATGAATTAAGAAAATTAATAAATTTCTTAATTGGTAAAATAAATTTATTAAATTATCTTTATTATTATCCAATATAAATTTATAATGAGCATGATGGGTGGCTGAAGAAATTAATGTTGGTTGCTAAAAAATTGATTCATATAGTACTAAAAAAATTCATTTATTATATTTGGTGAAAAATTAAAATAAAAAATATTTCATTAAAATCTTAAAATGCCAGTTAATATTATTTTTATTTGTAAAACGTCACTTAATTTTAAATTGTGAGAGGAAATTAAACCAAAACGTTTCCAACTTCCCCAGTCCACGCTGCCTTTTCTGAATGTAGCCAAATAATTGTAATATGAAAAGTCAAACGAATTTTGTAAAAAAAAGGTTAAAAGGAAAATTAATATTAGGAGAGGGCTTTACTTTTTACATTTTTTTTTTTCATCCTTTAATTTTTTTATTATTATTTTATCCTCAACATCCAACATTTGTCATTTTTTTTAAAAAAATTTCCTCTTCCCAAAGTGTTCATCTCTTTTACAAATTAATTTACAGAATATATTAATATATTTTATAAATTAATTTGTAAAATATATTTTTTTATTCTGTAAATTAATTTATGGAAAGTTATATTTTTATGTTTCGTAAACTAATTTGCGAAACATAAAAATTTACATGTCCAAATTAATTTACAGAGTACACTAATCTATTCTGTAAATTAATTTTTGCAAAAAAATATTTAACGTTCAGCAAATTAGTTTACCAAGTATAGAATCCATTCATTTTGTTCGATGCTCCTCCCAAGTTCATGTTCTTAGTTTCTCCTCCAACCAAAAATAAGAAAGTATAACACTGACAAACGAAAAAAAAAAGAAACTACAAAAAAGAAGGAAGAAAAAAGGAAGAGATGAGAGAAATATTGTAAATTTTTCATATACTAGGGAAATGAAAAAAAATTAGAAGATGTAAAAAGCAATTCTCTTAAGAAATAATCTTCGATTCTAAATTTGACACATGCTCTGGACTTTCTGTACCCTAATTACGTTATTAATGATAGACACCTTTATCTTTGTTTTTTTTATATTTTTTTTACCTTTTTCCCCAAAATTTGTCTCCTTCCAACTTTCAATGAAATATTTAACAGAACTAACATTTTTTGTGAGAAACAACACAACATCAATATTTTTATGTTGCAAAAGGTGCAAGATCGAACTGAGATTAAATTATAGTTCTCAATATGTTTTTGCAATAGTGGTATCTATCTTTTAAACCTTTACAAAGAGCATCTCCCATGTAGTCTTGTTTAACTACTCTGAAAAATAAGCAACTTTTCAAAACCGATTCATACCATCATGATTAGTTATGTTTGAAACACATACGAAAAGTAATTTAGATCCAATTATATTTAGATAAAAGACGTTAAATGTTATTTTAAAAAAATTCAACAACTTACATCCGAATTCAAGTATAAACTATTTTTCCCATGTGATTCAATTATTTCTCTTATTTCTCTTACGACTGACTGAAGTGGCAAATTAAAGCAACTGTAGTTTACAAAAATAATTTGGTCCCAATGTTCACTGTATGCATTTGAAATAAAATTCTCCAATATTGTAGCATCTATTTGATGAATATTTTAGAATAAAAAAGTTACTAAAATTGTATAAAATAAAAAAGTAATGTGTTATAATAGAATCTATATAAAAATTAAAAACAAAGAGTTGTACAACACCAAAAAGTTGAATCATTGATACTCTTAGTATAATTAGTGAAGATAAGAGTTAAAAAATAAGCATAGAGCAATTATTAAGATTTATCACTCTCACCAACTTAGACATATAAAATCCACCAAAATCAGTTTAATGATAAAAAAGTTTAGGTAGTTTATATAAGATTGTAAATTAAAATTTTATTATTTTTATTGTGTACATACACACACACAAAAAAAAAAAAAAAAAAGCCCTTAAACATTCCAACAAATATCTGAAACCAAAACTAATATCTTTCTGGAACACTTAAAAGGATTTAACAACTTGATCTTTCTTACGCAAATGGACTTTAAAATGTCCTTTTTATTGACGGAAATATAACTACCAAAAAATTTTTCAAACATTTTGTTGAATTAAATGTGTTTTCCTTATGTGAAAACCAACTAGGAAAGAAAATTTTGATAAATAAGACGTGAAACAGTGAATTAATTGAAGACAAAATACATTCAATTTATAGCTTAATTTCAACCACATGACCTACTTCAGATCCCTGACACAAGACCAATACATTAATTTCAGACGGGTATTAAAAACCCACCACCTCATTATCTTGACCCCTCAATGTCAAAAACTAGATGCGAAATGAACATTTTTAACATATTTTGCAATTAATTTAAAAAAACAATTTTTAGAAAATAATCAATTTATAAAACAAGTACTTTAACTTTTTAAAAAATTAATTAATCAAAAAGTATGTATTAAAAACCGTACTTTAAAAAATGTATTCTAAACAATTCTCATAATAGGCTTAGGTAAGTCACCGTTAACCAAAGTTAGCATGCAAAATATTTACAGAGCCAATAGGATAAAGCTACAACAAGATTTCAACTATGCAACTCAAGTAGGCAGCAAGAGTGATCAGAATGGTTGGGAACACAACCAAAAAAAGAAGAACCGAAGTGTGATAAAGCTTTTATTGCCTCAGTCCTTGACAAGGTCAATTATGCACTCCAACCCTATATTTTGTACCAGTCACATACCACACAAGCAAAGGTCAAGTAAATTTTCTTGGATCCCACTTGCCAGTCAACAGTTAACTAATGAACACAAGAACCAAGCTTGGCAAAAAATGAAAAAGCAGTTCCCAATTTTATTTTGTCTATTAGCAATGACTAGGTGAAATTTTAAGTATTAAAAAAATTAAAACCATGTGTTTGAGATCTAATCAATTCAATTCACTCGCCTACCAATTTTCCTTAGCATGTCCTTACTGTAGTTGTTTCTAGTAAAGTTGATTAAAATGCCAAATAACAGTCCCAAATGGACTGGTAAATTCATTTTTCAAAGAACAAAGAAAAGAAAACGAAACTATAAATATGAAGTCTGGGATATGGGATCAACCTTACAGAAGAAAAAAAGTCAAAAATTTTATCCCACTAGACAAAATTGATGGCTACCATATTGGACAAGACAGAAAATCGTTGCCCATGTGCAATGAATCCCTTCACCTTTTCACATGGCACATGGCTTATACAATTGTCAAGTGACCAATGCACATGCATTCCAGACACATCTTTGTATTCAGCAATCCCTTAATTTGTCACTTAAATCTCCCTCATCAATTATGGTGATGTCCGCAAACATTTCCTTATCCACTATGGAAGAGAATAGCTCCAAGCAAAACCCATATCCATGATAACAAACAATCATCCCCAATTAAAATCCCTTTGCCCCAATGCAGCATCAACCACCCATGCAAAGGAAACATTTAAATTGTAAAAGATATAAGAAAATACCTCATTCTTCAATACTATGCTGTTACTCCCACTTCTTCAAAATCTCCAGAAAAATCTCATTCCATGTGTCTATAGGCCCTGGCAAGCACCAATGAACACAATCATTCTGCACACGCTCTTGAACCCCATTAGCAAAGGGAAAAGGATACATGTAAGGCCCAGGGTGGCCATCTGGTCTCAACAATGCTAACTTGGTCACATCCAAAGCCTCCAACCTAAACCCTCCAATTTCCTTGCCTTTTTCCTTAACCACTTTCACTTCTTCCATCTCAATCTTTCTCATTTCAGCATCCATTCCTTCAAGCTGCTTCTCCTCCTTCCTATAAGGCTTAGTCTTTGGACAAGCACCAGCCTTATCCCATTCACCTTCAAAATGAGCAGGTGAAAATGTTGCCACAATCACATCAATTCCATTCCCTTTACCTCCTCTCCTTTCAACTATGCCATTAAGTGTAGTCCTCAAAGCCTTTCTCAACACATCATAAAACCCAATCTCAGTGCGATTCAAACCAGGGCAATAATGACACCCTAAAACTGAACCACCCTCATAATAAACCGCAGGATGCAAAAACCAATGCCCAATTGATAACACAATAAAATCCATTTGATCCATATCCCTCCCCCACCTCTCATCAACACGATCCAAATACAACTCATTATGATTTGGACCTGAATTTGATTTCTCAACACCCTGCACAAGAAACGGTGACCAATACACAGACACAGTAACATTGTGAGAAGTGAAGTGCCACCTCCGGAACTTGTTCTCTCCACCAGTGTTATACACAAGGTTAGGGATTGAAACAGTAGCCAACATGCAAAGAAGTGACTCTAACTGGTTCCTAGCCATAGAATCCCCAACAAAAGCCAAATGCTTATGCTTCATGAGTTCAAGAAAAGCTTTAGGATCAAACCTTGGAAGATTACACTCACCAGGCTTCCACCTCCAATAGAGATAACCCATGTCAGGCCTTCCATGTGTGATGCAATTCTGATTCTCTTTGATTGTGCCACAGGTCGTGCCGTTGTATAAAGGTCCTCTTCTGTCACGGACCCATTTCCCAGTGAAGTAGTCACATGATGGGGTTTCATGAGACTTCTCAAATTCTGCAATATAATATGAAAGTAAAAAAATGTAACCCAAGTTTGATACTTTGAGATCAACAAAATAAGATGATGTAAGAGTGTGTGTACCTGATGGGGTAGAAAGAGAAGCGATGGAGTGAGGAAGTTGAGTTTCTGGTGATGGGGGAAAGGGAAGAGGGTAGAGGTACAAACGAAGAAGGGCTATAGGAAGCAGAGCATACAGAGTCCAAGGAAGGAGTCTCTTGGTGAGAGAGAAAGATTGATCTTTCAACTGGTTTGTTGTACTTGTTGCCATTTTTCTTTTCTTTGATTCTTCTTCTTCTTCCTAATCTAACCCTTTTCTTCTCTTTTTTGGTGCACACAGAAACAGTCACAGATAAAAATTGAGAAGAGTCACAAGACAACTAGCTGGAAAATAAAATAAAAAACAAAAAGTCACATGGTTTACATTCACAACTCAACTGTTTATTCATTATGTTCAAAACTTTTTAATTCTTTAAATTATGTTCAAAACTTTTTAATTCTTTAAAAAAAGTAAAAATACTTTTCAAGTCTTTTTAAAAGAGTTTCATGTCATGTAACCGGAAAAAAGATAAAATAAAAGTTTCTTGTAAATTTTACCATTTTATCATATTCCATACATGATTGGTTTATCTTTATGTGAATTTTTTTATTAAAATATATATTTTTATTAAAAATTATAAGAATTGATTTTCAACCAAAAATCAAACATGTACTTCATCCACTTCCCTTACATATACTTTGTGAAATTTTTATTCAACAATCATTAAATTTTAAAAACCTCTCTCGCTAAATTATTAATTAATTTTAAGTTTTTCCGTCTTTATTTTTTATTGTCGCATTGTTTGAAGAAAAATGTTTGATACATCGTAAAAAAATAATGTTTTTTACAATTCTTGTAACACTTTTTAATAATACCTTTTCCTACTCTTTAAAAAAATGAGTAGACAGAAAGTTTAATCAGTAACAGGGTTCATTCCAACTAACTCGACAATAAAAATAATAAAATTAGCGGAATAATTTAGCTCTTAAATTAAACGAGTTAAATTTAAATTAAAAATAATAAAATTATAAATTAAATAAGTTGAATTTAAGTTAAATATAATTGAATTTATTTTATTTATGAACTATTTTTTTTAATTGGAAATTTGAAAGTTTACATTGATCATGGAAACAATGTCTACATCAAAATGATTAAAGGAGTACTGGGGCTCATCCCCCAACCAGACAGCATAGTGGAATAAATGGGCCTTTGAAGCTAAAGTGTGGCTCACTACATTTGCGTCCCTACTTAAATCTGAATATTAGAAATGGCTTGAGAATCCCCTGCACAATGTCATCAATCTCTGGGTAGGTGATATCTGCAACCATACCTTTTCACGGGGAATTATATTGAAATTTCTTAAAATTAATAAAAAATTAATATTTATTTTATTTTAATTTTATATATTTTTTAATTTATATAAAAATATAAAATTATATATTTTTATTTATTATAAATTTTTAAATAAATTTGATTAAATTTTAATTTATGATATTATATGTATAAAAAATAATTAAAAAAAATTAATAAATAAATGGAAGCCAATAAAATTAGTTTAATAATAAAATTTAAAATTAAAGTAACTTCCACATTTAGATTTACACTTCATTATTTTTTTTTATGAAAAAAGAAACAGCCTTATGTAATTAGTCATTATGCGCATAAGTTTCGAGTCTTTCAAGACTACGATACATCTGCTCGCATGCCTAGAATAAACCATCAAAGATCCAATCATTATCCTAAAATATACATGATAATTGATATACCCACAATATATACAATAAATATATATATATATATATATACATATATATATATATATATATATATATGAAAGTATAGATTATGTAAATTGGAGTAAGATTTCATACTAGCTCTTAAAATTGAAAGTACCAATCATTTTATTTTTTATTCTTTTATAAATATATATTTTAATCCTAATTTCATAAAAATCATTTATTTAATTTTTTTACATAATTTTTATTGTTATGTATATTAAAAAGAATTAAAATAAATAATATTTTTTAAAAGTTAAATCAATTTGAGTTTATGAACTAAATCAAACAATTATAAATTTAAATTAAATTAAAAAACATGGTTTATAAAATACTAAATAAGTTATTAAATTGAATAATTTTTTTGTTAAATTACACTAATTGAATTAAGTTTAATATGATTGAATTATTTTTAATTCTCATCTAAAATTGTCTTTTATTTTTTTTAAATATTAGTACGTGTAATGTTCCAACTTTTATATTACCTAATTTTCTTGAGCTTACTTATATATTATTTTTGACATATATGTACTGAATGAAAATAATTATATAATTTTGATGTATCAAATTATATACATATTTGAATAATTAATTTTTTTTATACATTTATATATCATCATTAAAAATATATTAGTTTTACATTCCTTAAATGTAAGTAATATAAAGAACAACAATTAAGGTGATAAAAGATAGACACACATAAATGATAAAAAAAAAAATCATTAATTAAGTTATTTTATTAAACTAAGGACTATAAGGTTTTTTTTTCTCTTTTTCATCGATACTCTTGCTCGTATCCTCTAACCCATCTTTATGTTGACGACCACCTCAATGTCGAGGAGAAGACGATCCATGTGGTGACTCCAATATGAGATCATAGATAGTTACATAAAAGAAGGATAATAGAAGGAGAGTGAGATATTTTATTCAAGTAAAAGTTGCGAATGAATAATAAATCAGATTACATTTTAATATAACACATAAGTTCTTTGGCAATCAAAGAATTATCAAAACCACAATTATTCCATGCAACGAGTTTATTCCTTCACTTTCTTTATAAGTCATGCTCATAAATAAACTTCGTACCCGAACATACGAGTCTTACTATCTTATATACGGACCTAATTCAAGGTTCAAACAAACAACATCTAAGTTTCTCGATGTTTACAAAAACTACTACAAAAATAACTCACAAAGACGATCGTGGTATGCAATGTATGCATGTATTTACTATATCATTTTCTTTAAACATTCTTATAATGATAGAGTAAGGATTAGATTGAGGTCTACTGCATCTCGTATCACAATAATCCTCATTAATTTGGAGTTGGTCATCCCTACATTATGTATATGCATGTGGATCCAAATCATCATCAATAGTTTATCAAAATAATAAAGGATAATGAGATATAATTTCTATAACAACAATATGCCCATGAAAAACTTAAATCATTATCATCATAATCATCATCATTTCATAAAGCACGAAATTTCTTGATCGATAATGATAGTTTTCAGGGTCTTGTCGAGCCGGATAAGTCCGATTAGAGTAGTCTCAACTATAGAGAGTAATCTTAGGTTATTGGAGAAGTTCAAACCTAGTTCATGTATCTCTTAGGTTTAGAAATTTTCATTTCTCATTAACTATAATTTCTTTCCATGTGAGTTGACTCTTAGATTTTCCAGATATCCTACTTTAGTGTAGTTGCACTGTTTTAAGGATTTATACGTTTGCTTGCATTGTATCCTAGAATTCAACAACCTCCTCTACAAAAGGCAAGAAATATAATTGGGAAGAAAACAGAGTAAGAAAGGAAGTCCAATAGATAAGAGTAGTTTTCAAAAACATGCTAAAATGAAAAGATGAGTCTCCTTTATATAGAAGTGGTGGAGCTTTCCAAACATTAAATTATCGATTAATGGTAATGAAAAATCATTTAAAAATTATAATTAAATCAGTTTAAAATTTGAATTTAAAATTAATAATTCAAACAAAAAATTTTAAATTGACATTTAATAATGATAATCAGATTAAATAAGATTCAATGTATATGTACATGTTTAGAAAGAATAATCCAAGTTAATAGTGTAACCAAAAGTTTTGGAATAAGTAATTATGTTAATAATCATGTTTTGAAATTTGTAATAGACTACATTCGATAAGACAATTCCATTAAATCAAGCAATAATTTTAATTTGGAAAAAATAATTATTAATATTTGATAGTAAAAATTGTGTGGACCACATTATCGCACGCAAGAGGAGGAGAAAATCATCAATTTGAACTGAACTAGCCCAACTTTATTGCACAAGACCTTTTTCCTTACTAGCTTGTTTACAAGCCCATAATGCATTTATGTATAAAAAGTCTATACTCATTCCTATTCCAAGTTATGTGAAACTTTAAGCCTTTTGAAATATAAGCATTTCCAAAACATTGATGGTTTACAAAACTATCTTTCATGCATATGATGCATGATCAATAATCTATTTTAATCACTTCATTCATCTTTCTCAACTAAAGACCATGTTTTCCTTTCAATGTCTAGGACCTCATTGTTCTCTTCTACCTATCATATGAGTACTTATTTCCAAACTTCAACAAATTGAGAATATAATTCTTTATACACCATATGAGGTTCTTGACTTTCATTCGTTAATTCAACTAATTTAACTGCAATACACATTGCTAATATATGAACTTCTCACTTGTTCAATACAAACATATATGATCTTTAATCATTAAATAAGTTGTACGCTCTTATTCAATGTCTTGCATGCCTGTATTAATGCCACGTTGTATAGTTGTGTGGACTCTAATGTATAGTCTTGTTCTTCTTGCTTTGGACATCTATGTTGATCTTTGGTGAGCCTACGTTAATCTCCAGCATGCTTATATTTTCCTTTGTCTTGATCTTCATCATTTAACAAAGTCTCGGTCAAATGGTGCATCGCCATGCTCATTCACTTAACAGGGCCTTTCTTGTTCATTAACAAGGTCTTGCTCACTCACTAGCAAGGCCTTACTTAATCATTAAGCAGGGTCATACTTGCTCAATTTATTCTTGACATGGTCGTGCTAAATTTCAGCATGATTATACTAGATTTTAAAATTTATGATTTTCCTTTGGTACGATCATGTTGAACTCAAAACCTAAAAATTCATACATTTTTGTTCTTGGGACAATTGTGCTAAATATGAACATGACCATGCTAACTCCTAAATCCAAAAATTCGTATGAATTTGTTCTTAGCATGATTGTACTAATTATGACCACAACTGTGTTAAACTTTTAAATCCAAAAATTTATATCAATTTGTTCTAAGCATGATCGTGTTAACTATGAGTATAGTTGTGCTAAATTTTTAAACCCATAAATTCATGAGTTTATTCTTGACACAACTCTACTAACTATGATCATGGTTGTACTAAAGTTCTAAACCCATAAATTTATCCAATTCAACATTAGCATAACTATGCTAAATATGAGCACGATCATGTTATATAATGCAGAATCAAAATAAAACATTTAAAAATATCTAAATATCTCTATTATTTACCAAATTTAACATAAAATAAATAATCATATTTAAAATTAAATTTTAAACATTATTATACATTAAGATTAATTTTTCTAAAATCAAATAAATTTAAATATAAAACTAAAAATTTTAAAATTATTTTTAATTTTACTTAACTTTCCTTCTTTACCTAAACATAAAGATCTTTATAAATATTTAATTTTTCATATACTCCTAAGCGATTAATCTTCACCTTCCAACTTAAATTTGACCGGAACATAGATGAGAGTTCTTCAAGTTTTTTTTCAAATATAACTTCTCAACCTAACTAAGATTTCCTCTCCTTTCTTTGATTTTGGATTTGGAATGTTATATTTGGTGGCTTTATTGAAAGGCGTAAATTTTGCCTCACAAGTGGTACTTGCTTGTTGCAACATCTTTTTCAGGTTTTGTTTTAACTTAATTTTTTTTTCAAAATATTACATGTAAATTAAATATAAATTTATACCATGGAACTAACTAATTACTTTATATTAAAATGAATTTAAATAAATCTTTTTAACACATATAATAAAATAAAAAGATAAGTTGAAAAATAAATTAACTTAAATTAAACTAAATTTCTAACGCAAATTAAGATCAACTTTGATACTCATAAAAAAGGTAAATGAATAATTTTTTAAAAAAATAAAGTATATAAATTAATTTTAATTTATAAAAAATAATTTAAAAATTTCTTTTGAAACATAATTTTATTTTTTTTACCTTTTATCATCATCCAAACTCAAAATTAAATATATATATATATATATATTTATAATTATTTTAAAAATATATAAATATATTTTTTTTTATAATGATTAATAACATGTACTCTATATTTTATTAAAAAGAATATATATTTTAAAAAAAAGAAAATTTTAACTTTTTTACTCCATTGTAAGATGTAATAAAAAAGGAAACAAGTATCACTATAAAAAAATTTAGTTTTTAACAATACTTATTTTTAAATCAAGGTTTAAACTTTAATGATATTGCTTATTTAGTAATGGTTAAACTTTGAAAAAAAAATGTGACAAATTGATTATCAAATATTTTAAATGTGAGTAAGTCCAATTTAAACTATTGGAAAGATTTGTTATAATCTTTTATAAATTTTAAAATATTTATAATAATTTAAATCTATGTTAATTATTTATTTTTATAAAACTATCTGCTTCTTATTTTTTATTTTATATTAATTTAAATCTTTATTAGTTGCTCATAATTATGAAAATTTTTGTTAAATTATCAATAATAACACTAAACTCTTGTTAATATTGTTTGTATCTAGAAATTTAACTGTAGTTTATTATTATTATTATTATATTTTATTAAAACAAATAAAAAAAACTTAAAAAAAATAACATTGAAAATTGAAATTTATATATGCATTATTAATGTTTCAAAATCTCCTTATATTATAAATTGTTAAAATAATATTATAATATTCAATATAAATACTATAATTACGTTAAAATATTTAATACACTTAAAATTTATCATCTACCAAAAGCTGAAAAATAAATAAATTTAAAAATTAGAAAAACTTTAAAATTTGTTAAAACTTTTTTAACATGCTTTTGTACATTACATCTACTATATCAAAACTATATTTTAAAATATTTATTTTAATTATTTTATAAATTTTTTTAAATATTGTATATTTAAATGTTGTAATAAATAATAAATATATTAAAATATTTTAAAAAATGTAGCAAAAAATATTTTTTAAAGCGCTTTAATTTAGAATCGCTTTTAAAAGTATTACATATTAATGGTTAATTTTTTAAGGTGTTTTATTCTGAAAATACTATAATATATGATATTTTAAAATGTTTTTTTTTATAAACGCTATAACATGTGATATTTTAAACAATCATAAAAATTAAAACATTTATTTATAGAAACGCTGTAAACTAATTTTTTTTAATTATTTTATTTTTTATACATACTTCCTGATTATCAGTATTATAGTGAGCAATGACTAATATTATTACCTAAACAATTTTGAAATAAAGTAAACATCTAACAATAAAATTGTTATCTCCAAATAATAATGCTCTATTCAAGTAGAAATTATAAACTAATTATCTTCAAGACATTTTTTAGACTAATGTGATTTCATAATTCATAATATATTCCCAGTGTGTAAAGTCAAGTCTAATAAACATATCAACTTTCTCAATATAAACA
Organism: Canavalia ensiformis; assembly: GCA_026541065.1. Taxonomy (NCBI): domain Eukaryota; kingdom Viridiplantae; phylum Streptophyta; class Magnoliopsida; order Fabales; family Fabaceae; genus Canavalia; species Canavalia ensiformis. Next base: position 388,679 of record JAMKYM010000475.1, read on the forward strand.
ATTTAAATAAAATTCTTCACCACATAACAACACCATTCTTTTTTTACTTCATCTAACTGTCAATGAGAGTATGTAATCCATTTGTAACTAGGAAAGTACTCCAGTACACGTCAAAATAATCATATTAGAATGAAACAATATGAAAGTTTCAATCAAATTAAGAATCATAATACATATGGAATCAATTTAAAGTTACATATCCTTATTGGGATCACATTTTGATTTTCTAGGATGATTTCCTTCATAAATCTCATAACATAATAACCATAATCTACGTTGTTTATTTGACGAGGGCACTATTAAAAAAAAGATGAAAATTTGTTAAATTAGTAATGTCATTTTCTAAATAATAGTGTAAAGTTTTATAAATACATCTATAGTGATCCAACTAATTGCATTCAATTTAGATTTTGACATCTTAACTCCTTTGGTAACCCGATAAATTTGGAAAGCTCTAAAAATAATAAACAAAGATGATATAAGTAAATGTTTAAAGTTATATAGATCTATTAAAAATTATAATTATTTACCGTTTAAACATATTCTTCATATCTGGTCGACCTCTTGGATTCCCATGCACAGAATCCAAATAATATATTGTTTCAATTTTGGTATTGATAACAATTAACACCCAATATTCCCTACAAAAATAATGCTCATTTAATAAATCTTAAACAAATCACAATTACTTAAATTCATTTCAAAAGTTAGTTTATGAAAAATTTGCTCACCCTACATTATATGGAGCAAAAAATAACTTATCCTTTTCTTCAAACACGTTAAGAACATTAACTACATATTGGGAAGAATCATTAGCTAATGAACATGTTAGATGAGGGGACAAGAATGAAAACCTCTTCGTCTTTTGAGTTGGGAGCAACAACTCAAAATACAAGTACCTTAAATGAAAATATACAAATATGAATTACTATAGCATCAATTAGAAACATAAAGTTAAGATTAAAATATATGAATGACGTAAAAATAATATATCATATAATACCTAATGTATGTGCAAATAACAGATGCACCAATTTGCTCATATTGAAGAAACTCATTGATTTGTTGTCGACCAAGGTAATCAATAAACAATTTACCAAATATACTTTCTTCCATCTTTATGCTAAGTTGATACTCACTTTGCATCTTACTTTGCACATGTATTTTAAGGTAAGTAAAAAATGGTATTTGAGTGCACAAACTAGTTGTAGATCGGGGTTCTTGAATCACATCTTTTCCTTTTTCCTTATTCAATGTTGTTGTTAACTCCTTTGTATGTCTTGGAGCTTTATCATTCTTTCCTTTAGATTGTGTAGGAGTTTAAAATGAAAAATATGAAAGTATCAAACTCAAATGTGAAAAAACCATGTGAAAAGGTTACTAAGTTCAAAAAGAAAAAGAGAGTATTGATTAAATAAGTAAGTGATATACATACAATAGTATCTAAACCAATGAGATTTACTGGCCAAGCTACATATGCACCTATTGCTCCTCCAATTTCTATGATTCCTTCATAATCGTCTGATATTGGAAAAAATGCTTGTGACTCATAAACAACCTCAATTAGAACTCTCACATGATTAGCAAGAAGTGGCTTGTTATGTATAGTAGCTCCAGGTATATTATCCATTTTTCCTTTTCCAACCACACGATGTGTTGGGGTTGATAAGTAAAGATGACGAGGAAATTCTCTATACCAATGAAAAATAATATTAGCACTTTTAAATATGAATTAATAATAACTGTAATTCTATTATTGTAAAATATACCTCAGGAATGTTGTAAGACACTAGTGTACAATTATCTTTTATGCTGGGGCAAACTATATCAGCTTGTCTATCTGTTGCCTCCTTTTCTTGCATCTTATTCTCAATGTCAGTTATTTTTCCTATGAGATGTTGCATCATGACTTTTAAGTTAGCCACTTTAGTAAGTGTATCATTTAGTCTAGAGCGTTTCCATTATGCAAAATACTGCTTTTGTGACATGCCAAATCCAACGCCTCTAACACGACCAGGGTAGGGTCACTGTAAAGGGACCAAGATTAACACTAGTTTGTCTTTTATTGATACAAAACAATGGATTGACCCAAATCATATCTTCATGATCATATCTCATATACAATTCATCATTTGTTGTAGGGTCACTCTCAAGTGAGTGTGACATCCCTAAGAAAGGATCATCCTCAATATTAGTCTCTTCACGAGAGTAGTCATGATTTTCATATATTTTGTAGGATAGAAGCACAATGGACCACTTCTTATCAATAGGATCAGTGACATAAAATACTTGTTGAGCTTGAGATGCTAGAATAAAAGGCTCATTTTTATATCCCTCCCTACTGAAATCCACCTGCAAAAATCTTGACTCATCAATTCGAACACCATTATTAGTGTCAACCCACTTACAACCAAATATAGGCACCTGAAACTTTGTATAATCCAACTCCCATATTTGTTGAATAATGTCAAAATTTGACATGTTAGCATATATATGATTTTGGTCTTTAGCACTTGATACATGCAAAGATTATGCCACAAGGGTCACACCACTATTTTGCATTGTACTCCGGCTATCATGTTCTTTTGTAGAGAATGTATACCCATTAATAAGATAACTAGGGTAAGAAAGAGCATGAACATTAGGACCACTTGCTAACCATCTCAAATTATATGAAATTGAAGAAGGATTTACAACTAGATCTGCAAAAATATGCTCTTTAAACCATGTTATAAATTCTCGATTATATTCCCTTGTTATCCAAGTTTCATTCCTATTTGGATTCAAGCTTCGGTAGTATCGTTTATGTTTATTAATAAATGGCTCAACGTCATTTTTATTATGTAAAAAATATAAATGTGCTTACTCCCATTCAATCCTTGTTATTGTCATTATTTTACTTCCCATAATTCCCCCCTTCTATTCTTCTTTGGTAACGAGACTTTGGAAGCCCTATGGAATCAACATTACTTAGGTATTCAGTATAAAATTCAACAGCTTCTTCAACTATATATCTTTCAACAATACAACCTTTTGGTTGACTTCGATTCTTCACATACCCTTTTAATATCTTCATATAACGCTCGACTGGGTACATCCATCTCATATAAACTGGTCCACATAATTGAGTCTCCGTAACAAGGTGAATGGTTAAATGAACCATAATGTCAAAGAATGAAGGTGGAAAATACATCTCAAGCTCACACAAGGTTACAATAATTTCTTTACGCAAAGAAGGTAACCTCTCAGGGTCAAGTACTTTACTACAAATCATCCTAAAAAAGAAGCATAATTTAGTGATAGTTCCTCGTACCTTTGGGGGCAAAATGGAACGTATACCGCTCGGTAGCAAATGATCCATGAGAATATGACAATCGTGAGACTTTAAACCTTTTAACTTGAGATCTTTCATTGATACAAGGTTTCTAATGTTTGAATAGTATCCTTCAGGAACTTTAACTTCATCAAGAAATTTACAAAATATAATTTTCTCTTATCTAGATAGAGTATGAGCAGTTGGAGGTAAATACATATATTTTCCTTTTTGTATTGGTCCCAATTCTGTCCTTATTCCCATATCAATTAAGTCTAATTTGAATTGATGCCATCTTTACTTTTTCCTTGCATATTAAGTAGTGTACCAATGAGATTCTCACAAATACTTTTTTCAATATGCATCGCATCAAGGAAATATCTTGCATATAATGACTTCCAATACGGCAATTCAAAGAAGATTGACCTTTTCTTCCATCCATTTGTAACAAGATCTTTGGAAAAAGGTTTTCCAAATTTAATCTTTAAATCCTTCACCTTTCCAAACAATAGATGACTTGTCAACGGAATAGGAGACCTACCATATTCAGTGTTCCCATTGAAAGCTTTTTTCCACCTCCGATAAGGATGATTAGGATGTAAAAATCAACGATGTCCAAGAAATACATTCTTCTTACAATGTTGTAGTCGCTTCCAATATGTGTTTTCTTCACATATAAGACATGCACATTGACCTTTGATACTATATCTTGACAAATTATCATATGCTGGAAAATCATTAATTGTACCAAACAACATAGCTTTCAATAAGAAACTTTCTTTCCTGTATCCATCATACACCTCTGTACCCACCTCCCATATTTTTTTCAAATCTTCAATTAAAGGAGCCAAGTATACATCTATATTATTTTATAGTTGTTTAGGTCCAGAAATCAACATAGACAACATCATAAACTTACGTGTCATGCATAACCATGGAGGTAGGTTGTAAATCATCAAAATCACTGGCCAAGTGCTATGAGAGCTACTTTGAAAGTCGTGTGGGTTCATTCCATCGGTAGATAATGCAAAGCATAGATTTCTTGGTTCTTGCCCAAAATCAGGATAGTCATGATCAAATTTGCTCCACTGAGGTGAATCTACACGATGTCGAAGTTTGTCATCCTTAATTCTATCATTTGCATGCCATGTCAATTGTTTTGCATTTTAAGGACTACAAAACACGCGCCCGAATCTCGGTATTGTGGGAAAATACCAAACCACCTTCATTGGTGTTGATTCTTTCTTCTTATATCGCATGACATCATATTTAGGGAAATTCTTTAAGTGTATGTATTCATTTCTGAATAAAATACAATCATTATGACAAGCATGTATCCTCTCATAGCTTATGCCAATAAAGCATAACATTCTTTTAGCCTTATATGTTCGACCAGGAAGCACATTATCATCTGGCAAGATATCTTTCAAAAGTGTAAGTAGCTCTGTGAAGCTTTTATCTGACCATCCATTGCTAGCTTTCAAGTTATACAACTTCAAAATTGTTGACAATCTTGTGTATTTGGTACAACCATTATACAATGGTTTCTTTGCATCATTCACCAACCTCTCAAACATTTTAGGACAATCTCGAAGGTCTTCTTCCACTGCATTTGTAATCTTATTAATTTGATCATCCTCATATGTATTTGTGTTTTCAAACATTTCATTATTAGTTGAATCACTTGAATCATCCCTTGTCTCACTGTGTCTTGTCCAACGTGTATAACTTTGATCTATTCCATAACATACTAGATGATCCTCTAACTCAACCACACCAGTTCTCTTTGGGTAACAACAACTTAAACAAGGACATATGATTTTCTTAGGATTTTCTACATGATCAACTGCAAACTTGATAAACTCTTTTATTCCATTCTCATATTTATCAAGACAAACGATTGCAAACATCCATTTTCAATCCATCCTTCATTCTTCCTACTTAACACAAGAATTTTCAATTAACACAACAATTTTCAATTTGGAAAGGTTGATATCAATATACAATAATTATATGTTTAATGATATATATTATCTTCTAGATTAAGTAAGTATTTAAAAAACAATAAATTTTTTTTATCAATGATACATATTATATTATGCATGTGTAATGCTAAGACTAAAAAAGGAAGAATAAAAGAATACTTGATGAGTTTTAGATTCCAAAAATTTTTACTCTGAAGCAATCTAACTTAACTTAACTTTAATGATGAATAGTATTTTAAAATCTAAAAAATAAAAATTATCTTAAATATAAATATTTTAAATGATAATAAATAAAAATATGCACATATATTTTATATTTCCTTTTAAAGGTTACAATTAGATGTTAATAAACTACACTTGAATTGAATATAAAAATTACAAAATATATTGTATGTTATATATATATATATATATATATATATATATATATATATATATATATATATATATATATATATATATATATATATATATATATATATATATATATATATATATATATATATATATATATATATATATATATATATATATATATATATATATATACACGGGGATGAAATGATATTTAATATAATTATGCAGGAATATTTGGAGGGAAGATGTTAGTCTGCAGCGGATGACATACAAAACCACTTATACCACTACCTGGGGCGGTGAGTCTCGGTTAGTGGATAATCAATGATAATATTTGTCTTGCATGTGTAAAATGTGCTTTTGATACTTTTATTCTAATGAATAATTAAAAATATAAACAATTAATATAAAAATCCTGATATTAAAACTATTTTTAGTTTTTCAAATGTTAAGAAAGTGTAATAAAATAAGGCTTAATTATAGGTTTGATTTCTTACAATGATTAATTTATAATTTTCGTTCTTCATAATATTTTTATATTTTTAATTACTACAATCAAATCCTCAACATTTTTATTGCATTCAAATCCTTTAATTAGTTTTTTCTATTTAAAACTTTTACTTTTTCTCAAAATTTTTATAAATTAAACCCTTTAAAACTATTTTAAACCCTTTTTTCTCATACTACCAATCAAAATATCATTTTTTATCATAAATTGAAAGATTCCAATTCTTTCTCGGTCAAAATTTTAACATCACACCCTACAGTATGTTTCAAATTTCTTCAAAACCATCCTAAACCTTCAATAAGTCGAGTTAAAAATAAGGATTTAAAGATTTATGAAAAACACAAGTAGGGAAAGACTTGATTGCAACATATTTAAAATGGAAGGACTAAATTCATGTAAAAATTATTGAATAATAAAAAGTAAACATCAGGCATAATTAAAAGACTAAAAATAAAATTAAGTCAATTTTAATCACTATGCTATTAGTAGTAAATTGCTATATTTTTATAGTTAATATGATTTAAATTTATTTTTTCAATTCAAAATTTCAATATATGTGGTCTATTCCCTATCAGTACTGGGTAAAATACCCTTGCCTAAATGTCTGGGTTATACAAATTTTCATTTTCTATAATTGATAAAAAGTGAGTCCCCCAGATACGTTATTCTTATACATGTATGGTTTATGCACAGTTGATTCGTTGTAATTGCATTACCATGACAACCAAAACACTTGTTTCTAAAGAAACAAGTGTTTTTTTAGAAATTAGTTTCAATTAAATTATATAATATTATAATGCGACCAAAAGAGTGAATAGAAATGATCCATTTGTATGCAATTGTGTGTAATAAAATTGAGGCTCCTTGAAAAGAGGTGGAAGAAGAAAGAGAAGAAAACTGTATAATGCAAACATGGAATGGAGGAATTTTATTAGGACCTCAGGTTATCATGAAAAGCACCTGCTAGAGCACAATACTGAACATTAAATTTATATATAATTAAATTATATTAAATTTAATATAATTATCAGAATTTAATATATATTATATATATATATATATATATATATATATCATGTGTACGAATTAATTAATACTTTTATATTTTGAGTTATGCTTCAGTACTAATTTTCATACAAGTTTTTGTTGATGATGAGATGCAACAAATATTTTAATTTAATTTGGTGCACCATGAGGGACAGAAATTATAACATTTGTTTAATTACTAAGGATGTGTTTGAGAGTTAGGTTTCAGAGGGAAATAATGAGAAGAACTTTTTTTTTTATTTTGAGTAAATTATATTCATATTTTCTATAGTTTAATAAATTTTACATAATATATTTTTTATGCTACAGAAATCTTCAGGTAATAAAGCTGACCAAGCTTCCATGATAATTTTGCTTTTATTTTAAAATATATTTGAACATAATTTTAGTGAACAGAAATCATAAAAAAATTTATTAAACTACCTTTGCATTCAACAGGATATTGAGGTGGGTTCAGGAGCAATACCCATAGAAGAAGCAATCCGCATCCTTGTTAGCTCATATAAATCATCTGAAAGGTACCAAGAAGTTCAAAATGAAGTAGCAGTGCTATCTCAAAAGGTATACTTCATGTTTCAATATATCTCATCAAGAAATTACCGAAGTTTGGTCCAAAGTTAATATGGATATTGACAGAATTTAAACTGATTATAGGACACCAGTTCAATTGACACAAAGAAAGGGCATGCAGGCTTCCTTAATCAGTGTTTTGTTTTCACCAAAAGATCGTTGGTGAGCATGTACCTCGATCTAGGCCATTATTGGTTACGCTTTGCATCCAAGACATTTTATGATCAGAGTAAGAATAGGAGAGTCTTGTGGGGTTGGATTGGAGAATCTGACAGCAAAGATGTTGATGATATCAGCATTATGAAGGGGTTCTTCAGATGCTAAATGCATGAAAGGCAGGGCAGATAGAATGTGCATGCCATCCCCATCTATTGACCTGTTTATTAATGCTCTAAAACAGACAGTTCTTGCTAACAAACGTTGGGTATTTATTTCCTTCTATTCATCTCTCTTATCCCTTCCTCTAACAAGTTCAAAACAAATTGAACTGATCTTTTAATTTTGAAACAGGTACCTCCTCCTGGGAGAGGTTCACTATATATTAGGCCATTGCTCACGGGAAAAGGAGCAGTGTTAGGTTTGGCACCAGCACCTGAGTACACATTCGTTTCTTTTTATTCTCCTGTGGGTAATTACCACAAGGTCAGCTATGAGGAGGAAAAGATTCAACTTAATTACTAGTTCTTGAAATTTTGTATTCTAGTTTAATTTCATTTTTATTCCAAGGTTCACTAAATATAAAAGTTAAGGATAAACTCTACCAAGCAATATCAGGCTCTGCTGGAACCGGAGGGATCAAGAGTGTTACCAACTATGCCCCTGTAAGCATACAATTTCAAATATGTTTTCTATGCTTCTGAAATTTATGGGACTTTCCCTCAAGTATGAGTATTAGTTACTGTCTAAGTCAAATCATTTATCATGTAATAAGCTTGTAATCATAAGGTTTGTGCTTATGATATCAAATTTCTGAAGTGGTTATTCAGAATCTCAAGTACATTTAATGTATATCCGCATTTATGCTAGAGGTAAATTCGAGTTTCAGAAACCAGATTTCAATATTTAAGAGTAATGGTTCCAGGCTTGCAAACCATTCCTCCGGAAAGGAATCGTTGAGAAAAAGTAACGGGTTTGCTTCAAAGCATCAACAATTAAAATTCTATTCTAAATCAATATGCAGTATTCATCTTTTTAAGCATTCTGTTTTTAAAGTTTCTGCTAGACTTGTTTTTAATTCATGATAATACCCAAAGAAAATTTAATATTAAAATCTCTCTCGTACAAAATATTATAGAATACATATTGCAGTAAAAAAATGGAACAATAAATACAATTGGATCATTTTCTCATTACAATAAAAAATGATTCCAGACAACAAAGGGAAATATATAACTTAGAAAATATTACAATGCAATTTTAAGAAACTTAACATCTATTGCATTTGCTATTAATTTAAAAAGATATAACTTCAAATTAAAAATTACTTTAAACCTAAAATCTAGAAAGTTAGATTAGTGAATTAAAAACTACCATCATCAAAAAAGTTTGTGGAATTCCAGAGAATACAGTAAAGAGATTCCTTACGAGAATGTGACGAGAGTAACAATGGAGGAAATGTGATGAGAGTAACTTGAAGACAATGGAGTAGCTTTGCAGAGTGAAAAGATAGAGAAACGCACTTATGAGAAGAAAAATAAAACTAATTAAAAATTAAACTTAAAAAATATTAAAACGTTCCGCATAAAAGACGTTGTAAAAAATATATATTTTAACACAAATGTATATCTCATACCTTTGAATTTTTTAAAATTTTTTTTGTGCTTCAAATTAATTCTTTTTACAGCTTTTGTTAATTTAAATGCTGTAAAAAATATCTTTTATTATTATTTAAATTATTTAAATTTATAAATATTGTAATAATTTTTTTAAAGTATTTTTTATAAATATAGTAATAGAAATTTTATTTAATTTTTTTAACTATTTTATTCATAAAATATTTTAAAATATACATTATAATAGATAATTTTTTTGTAATATATTTTTAGGAAAACCAAATAATTTAAAAGAATTTTAAAAAAAAAATAGTTTTAAAGATGTTAAAATCTTGTTATTAAAACCTTTTAAAATATATTTAATAAATATATTTTAAATTTTAAAGCATTTATTATTATAAATGTTGTAAAAATTATATTATCTTATACATTATTTTATATACCAATTTTTAAAGCATTTTAATATATGAATGTTGTAATAATTTTTTATTTTAAAGCATTTTTTTTACAATATTATAAAAGATATTCTATATTAACTTTTTAAAATATTTTATTTATAAAATGCTTTAAAATGTATACCGTAAAAAATAGATTTTGTGGTACACCTATGAGTAATACATTTCTAACAACTTTTATATATGAAAATTTAATATGAGATAAATTAAAAATATTAAAAATTACATTAAATATAAAATATATTAGATATAAAATAAAGTTATTTTCCATTAAATGCAATCAATTACATGAATCAAATTTCATAATGCTCTATGATATAAATCAAGCCTATAGATAAATTATTAACAAAACAACCACAGAATTATATTATAAAAAATGAATTATAATGTCAGTAGAAAATATATCAAGTTTAAAATAAAAAACTATAGCAAATTGAATAGTAAATATAAGAGAGAACTAATTTTGATGATTTACTATGATGATTAAATTATAGATAAATTAAAATAAATTTATTATATATAAGGTATTTAAATAACTTTTAAATATAGTAAAAAAAATTAAATTTCTATATATAAGATATTTCAATCAAAATGATAATTGGTATAAAATATAAACAATAGTAAATATGTAGTGTTTAATCATATGCGGTGAGGGTGAGGGTGTTAATAATAATAATAATAATAATAATAATAATAATAATAATAATAATAATAATAATAATAATAATAATAATAATAATAATAATAATAATAATAATAATAATAATAATATGATAAGGTGGTAATAGAAAGATGTTTGGGCTCACTGTTACTAAAGATGAATGCCTCTAAATGTGTCATATTTGTAATCCGTTTCTTTTTTAAGTACTTTATCCAAATGTCTATGGGAGCTATTGGTTAATGAACCGTATAATATATTAGAGATTTTAAATATATAATAAAGATTTTCCTTTATTTATTGTTTTTTTTATGATTGTAGAATCTATATATAAATTTTCTTATTTTTTTATAACTCTTTGCTTTTAAATCTTTCACACCTGTGAGAGAAAAAAAAAGTTATGAGTTCATGTAAAGATAAAGATCTACTTTAATGGTGGTTTACTACTTTTCTATTTCTCAGCCAGAATGTTATTTTAATTAAGAAATATTAATAATATGTTTTCTTTTACCTATTTTGTTAAATTAAATAAAATTTATGTAAATATTTTATTCAAATAACTAAAATAGAATTTAGTGAATAAAACACAGATTATTAGTTTACTTATAAACTTGCAAGTGTCTCGTACCTTATGCGAGTATTTTAAAAGATAAATTTTTAATATTGTAAATGTAAAATAATTGAAATTATAGTATCCTTATTAAATTTATGCTTTCTATTCAAGGAACTACATATTTTAAGATAACATTGATATAATAGCAAAAATTAAGGGTTTTCCTATAACTTGGAATTGACAGTTAACCTCTCTATATAGTTTGCCAATTTGCATGTTGATGATTAATAATTAATTAATTATTTTTTAATAATTTAATTATCATCTTTCAATTTGTCAGAAAACTCTTGTCCTTAACCAACAAATTAGCTTTGTAAATATTTTGAACCTGGAAACCACGGGAAAGTTGTTTCTGGTGCTCAAGAGGGCGCTACCGATCGGTATGGTTTGTGAAGGTGGGGCAGCATGTCCCAATCTTAATATTGACACAACAAAAGAGCATATGAGTTTTATTATTTGTTCATAGATTCAATAGATTAGTGAATTTCTTACCTCTTATATAATATATATATATATATATATATATATTAGAAGTGTTAAATTCATCATAAATTTTTGGGTTGGTCTATTTAACCTTAAACTTTAATTTTAGGTTGTATAATTTATTTAGAAGTAGAATTTTTTTAAATCTTAATTCACATAATTTTTAATTTAAGAAGACTTAGTGTGAGTTAGCCTATAAATCAACTCATATAATTTTATTTTATTTTTTTATTTTAAAACTTATATATATTAGAAGTGTATAATTGATCATAGGTGCATGAGTAGGTCCATTTGGTTCTAAATTTTAATTCTAGGTTATATAACCTATTTAGAAGTAGGATTTTTTAAATCCTAATCCACATATAAGGAGGCTTAGTATGGGCTAACCCATGGGCCAACTCATATAATTCTATTTTATTTTCTTCTAATTTGAATTTATCTAAAAGTAAATTTTTAAATCCTGACTCATGTAACCTTCAAATTAACTGAGATGAATGTAAACTAATTTATCTAACCCTATTTTATTGTACTTTATTTTGTAACTAGTTTAAAAATAATATTTTATATACCTTAATTTATATAATTCTTAAATTAAGTGAAATAAATGAGCTAACTCATATAACCTTATCTTATCACCATTTATTTTGTAACTAAGTTATAGGTAGAACTTTTAAGTCTTAACCTACGTAACCTTCAAATTAAGTAGAATAGATGTGGAATAGTTCATCTATTTTTGTAACTCGTCTAAAAGTAAAATTTTTCAAATTAAGTAAGATGCGTAATAATTAACTTTTGTGATACTATCTTATATTTAATTCTTTTTTTTTTTTAAATTTCTTCCTCTCAATTTTTTTTTCTCTTAAACTTTTAGCTTTAATATTTTTATTGTACTAAAATATTATTTAATTTATTTATATTTCTTTTTTAGATTTTTATTTTTCTCTAAATATTTTTCAACTTTCTCTAAAATTTTCTCCCTCTCTAATTTTTTTTTTCATCTCTCAACTTTTTTCAATTTTTCTATACTTTTATTTTTTTCTTAATTTTTTTAAATATAGTTATCTCTCTATCTCTAAAATTATCTTTTCTCCTTATTTTCTCCATCCTCTCTCTAAACTAGGTATTGAAGTAGGTTGAGTCAAGTTAGGCTTTGAGTATTTAAACTTGGTCTGTTTAAAAATTTTGAGACTAGACTATGAGTCTGTTACTTGTTAACATTTTGTTTTTTTTTTGGTAAGGTCTGACTTGATTTAAAACTTATAACACCTATGAGTCTGTTTAAAAGCCTACATTTCAAAAAAGACTAATAAATAAGCTTAAAGCCTATGTAAATGATTGATTAAAAAGGCTTGTAAACTTAAAGTCTACAAGATAAAAAGATCATTTATAATATATATATATATATATATATATATATATATATTATAAATATAATATATTAAAATAAATACTATATAAATATAATTTATTAAGATAAATATAATAAATATAAATATATAATATATAAAGATAAATAGATTCTTCAATTTTGTAAATCTAAGTCTGACTTGTTTATCTAAAAAGACTTTTTAATAAGTCTAAGTCTATCAATTTATTAAATAAGGCAAACCAAACTAGGCTTTAAACAAGGCAAGTCATAGGCCTAGGTTAGACGACCTTGTTCACTTTTGTTGTAACATCCCAATTTTTCTATGATCAATGTTTGAAGCTACCAATAAATCTTAAAATGAAACTAGGTAGAATTAGAAGACAAAAACGGAGAAATTAGAAAGTATAGTGCAAATGATGAAAATGCCCATGCATCTGGGAAACTCAAATGATGAGCCAGAGAAATGGAAATACAAGTAAAAGACATCCTAAAAGGATTATAAAACATCATGGATGGTTAAAATTAGTGAGAAAAATTTAGAAACCTAAGAAGGGAAGAAAACGCCCTTTAGAAACCCTAAAATGACCAAAATACCTCTAGGAGTTATACTTTTTGCACAAAGCTAGTTAATTCCCATAAAAATAGTAAAAGACCTTAGATTAACATAAGAATAAACCAAAAAGTATTAGAAATGTCAGAGGAATAATTTGGGCAATTTTCTAGCAATGTTGAAAAAAATTACGAAAATGCCCTTGGAAGGTCGGGAAGGTAAGATAATGTGATTAGCAAGCCAAGAGTGGGCCCCACACCAATATGCACGAAAATTAGCAGCTGAAAATGATGGTGATGATCACCAAACTCAAGTCAACCAAGTCTTCCACAAAGAGACAAAAGTGAATAGTGAAAAGGTTCCTTTAACCATGGTTAAGATTAATTAACTTTGGATAATTAAAAGTAAAGCATGCTTATGCTTAGTTAATTATAATTAGAGGTAAAATCAGCCCAATTAACTCTAATCTAAACCTAAAAGGATAATTCTTTGAATTTTAATTTATTTTGAAAAATAGAAAAATCTAGGCAAAATTATCAAAATACCCCTAAGTGAAAAATTAAATCCACTTGGCCAATAAGTGGTTGAATTCTTTTGGGACCCCATTTGCTTTAGATTTTTCAGCCTAAACACTTATCAAAATCCTATCCATTCTCTCTAAGCTCATCTTAACTCATATCACCCAAAACCTACACCTTTAAGCCTAAGTCTTCATCTTTAAGACTTAAGCTAGATTAAAGTTATAAACACCAAAGTCCTACCACCATCACTTGTCCGCGTTCAGAGCAGACAAGAGGGGACCCAAGGCAGCCTTTAAAGCCCCACAAAACACTAAGGAAGTCTTCAACAAGTAGGATCCTTCTACTTGCCTTTTAATGCTTCTAACTTGTCCTTTTATGGTTTATTTTTTCTTTTCATGCATCTTTTCTCCAAGATCTATGTGTCTTCTTTTGTTCTCACTTGTGAGAGTTTAAAATTATATTTTAACCGTTCAAAATCAGCTCCACCAATTTTTAGTAATTTTGGAAAAGAAAAACAAAGTTTGTTCGGTTAAAAGTGTTTCTAAGGCACTTAGAAGAAATTTAATCGACCAGTTTTGTTTCAAAATTATTTTTGAAGCTCTTATTAGTTTTATGCTCCCATGAGAAATTTTTTTAAAGGTTATCTAAAAGAGAATGTGTGGATATTGGAGTAGATCATGAGAAACTACTCTTTGTGGCTTGGAAAAATATGATATGTTGTTGTTTGCATGCTTGTTTTATGATTTAGTTTTTGACCTTGTGATTTTTCTCTTGTAATGAGTTTGGTAAGATTTCTGTGCTGGATCTATACCTTTGATTATGTATGTTAAAAGGTGGAATAAATTTATGTAATAAGTTCCAAAGGTTCCCTTTGGACAATAGTTAGAAAGCTACCAAGCAAAAGATGTAATTTTTAGCCCAAAAGAGGCAAAATTCTTATATGGCAACCAAGACTCATCACGGCCAGCACCTAAGCATCAGAACTTGGACAAAATAAGCATGGACCAAAGGTAAGAGGGACTGGAAAAGCATAACACCACTGAACCAAGGTGGTATGAGATGAAAGCTTGGAAGAAATCACCTTGGCTAACCAAGGAAGGCTTTCGGCCACCACTCCAAAAGCATAGTTTAACTTGGTTAAAATTTTTCTAAGTAAATCAAGCTCTACAATCAGGTTTTAAATGAACAAAATCAACCTTTGAACAAATTTAATTAAAGCAAAAATATGTTAAAAACCTCTAGGAGTGCAAGTAAATAGGTTAAAAATGGGTTAAAAATATGATTAAGGATAAATCAACCATTTTCAGCAAGTAAATAATTTAATTGGAGGTTTAATCAACATTTAAAAGGTATGGCCTAGGTAATCTTATGGTAAAATCCAAAAAGTTACTAAGTGGTAAAAATTCCAATGAAGCTTAAAATGAGTAGCTAGAAAGTTTATCATAACTTAAGTAAGGGTAAATGTAAAATTCGGCCATTCCATTATGTTTTAAGTAAAAGAAACTTAAAATTACCTTAGACTAAGTCAATTATGAACTCTAAACTTGGTTCCCAAGTAATGGTCAACGTAGGTAAACTAGGGTTAAGAAATGGTCAACGTAAGTCAACTAAGGTTAGAAGAAGGAAACCCTAAACATAAAAGAGTGGCATTCGACCATTTAATGGTTAATTAAACTTAAAGAGGTTTTAATTTCCAATTAAGTTTAATTAAGGACCTTTTTTATGTGAATAAAATGAATTTAAAGTATGAAAAAATTTTAAGATGGATAAAGAGACCTATTGATTTTTTTTGGCAAATGATCTTAGGGTTAAGAAGGAAATTGTGGAAACCTAAGTGTAGGAGGTTGGAATTCTATTACCATGTTTTGAATCAACTAAGAATGAGTTTCAATCATTAACTAGGTTCAAATAATGATCCTAAACATGTAAGCAAAATATAATTATAGTGTATGAAAGGTAGGATTTAAGGAAGTAGGTCATTTGGCCATTTAGGAATAAGTTGACCTAGAATATTAGTTAATTTCTACTTGTCTTAATTAGATATTATTATTTGGTCTAGAATAAAAGAGATTTTAAAGGTTTAAGAGTCAATTACACCTAATTATTAAGGTAGTAAAAAGGAGAACACAAGGTAACATATTTCAAAGATTTATTAGAGACATGATTAAGAAGGATGGATAGGACTTAAACATGAAGTTAGAAGTTTATTAAGTAATTCGATCATGGAATACCTTAATGAGAAGGAAGTTCTAAAAGTATCTAAGTTGGTTTCAAATGAATGAGTTAGACTTCATATAACCTAAATTTACTTATTAGAAGGGAGGAAATGAATTAGAAGAAATTAGGATTCTAGACTTTATAATCGACCATTCTAGGTTAATAAAGAGAAAAGAAGTTTAAAAATCCTAATTTATATAACTTAAGAAGTCTTAGAATGTTATAAGAAGAATTAAAAGTTTAAAAGAAACTAGACAAAGGTACAAGTTACCATTCGACCATGTTTAATAAAAAATGTTCTAAATAAGTAAAAGTTTTTAAATATTTAATACTTGAACTTAGAATAAATAAGACATGCATAAGACTTGAAAAAAAGAAGATAGAAAGAGTAAAGAACTTAAAAACGTGCCATTTGGCGACCAAGATTAATATTCTAAGATGTAAAAATGTTTATGAACAAATATAAACTTGAGAAAATGAAAGGATGAGAGGTAAGGATGAGTGGAATAAGTTCCTTGAGTGATTCAAAATTAGAAGTCGAATTGAGAAAATTGTTTGGACTTGTATTTGGGATACAATGTTATGTGATTTACTAGTCAACTTGTAAGATTAACTGTGAATGCTCATGAATGAGGAAGAAATGATGATTATGTATGGGATTGGTTGATATGGATTCAAAACCTATATGTGCATTTCATATTGGTTGGAAATTTAGTTGAGCATGCATAATTATTTGGAAGCCATTGAAATGAACTAAAAAAGATTAAGGGATCACCAAAGCAAATGTTATGTGAAAACGTAATGCTACTCTCTTTGTGTCTTTTGCACGCTAGATTCCAGAGGGCCCTCAAAAGCCCTGTTGAAGAGAAGTTGAAGGTTGCTTCTTGGAGCCAAAGGTCGTTCCAAAAATCCTTCTATTGTGAAGGCATTGAGTCCTTCACAACTTATGTGGTGGTGACGATCACCTAGGAATAAGCTCATATCCTTAATTCTTAGTAGGAGGTGAGAGTAGAGTTAGTAAAAAGATATTATTTGACAAATTTAATACATGCCTATATTTAATTATTTTCTCCCAAAGGTGGTGAAATTAGATTCATAAAGTGTTCCAAAGGTTGGACAAAAGAAATGACAAAGAGAAAGAAAAGTAGTAAAGAATAAAGTTTAAGATAGAATAATTGTATGCCAAATGATATCTTATTTGTGATCCCAAGTTTATTTTGAGATAGGAAAAGAGAGTAGTATAAAAATGGATTAAAAAATTAAAAGATAAAATTTGAAGAGAAAAATTAAGCCCAGGGGTAAACCCTAACCCTTAGAGCTTAAATTGCTTTTAACCCTATGAATTTTACAAATATGGACTTTTGTGGGCTTATGGACCATTTTGACCCTAGTCCAAGTGGGTTGGGTTTGGGTTGGGTTAGATGGGTCAAATTGACACCTATAATTAATATATATATATATATATATATATATATATATATATATATATATATATATATATATATATATATATATGTCGCAACCGTAATTCCGACGAGACGACGAACTCGCTAAAATTTTAAAATGAATATTGTTTTGAATCAATGTGGAGTCGCCACCAAATTTTTATTCAAGGAAAAATATTTGGAAAAAACCTGACTCAAGAATGAGCTTCTAAGTTCGGGAGTCGGTTACAAGTAGGGAAGGTGTTAGGCACCCTACTTGCCCGTTCCGAAGAACGGTGCCCTTAAACTGAGTGTGTGATTTTTGAAAATGTTTGATTCCTTTAAAGTGAAAAATAATTTGATAGAGGTTAGCCTGACAGGACTTGATCCTGCTCCTACGTATTCCCCGGTGCAATGGGAAACTCAAGGCTTACGTAGTTCTAGGGTATGAAGGCTTGACCTTCAAAAATGCTTGAGAGAAGATTATTTGATTTGTGAAGGCTTGACCTTCAAAAATGCTTAAGAAGAGATTATCTTAAAGACCTTGTTTTTTTTTTTTAAAAAAGTTTGAAGATCTTGCTATTCGAAAAGAATTTTTATTTTTGGGAGGGATTTTTGGTCCACTCATGCACAAGGCCCGAGGCGACTAAGTCAGCACAGGAGCCTATACAACTGCTAAATAATGAACAGCAGGTAAACCGCCAGTTCCCCACTTAGAGCCCATTGCGTGAGACTTGAATCCCAAAACATTTAAGAAAAGATATATATATTTTTTAATTTGAAAAGGAGACTTCAAGTCCACTCATGCACAAGGTCTGAGGCGGCTAAGGCAGCACAGGGACCTATACAGACTGCTAAATATTGAACAGCAGGTAAACCGCCAGTTCCCCATTTAGAGCCCATTGCGTGAGACCTAAAATCCCAAAATATTTAGGAAAAGGTATATAGTTATTTTAATTTGAAAAGGGCCTCAAGTCCACTCATGCACAAAGTCCGAGGCGGCTAAGGCAGCACAAAGACCTATACGAACTACTAAACGTTGAACAGCAGGTAAACCGCCAGTTCCCCATTTAGAGCCCATTCGTGAGACTTGAATCCCAAAACACTTGAAAAAAGATTTTTTAAATTTTTGGAAAAAGAAATATTTTGTAGAAGTCATCAATCTTTGAATAAAAAGGAGCTATGATAGAAGATTTTTCGCTTCTTTTTTTTTGTATTTCCAGAATTTTCTGTATTTTATAAATTTTATGAATTTTTGACTGTTTATTAATATTTATGGATTTTCTGAATTTCCTAGTTTTCTGGGAAATTTTATTAATTTCTGTATTTTTTATTTAATTTCCTAAGTTTTCTATGTTTTTATTTATTTTCTGAAATTTTTTATTTAATAGCAATTATGGAGTTTTTAGAAATTTATTAGCAATTATGTAATTTTTAGAAATTTAGAGGGGCAAAATAGTCATTTAGGAGAAAGTAAGGGGGCAGATTTGGAATTTCTAGAACTTTGGGGGCAGAATGGTAATGTTGAACTTGGGGGAAATTTTGGCATTTCTGGAACTTTGGGGGCAGAATAGTAATTGTTGAGAATCTAAATTAAAATTAAGGAGGAGGCCAAAACTGTGCCATATGGGAATCAAATACTGTTCAAGGAGCCTGCCAAAGAGTGAACCAACCAACTAGGCTATGTGTATGTTTGTGACCATGATACTCTAATCAGTACTTAAAGTAGCCTTACGAGAATTGCATGGGATTTTATAACATCTGAGACCCTTGCTGAATTAAGTCAAATGAATCCCATAATGCCTTGAAAACTACCTATTACTCCTTGTGAGCCCTGAACCTAAGATATAATGCTCTCCCTCACCTCAGCATTCGGTTGGATGCATTGCCATGGCGTTTGTCGGACATACGTGTAGCAGGCTACTACTCTCTAAACACCTAAAGCTCCAAGTATCTTCTGATCACCCTGCTGATTCAATTATCATAATTTATATTTTTAGAACTTTCATGTTTTCCTTGTTCTGATAACAACATGTGTAACACACCTCTCCATGCAAATCATTGACAAATTCTCAGCAGCAGCAGCAGTAGAATCCTTATTGCAATAACAGACCTCATTAGTATATTTAGCATTTCATCCTTTAATAAGGTGTGGTCTTGAACAAAGAATGGAGAGGTTAAATTAGAAGAACCTATATTGCTAGGTGGCTCTAAACTGGTATGAGCCTTCTGATAAGTCCCCCTAGTGCTGTTCATTCACACTTGAACGAATGACGAATACATCAATATCTCTACCTCGAAACTTCAAAATCGAATACCATTTTGTACGGGGATGAAACTTCTTAGCTACCGCTTTTTGAAAGGAGTCATATAATCTTTGTTATTTTTACTTCTAACGATAAAATGCAGGTTGTTTCGGCAATTATTGTACTTGGTTGAGCACTACTTGTTGCTGTTGAAAATCACAGTTGACAGGAGACTAAGGAGCGCCCTCCCTAACCATGTTTTTTTTTTTTGAGGTTTAAGACCATGACCCATGATAGGTGATCTCAATCAGATTCTGTATTCATCCCATCATTGGCCTCATCCTGTGAAACATCTCTACGTCGAGGTGGTGATTAAGATTAGTCTCAAACCTTGGGAGCATGACCCTTGGCTTGACATTCTCCTATTCCTTTTTTGGCTAGATGAGTGGATTAAAATCCTTACACAAACCTCCTCTCAGTCACCTTGACTTAGCTTAGGAAATGCCTTTTAGTAGCTGTTCCTTGACTTGTAAAATCTAAGATTGCTTTCTTTCTTGCTGTCATCGGAATCCCCAAACAATGCAGATCCAGTACCCAAAAATTCCAAGGCAACTGCACTGATGATGTGGCTGTTGTGGTACTGAGGTTTGAGGGTATAGCTCCAGCTCCTAATATGTTTCATTTCTCCGCACACATGCTTGATTCAGATTTGCTGCTGCAACCTTCATACGGTTCCAGAATATGTCCATTACCTTCTGAGCCAAAACAAACATTCAGCCTCTTTCCTTCAGTTTGATAGAGCTATGCTTAACAGAACTGCTCCATTTCATCTCTTGATGGCCACCATTTCAACTTTGGCAAATGGATTGAGCAAGGGAATAAAATGCAAGAGGTGCTGGCAGTAGGACTATATGAGCGAAAATTGACCCTGATATTTCTGTTAGGTAAGAAAACACCTTGACTTTCTGGCCATGAACATTTCTTCATGCACACATCAATCACTTTTGGTTCAATGAACATACCACTTTGATAAAAAATGCTTAGGATGATTGTTTATCTTTCAATTTCAGAGTCAATCTGATGCTTCACAA
This sequence comes from Canavalia ensiformis, assembly GCA_026541065.1. Lineage (NCBI taxonomy): Eukaryota > Viridiplantae > Streptophyta > Magnoliopsida > Fabales > Fabaceae > Canavalia > Canavalia ensiformis. The sequence continues at coordinate 409,858 of JAMKYM010000475.1, forward strand.
AAATTAACCTAGTAACAAAGTTTAGGGTCCCGGGACGATACCAACCAAACCAAAGTTCTGGGGAATATGCAACTCAAGTAGCTCTTACAACCGCTTCATATTGAGTTAATGTTAGTCTTTATCTTAACTCGAGCTATAGGTGATCGATTCAAGTTGTGAACGTAGGGTGATGAGTCGATGCTTTAATCAAAAAGTGAAATCTCCTGTGTGTTTGACATCTTCCCGGTCATTGAGTGCCAAGCTATCAAAGAGATGGCTAACAGTTATTTAAAATTCTGGTGAACCTTGCATACAAAGTCTGGGGTTGGTCTGAAGTTTCTGTTAAATTGATTTGCTGCCATAATCTAGTGTGGGCTGAGGCAATTTAAGCACTATGTCCCAAGCTCACCCTTGACCACTTTGATACTGCACAATTAACTGAGGCATTCAAGCCATCATTGCAAAACCTCATCACCAGATTTCACCTCAGTATTAGAATCCTGATCTATTTTGCTTTGTACGTCAAATAGAAGTTGAGCTTGATGGATACCAGCAGTGGCTTCCCGATTCATGCATACCTTCCAAGTCACCGGAGATATGTACCAAATCCTGTGCCTACTCCCAAAGCAACAACACCAACAGTAACAGCACGAGTTACAGAATCCTCGAAAATGCTTGAAACAAAATGGCCATGTGGTGACACAATCACAGGAAGCAGCATCAATGGTACCCCAGCTCTTTGGTCAGTATTCTTCAACTTAAAATTTGTATAATATTTTTATGTTCTTGAATTGGTGATTAACAAGATGAGCAGTGAGAGCCAAGAAAACAGTCAGCTTCTCTGCTCAGATGCTCTCAAACTTACTGAGAATCCTTAATTTGCATGGGATCCTTAATGTCCCACCACAATCTGACATCCAGATTTAAATGTCTTTGAAAAAGAAGAAAGAAGGGTGGGATATGGCTAGGATTTCATGAACAGGTGTAGCTTGTGTATTTACAGAAAGCTCGTGGAATTTAAGCGAAGACATAGAACTTTCAGATGTATAGATCATGTGAAACAGAGGATCAAACTCTCGAATTCACCTATTTCCTAAGTCACTTCCTATATATCACACTAGACTTTCTCCCTACCAGATTCAAGATTAGTGCAATATTTCGAGCAGATTATTGTCATGAATGTCATGCATGCTGTTCTTGCAAGATTTTTCCAAGATCAATGCTAAGCCAAATTAACTCAACATATCAAGAACATTGTCTACTTCATTTTATGCAACTTTTAAGGCGAAATCTTGATTCAATTGTGTATAGATACATGGGCATGGATTCTAGGGGGAGAAATTAATCACTAACCTGTTGCAGAGTTCTTTGAGATCAAGCTTGAGATGCTGGTCAGATTGATTTCTTTAACGCTGGGATGTTTCAGAAACCGGTTGCACAACCTCTGATTCTTGAAGAGCAGAAGTCTCAAAGAGAAGAAGAGATTAATTTCCCCTTTCTAATTTCCTTAGCAGATTCTTTGTTTCCAAAAGCAAAAACCAACCCCTTGCCCAGCTTCTCTGCATTCCTTTTATAGGCTTCAGGAGACCACCCCTTCCCTCTTCTTTTGTTTTTGTCCTTCTTTGCAAATAAACCAAATTTGGCTTTTTCTTTTATTTTGCATTTTCACCCTTTGCTTTTTTTATTTTTGGTCTCTTTTGCAAATTTTCCAAAAAGCAGAAAAATAAATAGTTTCCATTTCAAAACTGTTTTCATTATTTTTATTATTATTATTTTTTTTCAGAATTATTTTTTTGTTTACTTATTTTCTGTGTTTATTGTTTATTCATTTTTTATTTCAAAATTTTCAGATTTTAATTTTGTTTATTATTATAAATTTTTGTTGTTTTATTTTATTTTTGGTTGTTAAAAGAAACTAAATGACTTTTGTCATTTTTGTTTTTGTTTTTCTTTTCCTCGTTTTCTGCTTCTGCTTTCTCGCTTTTCTGTTTTTTTGTTTTTTTTGTTTTTCTTTCGTCTCTTTTTTAGTTAATTTTGATTTAGGACCAAATTACCAATTCATTTTTATTTTCATTTTTTATTTATTATTTTTTTTTGGAAAAACTTTCAATGTCTGTTTTTGTTTGTCTGTTGTCTGTTTGTTTTTCTGTTAGTTTTTTCTGTTTTTTTGTTTTGAAATTTTTTTTTTTTTTTTATAAATTAATTCATTTTGGATTAATCACCTAAAAGAGGGTCTCGGACATGATTGGGTGTTTACAGTTTGCCCCTCTTTACTTGTTTTCTTACCAGATAATGTGAGAAAATTCTCTAGATTAAATGTGGTAGGAAATGAGTAAAGACGTGAACACCTCATGTCCGAGACAAACTTTTTGAAAAGAAAACTCCAAGAGTGTTGTGATGCTGAAATTGTATGAGACTTAAGTGTGGGAGGCCTGACGACATAGGCCTAAAAAGCAGTAAATCTAAACTACGGCGGCCTGACAACATAGGCCTGAAAAGTAGTAAATCTAAGCTAGCCCGACAACATCGAAAAGCAAAGAAATCTAATCTAGGGTGGCCGACAACATAGGCCGAAAAGAAGTAAATCTAATCTAGGCTGTCGACAACATAGGCCTAAAAAGCAAGAATCTAATCTAGGCGGCCCGACAACATAGGCCTGAAAGCAATAAATCTAATCTAGGCGGCGACAACATAGGCCGAAAAGCAAGAATCTAATCTAGGCGGCCTGACAACATAGGCCTAAAAAGCAGTAAATCTAATCTAGGGCGGCCTGACAACATAGGCCTGAAAGCAATAAATCTAATCTAGGGCGGCTCGACAACATAGGGCCTAAAAGCGGTAAATCTAATCTAGGCCCCACAACATAGCCACAGCGGTAAATCTAATCCCAGGGCGGCCTGACAACATAGGCCTAAAAAGAATCTAATCTGGTGCACGACAACATAGGCTCCGAAAGCGGTAAATCTAATCTAGGGCGGCTCGACAACATAGGCACAGAAAGAATCTAATCTAGAAGTGAGGCTCCGACAACATAGGCCCGAAGCGGTAAATCTAATCTAGGGCGGACTCGACAACATAGCCCGAAAAGCAAGAATCTAATCTAGGGCGGCACGACAACATAGGCCCAAAGGTAAATCTAATCTAGGGCGGCCTGACAACATAGGCCTAAAAAGCAAGAAAGTAAGGATGCGATGCTTTAGCCTGACAACATAGGCCAGTGAGCAGGAAAGTAAAGATGCGATGCTTTAGCCTGACAACATAGGCCAGTGAGCAAGGATGCAGGAATGTAATGCTATGGCCTGACAACATAGGCCAGTGAGCAAAGATGCAGATGTGATGCTTTAGCCTGACAACATAGGCCAGTGAGCAAAGATGCAGATGTGATGCTTTAGCCTGACAACATAGGCCAGTGAGCAAAGATGCAGATGTGATGCTTTAGCCTGACAACATAGGCCAGTGAGCAAAGATGTAGATGTGATGCTTTAGCCTGACAACATAGGCCAGTGAGCAAAGATGTAAAGATGCGATGCTTTAGCCTGGCAACATAGGCCAGTGAGAAAAGATGCAGATGTGATGCTTTAGCCTGACAACATAGGCCAGTGAGCAAAGATGTAAAGATGCGATGCTTTAGCCTGACAACATAGGCCAGTGAGCAAGGATGCAGGAATGTAATGCTATGGCCTGACAACATAGGCCAGTGAGCAAGGATGCAGGAATGTAATGCTATGGCCTGACAACATAGGCCAGTGAGCAAAGATGCAGATGTGATGCTTTAGCCTGACAACATAGGCCAGTGAGCAAAGATGCAGATGTGATGCTTTAGCCTGACAACATAGGCCTGAAAAGCAGTAGATGCAGATGTTGCAGATGTTTTCCATTTGTCGGTTTGGACAGAGAGAAACCTCATGATTTTGTTTGCGGATTTTAACTCCCCGGTTTTCTTCTAGCACCGATCAGATCTTTCAGAGTGAGCTGGATTCTATACATCGCTTGTTTCTTTGATGATTTTGGGAGACATATCAGTTGCATGCGCTGCTTTAGTAAGATATTTGGGTCAAAAGAGCTTGTCATTAAGAAAAATTCGACATAACTTTTACTTTGGTATAGTGTTAGTAACCAGCAATTGTCGTTAAAAATGAGATATTACATTCTGCATATACATTTTGACAGGAGAAAATACAGTTGCATGTGATAGGGAATTAACAAGATAGTCGAAAGACATAGGGTGTTTTTGTGGCGATGTGTTTGGTGAACTAGTTTTGGTTGGTGGTGGTGCCTTCGAGACGATTAGCGCTAGTATTGTATTTTGGCGATCTCTTCGTGCATTGCTATCCCAGCTTCTGAAAAGCCAAAATTTTGCCCCAGTTTAGTCAGCCTGCCCTAGACTAGTTTTGAACCTTTCACTAGAACCATGGATATCTGTCCATTTCTGTCCCAGCATGAATTTGCCCCAGTATAGAGGGAGACTGCCTATTACCCCTCTTTGCCCTCTCTAATCGGGAGGAGCGAATTTGTTCTGCCAATGCCGTTTTTGCTTAAACCGCCCTTTCAGGTTTTCAGTTTAAATTGCTTCTTACTTGAACTGCCTTGATTTTTGCCTAGGTCAATGATGATGGTGGACCTAGCGAGCCTTTCTCTTACATTGCCCTAACTTTTGCCTAGGTCTTTTTGACGATCGACCTAGCGGGCTTTTCTTTCTTGCATCGCCCTAACTTTTGCCTAGGTCTTTTTGATGGTTGACCTAGCGGGCTTTTCTTTCTTGCATCGCCCTAACTTTTGCCTAGGTCTTTTTGACGATTGACCTAGCGGGCTTTTTCTTGCATTGCCCTAACTTTTGCCTAGGTCTTTTTGACGATTGACCTAGCGAGCTTTTTCTTGTGTTGCCCTAACTTTTGCCTAGGTCCTTTTGACGGTTGACCTAGCAGGCTTTTTCTTTAAGCATAATACTTCTTGACTTCCGCATCAAGAATTGGCTGTGGTTAGGCAAATCTTTTCCATCCATGCCGGCCAAGATCAAGGCGCCTCCGGAGAAAGCCTTCTTAACTACATAAGGTCCATGGTAATTCGGAGACCATTTCCCTTGTAGTGCTTTTTGCATAGGCAATAGCTTTTTGACCACCAAATCTCCTTCTTGAAACTCCCGAGGATTGATCTTCTTATCAAATGCTCTCTTCATTCGTCTTTGGTATAATTGACCATGGCATACTGCTGTCAACCTCTTCTCTTCGATTAGGTTTAGCTGATCCATCCGGGCCTGGACCCATTCGGCTTCTTCCAATTTAGCATCCATCCGGACTCTCAATGAGGGGATCTCGACCTCGATTGGGAGTACGGCCTCCATCCCATATACTAGTGAGAATGGCGTTGCCCCAGTAGATGTGCGGACAGAGGTCCGGTATGCATGCAATGCATATGGGAGCATTTCATGCCATTCTCTGTATGAGAGGACCATTTTCTGAATTATTTTCTTAATGTTCTTGTTGGCCGCTTCGACCGCTCCATTCATCTTTTGTCGGTATGGGGATGAGTTGTGATGTTGGATCTTGAACTGGTCACATAATTCCGACATCATCTTATTGTTAAGATTTAAGCAATTGTCTGTGATGAGCTTACTGGGTAATCCATATCGGCAAATCAGCTCTCTTTTCACGAATCTGACCACCACATTGCGAGTTACACTAGCATATGACAGTGTTCGAATCCATTTTGTGAAATAGTCGATGGCGACTAATATGAAGCGGTGTCCATTGATGCCTTGGGCTCTATTGGGCCAATGACATCTATTCCCCACATGGCGAACGGCCATGCGAAGACAAGACGTTCAATAATGATTTTGACCCAAGCATGGATATTGTCCGTATAATTTACGACACTCATGGGGTTTTGACGTGTTTGCAACAGTCAGCCTCCATGGTCAACCAATAGTATCCAGCCCTGAGGATTTTTCTTGCCATGGCATGTCCATTGGCATGGGTACCGAAAGATCCTTCATGGACTTCTTTTAGAATTTTTTAAACCTTCTGCGTCCACGCATTTGGTTAACCATGTCGTGATTCTTCTTGTATAGGACTTCTCCATTGAGGAAGAATCCTGCAGCCAACCTTCGTAAGGTCCTCTTTGTCATTTTCAGATGCATGTGGGGTATTCTTTGTTCCTTAAGAAGCTCCGGATGTCGGATACCATGGTTCAATCCGGTTCCACTTCCTTGTTTGAGATAACGGTTTGGAAGGATCTTTGGATGTGAATGAGAAGCATATCTTCTTCTTGTCCAATTTCAAACATAGAGGACAAGGTGGCTAAGGTCAGCTAGTTGATTATCTTCCGCGGTATATGCGAGAAGGTGATCTCCTCAAAGTATTCTAGCAGTTCTTGGAGACGGGCCCGGTACGCACTAGCTTTGCGTCTTTGGTCTCCCATTCTCCCCGACCTGGTGGATAACCAAGGCCGAGTCACCAAAGACCTCTAGGCGTTTTACTTTAGCTTCGATTGCGGCTTGAATCCCTAAGATACAAGCTTCATATTCCGCCATATTATTTGTGCAATCGAAGGCTAGTCGGGCGGTGATAGGTATATACTGTTTTTCTGGAGAAATCAGTATAACTCCTATACCGTGGCCCATCATATTGGACGACCATCAAACATGTAACATTGTCATTTCTCTCCATCTATCTTTCCTTCTTCACCAAAGATCGTCATCGAGTCTTCATCAGGGAAATCCCGCCGCATGGTAGTCTTCCAACCGGTTGTTGGGCTAAATATTACGCAAGTAATGTCACCGCCTTTGATTAGTTTCGCGTCACATACAAGATATCATATTAAGCACCATTTGCCACTTGGCAATCCGTCCCGATAATGCAGGTTTCTCAAATATGTACTTGATCGGATCCATCTGGATATCAACCATGTGGTGTGACTTAGCATATCTTGTCTTAGGCGGTGTGCCCATGCTGTCATAATACGCCAGGTTCATTCTAAGAGAATATCTAGCTTCTCCACTGTGAACTTCTTGCTTAAGTAATATATTGCCCGCTCTTTCTCCCAGGATTAGGTATTGCCGGACCGAGAGCACACAACCCATCGACTGGTCTGTAACCGTCAGATATAAAATCAAGGGCCTTCCAGCAACTTGCGGTACCAAGACCGGTGGGTTCTGTAAGTATGATTTGATCTTTTCAAAAGCTTCTTGACAATCCTCATCCCAACTCATGGGTTGATTCTTGCGCAATAGCTTAAAGATCGCTCGCATGGGGCCGTCAACTGAAAAAATGAATCGAGATGAGTTGAAGTCTTCCTAGAAACCTCGGATCTCTTTTTTGTTCTTGAGGGCATGTCTATAATCACAGTTTGTCGGATCAACTTCAATGCCTTTCTCGCCGACAATAAAACCTAGCGATTTTCGACTCGACCGAAGGTGCATTTAGCCAGGGTTCAACCGCAGCTTGAATTTTTCTGAGCCTCTCAAACAACTTTTTCAGATCTGTGAGATGGTCGTCTTCTGTCCGGGATTTGGCAATCATGTCGTCCACGTAGACTTCTATCTCCTTGTGAATCATGTCATGGAACAGTGTTACCATGGCCCTTTGATAGGTTGCCCCGGCATTTTTCAATCCAAAGGGCATGACTTTGTAACAAAAGGTTCCCCAGGCCGTAATAAAGGTGGTCTTTTCTCTGTCATCTTCAGCCATCTTAATCTGATTATAACCTGAGAAACCGTCCATGAAAGAAAAGTAGGAGAACTGCGCAGTATTATCAACCAGCACATCGATGTGAGGTAATGGGAAGTCATCCTTTGGGCTGGCTCGGTTGAGATCTCTATAGTCTACGCACATCCGGACCTTGCCATCTTTCTTGGGGACCGGTACTATGTTATGACAGCTGTGGTAATTTGCAATGACCTTGAAAGCAGTTCGTCCCATTAACCGTTTTCCTTACTTCTTCCCGATCTTCGAGACATTTCCGGTTTCATCCTTCTCCCGCTGCTTGACAGCGCATATCCGAACTTTCATAGGCGGCTTGTGCTCTACTATAGAAGTATCTAGGCACGGCATGTCTTGATAAGACCAAGCGAAGATATCACTATAGTCCTGTAAAAGTGAGATCAACCGCTCACGATTGTCTCCGACAATAAGTGTGCCTATCTTGACTTCTCTTTTATTTTCTTCGGTCCCCAAATTGATTAAATCCACGGGTTCCTGATGGGGTTCAATTGCTTTAGATTCACGTTCCACCAATCTCAACATCTCGTCGGTGGGTTCGCATTCAAATTTTTGCCTCTTCGTCGACCAGGTCGTCAACACGATCAAATCGCCTAATACAATACTAGCATTATCGTCACGAGGCGGTTTCGAATCGGATCTGCGTGTCGGGTGTGAGAAGAAAGAAAAAATAAGATATATATCTTTGGCAGGAGGAAATACATTGAGGAGTAGAAGAGAGGATATTTTTAGGGAATGCAACTGTATTTATTACTTGTCAAAAATATGTACAAAATGTTTACGTATGAAAATTTATTATGACAATTACAGAATTACATTTGAACTGAACCAAAAGTGAGAGGTAGATCGAAAATTTCCCAATTAGTCAGTTCTTTTCCAGATGGACAAGGTATCACCAATTCTTCAAGAGTTGACGTCCCTTCCTTGTCTATGACCGCGATCATGCTCGAATTTTCGAAGCCGGCACTTCGGAAACTCGTGGATATGCGGGTACTGAAGGGGACCTTGTTATAACGGGGTCTTATCGCCTTATCCTCCTCGCTTGGTTGATATCCCAACCCATATCGCCGTCTATTCTTTCTCACGGGCAATGGCCGAGATATGCCGCCTTTATTTTGCCCCGGTTGCCGCTCTGGCTTGAACCCGTTCTTTAGCATCACCCGGCCATCATCATCAAAGCCTTGTGGGTCGCTTATGATCAACCACCTCTCCTTCTTTTATAGTGGTGACATTGGCAATTTCAAGGCTTGGAATTGAGTCTCCGTGAGCCTCTTCTGCTGCCTCAATATATGGAGGATTGGTGGGTTTACTGACCAAATAGTCTTCTTCCGCCGACACGATAATTAGTCTATCGTCCATGATGAACTTCAACTTTTGATGTAAAGTTGAAGGGACCGCTTTGGCGGAATGTATCCAAGGCCTGCCCAGTAGGCAGCTGTAGGTTGGCTGAATATCCATTACTTGGAAAGTTATGTCGAAGGTGACCGGGCCGATTTGAACTGGCAAGTCTATTTCGCCGATAACTTCCCGTCTTGACCCATCGAATGCTCTTACTACCGTAGAGCTAGGCCTCATATGGATCCTTCGTGCGGCTAGGTTGGAAAAAGTCGGTTGAGGCATCACGTTCAAAGAAGAGCCATTGTCTATCAAGACTCGGCTAGGATATGATCCATGCATTTGACCGATATATGTAATGCCTGTTGTGTTTTGCCCTTCCTCCGGATTTCACGGTCGGCAAAGGTTATGAAGTTGTTGGCGGTCGGGTTGTTGGCGATTCCCTCAAATTTGTTGTCGAGATGTTGTGGACTACATGAGCCTCATTTAGGATCTTCGGCGAAGAAGACCTTCCGATGGGGCTCGAATTCATCATAAGGGCCAACGGTGAGATTTTATGCGGTATACGGTTGAGCTGCTCAATCACCGCGCACTCGCTCTCGCCTTATTATTTTTAGGAATTAACAGCCTCTTCATCTGAGACGGCCTTCTTTAATTCCTTCTCCACCTCTTTGACAGCAGTTTCAGGCTCCATTCTAGTCTGACCCTCTTTTTCTTGAATGGCCGGCTGTTTTCTCATATTTTCAGCAGGAGCGTAGATGCGACCACCCCGGTCACTCCTCCTATTCCATTTATGTTGGTTATGTCGAGGTGAGGAGCTCTCTAACATATCCTTTTCATTTTTCCTCCTAAAACTTTCACATCATACCTCCAAGGCACCTCCTTGTTACTATGGTCTTGGAAGGGTCCGGTACTTTTATTGTAACAGTCTCATCTGTTGGCGTCGGTGAGACCGACGGCTCGTGTAGCGAATCATCGGGGTTTAGGATGCCCTGGGAAGGATTCATTGACCATGTCCACTTCCTCCTCAATTTCAATGCAATTTATCGAGGGTCCGGCTCCCATGGTTTGGCAATGGGTTGCTCCCACACTAGGAGCATCCTTTTCAAAATTGAGCCATTTAGCATTAATCAACTTCGGACCCTATGTTTCAAGGCGGAGGGTTTTTCGATAGAATGCCCTACCGTCCCAGCATGGTAGATCGCACTTGGCCTCTGGATTATACCACTTTGGATATGGGGGTTCCAATGGCTTCATAGGAACTAGTGCAACCAAAGAATTTTGAATCAAACGGGGCAGCAGCTCCGAATAACTCATTGGAATCGGGTCAAATTGCACCACTTTCCTCGGGTTATTGTTGGTTTTCGGTTGAGGTGGGTTAGTATGAGGGTAGGTTTGAGGTGATGGAACCGTGATGGTGGTGTTTGGATGGTATTGAGTAGGTGGATTATAGGACGGTTGGTGAGCAGGTTGGGCGGAGGCTACCATATGTGAGTGTGTGGGATATTGTGATTGGTGGGGTGTTTGGTAGCTAGGTGGGGTCGTGGTTGACTGATATATGGGCTGTGCGGAAGTTGGTCGGTTTGGATCTGAGGAAACGTAGTGGGCCTCAGCCTCCTTTTTCTTCCATGTATTATTTGTCGGCTTTTTCATGCTCACGTTGCTGACGGCGTTGTGTATAATTTTTCCTCGGCGTAGACCACTTTCTACGCGTTCTCCTACCAGTACCATATCTGCGAAGTTAATGGAGACACCGCCTACCATCTTGTCATAGTAGGGTGCGGGGAGTGTCTCCATGAAGGTGCTGATCATCTCTCGCTCCAGCAGAGGCGGTTGGACTTGAGCGGCTAGCTCCCTCCACCGTTGAGCGTATTCTTTGAAGGACTCATTTTCTTTCTTGACCATATTTTTAGTCGAGTCTATCAGGTGCCATTTCGATGTTGTATTTGTATTGCCTTAGGGAAGGCATCGGCTAAGTCCTTCCACGAACGGATGTAGGACCTCTCAAGCCGGGTATGCACGGTGGTGGCCATTGCCCGTTAAAGCTGTCTTGGAAACGAGGAATGAGCGCTTATCGTCGTGTGAATGAGAGGCCATCTTTCTACAATACATCGTTAGATGGCTTCTTGACAGCCCACTCCTCGTATTTTTCAAACTCCGAGTCTTGAATTTTGGAGGTATGATGACATCCGGATGGAGCGTAGTTCGTAAGCCTCGATCTATTCCATATCCGCTCCCTTCGATAGCTCCGACCCTCTTTCAGGTGCGTCCATCTTCCCCAAGGAGGGCTTCTTGGTCCGCCATTCTTGGCCATGGCTCATTTGGAGGTCGGGGCGTGAGGGTAAAGCATAAGGTTCCGGTCTTGCGGCATGACCGTAGGGATGTGGTTGGTGTGGGTTTATTGGATGAACAAATGATCGGCATGCAGTATGTAGGATCTTCTGTGGCGGTCGTGTTCATATGGGCATAGTCAGGATGGATATTATATGGATATGTGGTTGATGGGTTAATATGAGGAGGGAAAGATGGGTTTGTGTGTGTAGGAAAAGCAGAAGAAGTGTTTGTGTTATAAGGGTAGGGGGGCATGCTTGTGTAGGCTGGGTGTGAGTGTGGTTGGTAGCCAGCCGGATTAGCGGGAGGCGGGTAAGTTGGTGGATTGGTATGAGGGTTGCGAATGTTAAGGTTCGGGTGTGGAGGTCCAGCAGGAAAGTTTGGGTGAGGCTGATGAGAAGTAAGGTTTATGTGGAGTGGTATGGCATTATGGTTTTCGCCAGCCAAGATCTCTTGAGACCCATGAGGAGGTTCAAAGCCGGGTAGTAAGCCACGGACCAGTCTTGTTCGGTAATGATCGAAGAGGCATTGATGTATTGGCTGCCCTGTGTGCCTCGGTGCTCGGGTCCCTCTGTGCCTTTCTCTAGTAGCTTCATGAGCTTAGCTACTTGGTCTTTCAATTCCGCGACCTCGTTGCGGAGCTCCTCGTTCTGTGTTTCCAGCTCACTCATGATTTTGGTCTTTGATCTGGTGCTATATGAATGCCGGGGGAGTCGTAAGTCCGCTATTTTGTCACTTGTTTAAAAATAATTAAATTCATTTAATTAGTTAGTAATAAAAAAGAATTTGGCTAGGTGGTGGATGCGGAGGGACCAGAATTCGACCGAGAATCTGATCCCTCGAAAGAAAAAGATAAAAACAAATATGTTAGACTTTGGATGAATGCTATTAATGCATGGTAATCCTACTATCTTTTCTCCTTCTTTCTTTTTCGGTTATTTTTCTTTCTTCTCCCTTCTTCGTCTCTCTTTTTGTCCACTTTTCTCTCTTTTTCCTCATTTTGATTTTCTTCTTTTTAAACAGGATTTTCTCTCATCTTTTTTTTGTTCACTTTTCTTTTTCTCTATCCTCTTTTTGTCCACTTTTCTTTTTTCTTCTCTCTCCTCTTTTTTGTCCACTTTTCTTTTAAATTCAATTCTACAATTGCAGGTAAATAAAGTCTTACGGAAATGATGTCGTGTAAATATGGCGTGCCCTCCTTGTGTCCTAGAGAGGTGACCTGTCCTATGGATCTAGGGCTTTTAATGCATGAGCCTTTCCAAGGTAAGTTGTAATCCTAGGGTATAAAGGTCACTAGAGCCAAGTTCCAGTCCATAATACTTGCCACAACAGTAGAAGTAGCCACTAGTTGCGGGGCATTATGAATAGGACGCACTCTAGCTGGGATTTTCATGATAACCATACAGGACGTAAGCCCCAGCATGACACCACTAGATCCCTCTAATCTACGGGCAGCACTCGGACCCGGGTATAGGGCCCCACTCATAATAAAATGTAATGCATGGAGGGCACTTTATTTTGGGATACCTGCAATTGGGGAACTTGTACAGATATATAGCAATTTATTGTTTGTCTATCCTAGGGTGTAGAAAGAATAAACAAACAATAAAACAAGAATAAATCAACAAATAAATAACATGCAATAATTAAAACATGCACATAAATAATGAAGGAATCAATTATAATGCACACTCAAATAAAATGGGCTTGACTCTCTAGATTTCCCCAGTGGAGTCGCCATCTGTCGCAACCGTAATTCCGACGAGACGACGAACTCGCTAAAATTTTAAAATGAATATTGTTTTGAATCAATGTGGAGTCGCCACCAAATTTTTATTCAAGGAAAAATATTTGGAAAAAACCTGACTCAAGAATGAGCTTCTAAGTTCGGAGTCGGTTACAAGTAGGAAGGTGTTAGGCACCCTACTTCACCGTTAAGAAACGAGTGCCCTTAAAGCGAGTGTGTGATTTTTGAAAATGTTTGATTCCTTTAAAGTGAAAAATAATTTGATAGAGGTTAGCCTGACAGGACTTGATCCTGCTCCTACGTATTCCCCGGTGCAATGGGAAACTCAAGGCTTACGTAGTTCTAGGGTATGAAGGCTTGACCTTCAAAAATGCTTGAGAGAAGATTATTTGATTTGTGAAGGCTTGACCTTCAAAAATGCTTAAGAAGAGATTATCTTAAAGACCTTGTTTTTTTTTTTTAAAAAAGTTTGAAGATCTTGCTATTCGAAAAGAATTTTTATTTTTGGGAGGGATTTTTGGTCCACTCATGCACAAGGCCCGAGGCGACTAAGTCAGCACAGGAGCCTATCTGATCGCTAAATAATGAACAAGGAGTAAACCGCCAGTTCCCCATTTAGAGCCCATTGCGTGAGACTTGAATCCCAAAACATTTAAGAAAAGATATATATATTTTTTAATTTGAAAAGGAGACTTCAAGTCCACTCATGCACAAGGTCTGAGGCGGCTAAGGCAGCACAGGGACCTATACAGACTGCTAAATATTGAACAGCAGGTAAACCGCCAGTTCCCCATTTAGAGCCCATTGCGTGAGACCTAAAATCCCAAAATATTTAGGAAAAGGTATATAGTTATTTTAATTTGAAAAGGGCCTCAAGTCCACTCATGCACAAAGTCCGAGGCGGCTAAGGCAGCACAAAGACCTATACGAACTACTAAACGTTGAACAGCAGGTAAACCGCCAGTTCCCCATTTAGAGCCCATTGCGTGAGACTTGAATCCCAAAACACTTGAAAAAGATTTTTAAATTTTTGGAAAAAGAAATATTTTGTAGAAGTCATCAATCTTTGAATAAAAAGGAGCTATGATAGAAGATTTTTCGCTTCTTTTTTTTTTGTATTTCTAGAATTTTCTGTATTTTATAAATTTTATGAATTTTTGACTGTTTATTAATATTTATGGATTTTCTGAATTTCCTAGTTTTCTGGGAAATTTTATTAATTTCTGTATTTTTTATTTAATTTCCTAAGTTTTCTATGTTTTTATTTATTTTCTGAAATTTTTTATTTAATAGCAATTATGGAGTTTTTAGAAATTTATTAGCAATTATGTAATTTTTAGAAATTTAGAGGGGCAAAATAGTCATTTAGGAGAAAGTAAGGGGGCAGATTTGGAATTTCTAGAACTTTGGGGGCAGAATGGTAATGTTGAACTTGGGGGAAATTTTGGCATTTCTGGAACTTTGGGGCCAGAATAGTAATTGTTGAGAATCTAAATTAAAATTAAGGAGGAGGCCAAAACTGTGCCATATGGGAATCAAATACTGTTCAAGGAGCCTGCCAAAGAGTGAACCAACCAACTAGGCTATGTGTATGTTTGTGACCATGATACTCTAATCAGTACTTAAAGTAGCCTTACGAGAATTGCATGGGATTTTATAACATCTGAGACCCTTGCTGAATTAAGTCAAATGAATCCCATAATGCCTTGAAAACTACCTATTACTCCTTGTGAGCCCTGAACCTAAGATATAATGCTCTCCCTCACCTCAGCATTCGGTTGGATGCATTGCCATGGCGTTTGTCGGACATACGTGTAGCAGGCTACTACTCTCTAAACACCTAAAGCTCCAAGTATCTTCTGACCACCCTGCTGATTCAATTATCATAATTTATATTTTTAGAACTTTCATGTTTTCCTTGTTCTGATAACAACATGTGTAACACACCTCTCCATGCAAATCATTGACAAATTCTCAGCAGCAGCAGCAGTAGAATCCTTATTGCAATAACAGACCTCATTAGTATATTTAGCATTTCATCCTTTAATAAGGTGTGGTCTTGAACAGCAACTGTGGAGGCAGCAGCAGCAACCTATATTGCTAGGTGGCTCTAAACTGGTATGAGCCTTCTGATAAGTCCCCTTAGTGCTGTTCATTCACACTTGAACGAATGACGAATACATCAATATCTCTACCTGAAACTTCAAACTGAATACCATTTTGTACAGGATGCAGAAACTTCTTAGCTACCAGTTTTTTGAAAGGAGTCATATAATGCTGTTACTTTACTTCTAACTGATGAAACTGCAGTTGCTTCGGCAATTATTGTACTTGGTTGAGCACTACTTGTTGCTGTTGAAAATCACAGTTGACAGGAGACTAAGGAGCGCCCTCCCTAACCATGTTTTTTTTTTTTTTAGGTTTAAGACCATGACCCATGATAGGTGATCTCAATCAGATTCTGTATTCATCCCATCATTGGCCTCATCCTGTGAAACATCTCGGCTGAGCGTCAGGTGGTGATTAAGATTAGTCTCTGAAACCTTGGGAGCATGACCCTTGGCTTGACATTCTCCTATTCCTTTTTTGGCTAGATGAGTGGATTAAAATCCTTACACAAACCTCCTCTCAGTCACCTTGACTTAGCTTAGGAAATGCCTTTTAGTAAGTTGTTCTTGACTTGTAAAATCTAAGATTGCTTTCTTTCTTGCTGTCATCGGAATCCCCAAACAATGCAGATCCAGTACCCAAATTCCAAGGCAACTGCACTGATGATGTGGCTGTTGTGGTACCAGGTTTGAGGGTATAGCTCCAGTTCCTAATATGTTTCCAGGCTCTGCACACATGCTTGATTCAGATTTGCTGCTGCAACCTTCATACGGTTCCAGAATCTGTCCATTACCTTCTGAGCCAAAACAAACATTCAGCCTCTTTCCTTCAGTTTGATAGAGCTATGCTTAACAGAACTGCTCCATTTCATCTCTTGATGGCCACCATTTCAACTTTGGCAAATGGATTGAGCAGCTGGGAATAGGTGCTGGCAGTAGGACTATATGAGCGAAAATTGACCCTGATATTTCTGTTAGGTAAGAAAACACCTTGACTTTCTGGCCATGAACATTTCTTCATGCACACATCAATCACTTTTGGTTCAACAGAACATACCACTGCTGATAAAAATGCTTAGGATGATTGTTTATCTTTGTTGGCGCTCGGGAGTCAAATACGATGCTTCACAAAATTCAACCTAGTAACGAGGTTTAGGGTCCTGGACAGATACCAACCAAACCAAAGTTACGGGAATATGCAACTCAAGTAGCTCTTACAATCGCTTCATATTGAGTTAATGTTAGTCTTTATCTTAACTCGAGCTATAGGTGATCAGATTCGGTTGTGAACCCGTAGGGGTGGTAATGATCGATGCTTTAATCGAAAGTGAAATCTCCAGGTGCTTGACATCTTCCCTGGGTGCCAAGCTATCAAAGAGATGGCTAACGGTTATTTAAAATTAGAGTGAACCTTGCATACAAAGTCGGGGTTGGTCAAGTTTACATTAAATTGATTTGCTGCCATAATCTAGTGTGGGCTGAGGCAATTTAAGCACTATGTCCCAAGCTCACCCTTGACCACTTTGATACTGCACAATTAACTGAGGCATTCAAGCCATCATTGCAAAACCTCATCACCAGATTTCACCTCAGTATTAGAATCCTGATCTATTTTGCTTTGTACGTCAAATAGAAGTTGAGCTTGATGGATACCAAAGCAGGGCTTCTGATTCATGCATACCTTCCAGTCCACGGAGATATGTACCAAATACTGTGCCTACTCCCAAAGCAACAACACCAACAGTAACAGCACCAGTTACAGTAATCCTCGAAAATGCTTGAAACAAAATGGCCATGTGGTGACACAATCACAGGAAGCAGCATCAATGGTACCCCAGCTCTTTGGTCAGTATTCTTCAACTTAAAATTTGTATAATATTTTTATGTTCTTGAATTGGTGATTAACAAGATGAGCAGTGAGAGCCAAGAAAACAGTCAGCTTCTCTGCTCAGACGCTCTCAAACTTACTGAGAATCCTTAATTTGCATGGGATCCTTAATGTCCCACCACAATCTGACATCCAGATTTAAATGTCTTTGAAAAAGAAGAAAGAAGGGTGGGATATGGCTAGGATTTCATGAACAGGTGTAGCTTGTGTATTTACAGAAAGCTCGTGGAATTTAAGCGAAGACATAGAACTTTCAGATGTATAGATCATGTGAAACAGAGGATCAAACTCTCGAATTCACCTATTTCCTAAGTCACTTCCTATATATCACACTAGACTTTCTCCCTACCAGATTCAAGATTAGTGCAATATTTCGAGCAGATTATTGTCATGAATGTCATGCATGCTGTTCTTGCAAGATTTTTCCAAGATCAATGCTAAGCCACATTAACTCAACATATCAAGAACATTGTCTACTTCATTTTATGCAACTTTTAAGGCGAAATCTTGATTCAATTGTGTATAGATACATGGGCATGGATTCTAGGGGGAGAAATTAATCACTAACCTGTTGCAGAGTTCTTTGAGATCAAGCTTGAGATCTTTGGTGATTGATTTCTTTCTTATTTGGGATGTTTGAAACCGGTTGCACAACCTCTGATTCTTGAAGAGCAGAAGTCTCAAAGAGAAGAAGAGATTAATTTCCCCTTTCTAATTTCCTTAGCAGATTCTTTGTTTCCAAAAGCAAAAACCAACCCCTTGCCCAGCTTCTCTGCATTCCTTTTATAGGCTTCAGGAGACCACCCCTTCCCTCTTCTTTTGTTTTTGTCCTTCTTTGCAAATAAACCAAATTTGGCTTTTTCTTTTATTTTGCATTTTCACCCTTTGCTTTTTTTAGTTTTGGCCTCTTTTGCAAATTTTCCAAAAAGCGAGAAAAATAAATAGTTTCCATTTCAAAGCTTGTTTTCATTATTTTTATTATTATTATTTTTTTTTGATTATTATTTTTTTGTTTACTTATTTTACGTGTTTATTGTTTATTCATTTTTTATTTCAAAATTTTCAGATTTTAATTTTGTTTATTATTATAAATTTTTGTTGTTTTATTTTATTTTTGGTTGTTAAAAAAAACTAAATGACTTTTGTCTGTTTTTTGTTTTCTGTTTTCTGTTTTCTACTTTCTGTTTTCTGTTTTCTGTTTTCTGTTTTCTGTTTTTTTGTTTTTCTTTCGTCTCTTTTTTAGTTAATTTTGATTTAGGACCAAATTACCAATTCATTTTTATTTTCATTTTTTATTTATTATTTTTTTTTGGAAAAACTTTCAATGTCTGTTTTTGTTTGTCTGTTGTCTGTTTGTTTTTCTGTTAGTTTTTTCTGTTTTTTTGTTTTGAAATTTTTTTTTTTTTTATAAATTAATTCATTTTGGATTAATCACCTAAAAGAGGGTCTCGGACATGATTGGGTGTTTACAATATATATATAAAATACATGAACATTACATATGGGATTCTTACATATAAGAATGCCCAAACTTACTTGAATATAATCCATAAACTCAGGTACGAAAAATTCACATAAGTATAATCTTTTAGTAACTCAAATAGATTATATGAAGCAACTTGTAAATTATATCGCTCAAAATTTGGTCACCCTTGACATGTGTTTATTGCTTCGAAGTAACATCTTTAAGTTGTTCCTTAAATTCTATAGTTTACATGAATATGAAATATTTAGGACAAAATTAAGTGAAAAAAAAGTATTCAAATGAGAATGAACCTAGTGTATATGGAGAATAGTATATCTAATCCCCCAACAAACTATCCTTGAATGAAAATTTAAGAAAATGTTTAGTTACTTACAGAAAGGGTAATGTTAAATCAATTGCTCATGATTCATATAAACATAAGAAAATGAGAACAACTTTTGATCTTCAACTCACTTGATGGGTATTAAAGTAGAACACAAACCCCAACTTGTCTCCCAACATATGCCAAAGCAAAGAATTGCTAATAAGGAACTTCAAAACTAGAAGTTACACTAAGCAATGATAAACCAAGATTGTATATAAAAATGATGGGTTGTTCTATTGGTTAGTTACTACCAAATGTCATATAACTAAGATAACCCTATTAGTTAGTAAGTATTAAACTAATTACCCTAAACTTAAATTTCACAATTATTTAGAATTTGAAGTTATTAATGAAAAATAAAATAAAATTAATGCAAGAATTATTTTTGTCCATTCTTAAACAAAATTATTTATGTTTATAAATTATTTATAAAAAATAAATAAAGAACATCGTAAAAAGCTTCAAGCACTAAGAAATTATAAAAGTAGAAAAAAAAATTTATGGGACTCACTTATGTCAATTATTGTTGTTTTCTCTCATTTTATTAATAAAATATAAAATTGAATATTTTTTGATGAAGAGGAAAAAAAAATGTTTTGAAACAAGCCTCTAACAAAATTTTAGTCCAACAAAGCTTTAGACATTTTTTTTCTTACTCCCCCATCACGAATGAGAAAAAATAATCTCTCTTATCTCTAATAACTTTTCTTATTTCTAATAAATTCCTTATCTCCAATAACTTCATTTATCTCTAACATCACCCACTATCTTTTAATTTTTTAAAATTTAAATTATTTTATTTACATTTAATTTATTTGATTTTGCTTTCATTTAAATATTTGAAATTTTTAAGCTTATAAATTTTTAATTCTTATAATTTTTATTAATTTTTAAATTGTAAAATATATACTCGGACAAAATTGGGTATTCATAATTAGTTTCCATCTTTATCTGATTACAATATTATTATCCTATTTATATAGAATCCAACAATCTAGTACTCCTTACTTTAACCATCTTATATGTTCTTGATTCTTTTGTTATGTGTCAGGAATCAACTTGTGAAATTCTTGGTTTAAGGACTTATAACAAGAATCAAGAGGTAAAAGGAATTAGAGAGAGTAGTATAGAAAAAGTTGATTTGAGTGTAAACATGAGTAAAAAGTGCTAATAATGAGGATAAACGTTATAGGAGTGATTGGTGAGGCTTCACTAATTTTTTTTTGTGCTCAATTTATAGCACTGCCAACATGAACGATGAACTCTATCAAAATAAAATGGATTTGAATATATTTATAAAATTTGTTCAAAATCAATTCTAAAGATTGAATAAGAGAATGATATAGAGAGTTAACCATGGAGAATTAACCAAGGAGAAAAGCTCAAGTTTCTCATTGAATTAGTCTCTAAATACTTATCTTACCTGAGGAATAAGAAAATAAAGGTGAGAACTTAAAATCAAAAAGTAAAGGTTACAAAGAAGGAATATGGTATCGAGAAGGAAAGGATGACAACTTGGAAAATATTATATTATCCATTCCACCATTCTAAGAAAATAATGAGCTTAAAACTTATCTTGAGTAAGAGAAAAAGGTGGAGCACACATTGATTGTCACAATTATTGGAAAGAAAAAAAGGTAAATCAATCTACTGTATCTTTCAACAACTATACTAGTATTTGGTGGGAACAGTTTGTGCGTACTAGGTGAAGATATATGGAGAGACCTATCCAAATGTGGGAAGAGATAAAGATGGTCATGGAAGAATATTTGTGCCAAGTCACAATCATAAAGACTTGTACCAGAAATTGCAGAGTTTTACTCAAAGTTCCATGAATGTTGAATATTATTACAAGAAGGTAGAAATTACCATGATAAGAGCTAATATTGGAGAAGACTAAGAAACAACTACGGCAAGATTCATTAGAGGGTTAAAAAGAGAGATTGTAACATCCTTAGTTTCTCATAATGGACTCTCTAGGCTACAAATATCCTTTAGTAAGAAATAAAGCAGAAATAAGAACAAGAATATCCTTTAAAGATGATAAAAATATCCTTTAAAGATGACAAAAATATCGATGCACTAGGGTAATCCAACCAATGTACCTAAAACAAAGGGTAAAATACATTCTCAGAAATTAGAATACATCAAGGATGATTGAAAAGTTATGAGAAAAAATTAAGAACAAAGAAAAGGAGAAAATGTCATTAGAAAAATCCAAAAATGTTCCAAATGCCTTTAGAAAGCTTTACTTTACACAAGGAATAAAGTGTTCCTAAAAAAATGGCAAATGATACTAGAATGATTTGAAAATGAACCAATAAGTGTTTGAAACATTGGAGGAACAATTTGGAAACCTCCTGAGAAATGCTGAGAAGAATTACGAAAATATCCCTAGAAGGTCGGTAGGGCAAGGAAATGCGAAGCAAAAGCCAGGAAGTGGCCCCACCCTTTGTGCATGAAAATACAATGTGGAAAATGCGGTGGTGACTCATCATATGAATCATCACTCCATTAATATCATATAAGACAAAAATAATAAGTAAAAGAGATAAAATTAACCATAGTTAAAATAAATTAACTTTGTTTAATTAAAATTAACCATACTTAGGATAGGTATATCTTGATTAGTGAAAAATTCATAAAAACTAACACTAATAGAATAATAAAATGGTAATTCCTTATATTTATATTTACTTTAGAAAATGAAAATCATATGTAAATGTACCAAAATTCCCTTAAGTGGAAAATTAATTCTCAAAGTACCCCTAAGTGGTCGAGTTCTATTATGGTCTTGGGATGACTCATTTGCTCCATTATTAATCTTCTAAACACTTATAAAAACTCTCTAAATTCTCTCTAAACTTAAAATACTCCAAATCCTAAAATCATACACTAAGCTTAAACTTCCAACTTTGAGGTTTAAGTTAAATCAAGACAAAACCACAAAGTCCCACCACCACCACTAAGAGATTTTGTGTGAACTACCAAAGGAGAGAAAGATCAGCCATAAAAGCCCCACCAAATTCATCATAAGTATTCAACAAGTAGGATTTTACCTTATATTTTTTAAAACTTTAATCTTGTATTTATGGTTTTTTTTTTCTTTGTGGATCCTTCTCTAAGTTTTATGGATCTTTTTTTTTAACTTATTGGAGCTCAAAACTACCTTTGATGGTTGAATATGAACATCATAAATGTTTAGTGATTTGTGAAAGATAAAGAGAAGTTTTAAAGTATTAAAGTGCTTTGAGAAATCTTAGGAGAAATTTAATTTGTTAAAATTTTTTAAAAATCAATTTTGATGCCTTGGGAAAGATTTGTATGTTTTTGAGAAAGTTTTGAGATGCTTAAAGTAAGGGATGGATAGATCTTAGAGTAGGTCTACACTTGTTTGCCACAAAATTTATTTCTTTAAGAATTTTATGTTCAAAGTTAGAAAGTCGGTTATGTATTTTTTTAAAATATTTGTTTATGAGGGTGTTCTTGTTAAGAGTTGAGATTTGGACTCAGGTATTAAAATCCTTAAAATACTAATAAAAATCATACCGTGAGATCTATAAATTTAACTTGGACTTGGACTTAACAACTACTAAAGTTGTGTGTAACACCCACAAATTTCTATAATGAACTCTTGTGGTTATAGATAATATCTAGAAGGAAACTAAGTAGGATTAGGAACCAAAAATAAGAAATTAGAAAGTTTGATGCAAATGATAAAAATGCCCTTACACTTAGGCAACTCAAATAATGTGCAAGAGAAATATAAAACAAGAGTTAAAATACATTTTAGAGGATTATAGAACATAAATAATGATCATGTGTAATGAGAAAAAATTATAAAAAAAAAAGAAGAAAGAAAGAACAAAAACACCATCAGAAAACTCTGAAAATGCCTCTAGAAAGTTCTACTTTCTGCACAAGACTAATAAGTTTCCATCAAAATACCAATTGACCTTATATTAATTTGGGAAATAACAACAAAATGTTAGAATTTTCAAAGGAACAATTTGGGAACTTCTCGAGTAATGCAAAGAAAAATTACAAAAATACCCTTGAAAGGCCAAAAGAGCAAGAAAGTGTGAAAAAGAAGCGAGAAGTGGGTCCTACATGGTGTGCATGAAATTTTCATGTGAAAAGCATGGTGATAAGTCACCATATGAACTCCACCCAAAGTAAACTCACAAAATAAAAAAATTATAAATGTTAATATTCCTTTAACTATGGTTAAAGTTAATTAACCTTGATTAATTAAAAATTAATTATGCTTAGGACAAGGTAAGCTTGATTAGTGATAAGATTAGCTTCATTAATAGTAATATAATTCTAAAAGGATAATTTCTTACATTTTGAATTATTTTGAGAAATAGAAATTGCATGCAAAATTATCAAAATACTCTTAAATGAAAAATTAACCCACTTGGAAGGCCTCATTTGATTCAAATTTTACTCCCTAAACACTTAGAAAAATTCTCAAAATTCTCTCCAAGTTAAACCAAGTCCAAAAACCCTAACCTTTCACCTTAAGCTTAAGTTTCCATCTTTAGAATTAAGCTAAAATCAAACTCTTAACACTATGCCACCCCCTTCACTAAGAAGCTCTTTGTGGACCATTAGGGGGGGTACCAAGTTTAGCCATCATAGCCCCACCATAACCCCACACCAAGTCTCCATCAATTATGGTTTAAGGTTTAGGGTTTAGGATCTTCTACTTTGTTTTTTTTAAACTTTAATATAATTTTTATGGTTGGTTTTCTTTCTTTTGTGGATCATTTCTCTAAAATCTATAGATCTCCTTTTATATGGACTCATGAGGGCTCAAGGTTCCCTTTGAACAGTTCAAAATAAGCATCACCATTTTTAATGAATTTTGAAAAATAAAATGAAGTTTAGTTGGTTTAAAGTACTTCTTGACATCTTAGAAGAAATTTAATTAGTGAAAATTATCTTAAAAAACATTTTGATGTTGTAGGTAGTTTTGATAAGTCATGAGTAAATTTTTGAAGTGATCATGTTAGGAGATGGAGGGATCTTGGAGTAGATCTTATGGATCTACACTTTGTTGTTTTGAAAAATGCTATCTTGCATGTTTCTATGCTTAAAGCTTGAAAGTTGATGATTTTCTTACTATGATGTACTTGTACAATAATATGTCCAGATTTGAATCCATATATTAAAATGTTAAAAATATAATAAAAATTAATTCATAAGTTCCAAAAGCTTGCTTTAGGCATAAATATAAAAACTACTAAGGGAAAGTTGTAATTTTGGGACAAAAAATGAAACAAGCATCGCAAGATACCTATGACTCTCATAGATCATGACCCAAGCTATTGAGTTTGGACAAGCCTTGTATGGGTCAAGTGCTTAAGGTTTCTATAAGTGCACAAAATCATAGAACCAAGGTTGTTTGAGAAGGACTTTTGGAAATGTGGCCTTGAAAAAGATTAAGGGAGCTTTTGACCCTAACGGGGAAGTTAAGAATAAAACTTCTTAAAGTTTATAAAATTTATACAAATCATATGCATATATTCCAAATAATGTGAAACAACTTTTGGAAGAAGAGAATTTGAGCTAAAATGACCTAAAAACTACTAGGTGCGCATTCGGCCACCTCAATTTAACTTTTGGAAAAATGAACTTAAAATTTGGTTAATGATGCATTAAGAATTTTCATTAGGTAAATGGAGATTTAAAGGTGTAAGTAAGTTCTAAAATTGGCTAAGGCCATAGTAACCAAGATAGATGAAATTAAGTGAAATCCATAATTAGTACTTAAGCTAGATTTCAAAAATGCACAAGTTGGTAATTAAAAATGAACCATGGAGTTGTAAGGAGGAGAGGAGTCAATTGGCCATGCCCCTTAGAGATAGGGAAGAAGTCCTAAAAATTAACTAAACTTACTAAAACTTATAGCCTAAACTTCAACTAGAAGGATTCTTCAACCTAGGTTAATTAAAAATGAAATTTGATATCCTAAAGACTAGGAGTGGCATTGGGCCACCTTAAGGTAATTAGTCAAGGAGTTTTAATTCTTAACTAGGTTTAATTAAGTAGCCTTGGAATATAAGTATAGGGATTAAAAGTGTAAGGAATTTTTTAAAATGGTTAAGGGATCCATTCAGCCACTTTAGGATAAATTGATCAAGAAGGAGATTTAATTCTTAACTAGTATTAATTAAACATCCTTCACACATGATTAGATTGGATTAAGATTGTGAGTAAGGCTTTAAAAGGTTAAGGAACTCATTTAGATATATTAGCTAAATTAGTGAAAGAAAGTTAAGAATTTACTATGACTCAAGAGTAAATCTGGGCATGCATAAATTAAGTGATTAGGAATAAGCCATGAGATTGGAAAACTAAACAAAACCATTTGGCCATGATTTTAAATAAGAAAGAAGAAGTCTTAAAAATTTCTAAGTAAGGTAATAATCAATGAAATAAACTTCAGTTGGTAAAAATCAATTCCTAAGACAAAGAAAAGAAAACTAGACGATCTTCGAAACCAAGGACTTACATTTAGCCACCCTAAGTCAAATAATAAAAAATGAGTTTGAATACTTGGTTTAGGTACATCAAGAAGCTTTTTCATGTAAAATTAAAGAGCTAAAAGTTTAAATGAAGCTTGGAAATGGCATGCGCATCACTTAGTCATGCATAACTAAATTGGCATAAATAGGTTAAAAACTTGAAAACACTTAACCTTTAAACTTGGTATGAATAGGTTATGCACAAGACTTGCAAATTTAAGTGTAAAAAGAATAAAAACTTAAAAGGTGTCATTTGACCACCTAGAGGAAAACGTCTAAGTTTGTAAAAATCATGTGAAACTAATTGAACTTTGAGAAAAGGAAAGGTTGAAGGGTAACTTAGAAGGTTGAGAGAATTAAGCCCCTTTAAGTGATTCATCATAAAATGTTAAAGAGTTAAATAAGTTGGACATCTATGGAAGCATGTAGTTATGTTATCCAAATGTGATTAATAAGACAACTTGTGATGTTTTATGAATGCACATTGTTTAGTGTGGGTTGAATATTGAATGCTTATAAGTGTTTTAAAATATGATGGTATGTATGATGAGTATATATGACTGATAATATGATACAATTTGAGATCTAAATGTGCATAATATATTGGTTGAATATTGACTGAGCATGCATGATTATTTGGAAGCCTTTAAAATGAACCTAAATGGTTTAAGGGATCACTAAAGAAAACTTATGTGAAAATTTAATCTACTTTTAATGTGCCTTGTGCACATCTAGATGACAATCAAAGTCTTACTGAAAAGAAGACAAAAAAGTTGTCCACCAATCCTTCTATTGTGAAGACAAAAGGATTCTTCACTTATTATGAGATGGTGACAACCATCTAGGAATGAGTTCATATTCTTAAGAATAGAAGGTAGAGTAGCAGACTCGGTAAGAAAATATTGTTTGACTAACTAATACTTAATATGCCTATGCCTTAAAATTTCACTAATTGAGTGAAACAAAGAAAGGAAGAGAAAAGAAGAGTTATATTGAGACATAGAAAAAACAATAGTCAATTAATATCCATGTTGTGATCCCAAGAGTTATAATGCTCAAGTAATTAGGTATTCATCTAAAATGATACTATGTGATTGATATTATTGCATACCTGATATGCACCTTGGAAAGTGAGGAGGAACTGATTCAATGGAGATCAAGGAGATGCTGATTTGGATGCAGAAAAGGAGAGTATCTTAGGTGCCACTCCTAGGGAGATAAGCCATGGTTGCTCCGCTATCTTGGAGTTCCAAGGATAAGGAGGTTCTCACCTCAAGACAAGGCTAAGAGAGAAAGAATTTGAGAGAAAATCTCACTCATAAAAATTTGATTTCAATTAATGACTCAAAGTTCTCAAAATGAATACAATGGGGTCTATATATAGACCAAAGGAGGGGCATCAATTTAGGCCTTGGATCAGCCTCCTTCCTTCCTTAAAGTGGGCTTGGATTGGCCCAAAATACAAGCCATGTATCCAGCCACTATGCAGCCCCTAATTAGGCTTGGGTAAGTCTATGTTATGGATCTAAGAATTACACATAAAAGGTGCCCTAAGCCAATACAAGTAGGGCCCTCTAAACTTATTACAACAAACCTAATCCTAAAGTATACATTCTGATGGGCCCATAGGCCTAATGGTCCTTTACAGCTGGGACCTCTCCATCATCTCCTTCCCTTTCGGAAGCATTCTTCCTCGAATGTGTAAGCTCAACACTATCTACAAAAACAAGGACATGAGTGAGCAGAGGAGACGTGATTAATGAATCGAAACAATGGGAATTCCAGGGTCAAATACTAACCTTCGAAACTATCTAAATAGTTGTAATACTAGACCAACAGAGTTGATTAGGAATATGGGATTAAGACTACTCATAAGTTCACAATTATTATCAAACATGAACCAAGTATGCTTATGGGTTGTACTCAATTTCCATACTTTTAAAAAGAGGCTAATTTTATTATGTAAGATATGACTTGAACTGAATTATAAATGATTCACTCCTTGATGTAACAGTGACATCTCATTATAAAGTGAATAATGATATAAAAGTGAAAGATTATCATGCAACAAGGATTTAGACACTTGAATCATGCCAATATTTGATGGAGTGTAAGATATGCACATGGGAACCATATTTGACCAAGTGCATTTAATATGAATCTCGTTGAATGTTGCATGCAATATTGATATGTAAGGTGCACCAGTGTCATATACCGTTGAGATCACAAACAAATCAAGCATCCTAGGTGTATTATCATGAAACAAGAGTTGGGGCATGCTAGTAATCGTTCTATGTGAAAATGTACAACCAGAATGGGGCACATGAAAATAAGGTGAGGATTGTGTGATGTGATGTAGTCTAGGCATATAATCCTCAACAAGCAATGCAACAAAGGTGTCCCAATTATACAAGATTGTGGTAGGAGATTGGAATCTCAACAATGCCATTTCTTGATTACCTCTCCTCAAAAATGATCTTTCAACTCCTATATTAGGTAAAATAGATTGAGGCATACAAGGAAATATCCTAAGATTGAAGTTCAAGTCAATTTGAGTTTGATGAAGAGGTTGCCTAATTAAGAGTAGTTCGCTCACCTCATTCTTACTTGCAAGAGAGTTGGGTACTTCACTCACCTTTTCTCTTTCCTTCCTCTTTTTCTTTTTATTATTTTCAATTGATTCTATTTTTTTTCAATGCATTGCTCTTTGCATCCCTTTTCTTTCTGATTTGGATTTGATCCTTGCAGACCTCACTAGGGCTTAAGGGAACTAAAGTGATCTTTTGGGAATTAAACATTAAAGAGTACCTATTGGAAAGTCCATTATGATGGACATTCCTATCAAACTGCCATGGCCTTCCCAATAGCACATGACTGGCCCTCTATAGGGACAATATCACACTGGACATTATCCTCATACCTACCTATCCTAAATGAAAGGAAAACTTGCTTATCAACCAACAAGTCTCCATTGTCACTAAGCCATTGAAGTTTATATGGTTTAGGGTGGGGAGTCGTTTCTAACCCTAACTTAGTCACTAACCTAGTGCTAGCTACGTTAATGCAACTACCACCATCAATAATCAGGGAACATGTGTGCCCCAGAATGGAATGCCTAGTATGAAAGATGTTCTCTCTTTGGTGTTCTTCCTCTCCATCAGTGACACTTCCTAGCAACCTTCTAACCACTAGTAGATCTCTCTCTAATGCATACTCGAAAGCCTCATCACTAGAGGATGAGGAGTTGGAGCTAGAACTTGAAGATTCCAAGGAGGAATAATCTCCAGTGTCCTTAAGGATCATGCTCTTTTTATTGGGACATTGAAAGACTATGTGTCCTCTTCCTAGGCACTTAAAACATTTAATGCGGATTCTCTTCCTGAGGGTAGGTTAGGTGTTTTTCCCTTAGACTCTTTAGAGTCCTTGGTGTCCCTAATTTTCCTAGGATTGAAACGTGATTCTTTCTTCCTATCCTTCCATTGTTCTTGTGTGGAGGACCTATAAGGAGTGTACGTACCCTTACCCTTATCCTTCCTATTCAATTGAGATTCTACCTTAAGGGCTTGGTGATATAAATCATTAAGGCTCAAATAGTTGTGAAGTTCAACTATGTCCTTAATCTCATGCCTAAGGTCGTCTAGAAACCTAGCCATTGTGGCTTCCATTTCTTTATAATATTCATCTACATTTCTTGAACCTTGAGAGAGCCTTTGTAACCTATTGTGGATCTCTCTTAAGTAATAGGGAGGTATATGCCTAGCCCTCATGATATGTTTCATTTCATCCCAATTACTCAAAGGTTGGTATCTTTCTTTATTTAGCTTATCCCACCAAATAAGTGCATAATCACTAAATTCTAGGGCAAATAAGTATACCTCAGGGTCATTTCTCCCTTGGAACTTAGGAATTTTAACTTTAATTCCATCCAAGATATCATGATGGTGTCTATCCCTATGGTCTTTATGTCTAGGGCTACGCCTACTCCTATAGGACCTTTCCTATGAACTATCTCTAGAGGAACTTCTATGCCTACTACACCAAGAAGGATGCCTATCCTGACTCCTATGGTTCCTATTCCTAAGGGGTTCTGTATCTCTACTCCTAGAGGTACTTCTACCCTTACTTATATGGACTCTATCCTTGTGTTAGTGCCTCCTTGGTGTTGGTGATTTTCTCCTAGGGGAAGAATGTGGCCTATCTCTTGAAGATGACCTTTCCTTTGATTGACCATTTTCCTATGTGAAGGGGTTTTGATGTTATTTTCACCAAAAAATTTGATATCATTCTCGGATGTCTCCTCCTCTTTTCTATGATATCTACCCTTCCTAGACCCACTAGTTTCCAATTCGACATATTTATCTTGCTCATTTTAGACCTAGATGAACTTTGATTTTTTTCTATTTTATCTAGGCATTCTTCAAAGGCCTTACTTTGTATTTGCAAAGCTCTTTCTAACCTAAAGGCTAGTTGTTCAATTTGGGTCCTAGGTGAATAAGCGTTATCACTCATATTGTAAAACCTCTCCACACTCGGATTGTTTTTTGCCAGGAAAGAGAGAAAGAAAACACTTAGAAACAATAAGATTTAACAAAAAGCATGCAACCTTATCCCTCCAATCAAGCAATCAAACAACACTTATTGTTCCACCAACCACCGAAAACCTTGAATGAAAGTCCAATGTCCTTTGAGTCTACAAGTTGTTTGCAAAGCTATAAAACCTTAAAGAAAGTTTAGAGGTATACCTAGCTTGCTTAAAACCCACAAAACAATCTTAGAAACACAAGTAGTGCTAGCAATTCTAGAAATTCAATCAACACTTAGCACCCCCTTATGCCTCCAAGCATGCACAAATTAACAAACTAAAAGTTCTTGGTGAGTATCCTACACCAAGATTGTAAAGTCCAAGTCCTTTAAACCCAAGTTTAAAAAAAAATAGAATTTACAACAACTTAAACACCTACTACAATTGCTAAAAAATTTACAACACAATGTCAACCTACTACAAGTCAACTTCTACAAGATTACAAGCTAAAAATTGAATTCACAAAAATACTAAGCTATTACAATCTTGAGTCACTCTTCAAGCCTTGTGTTGTCCTTGCTCCTTTTTGCTCTAAATTCCACCTAAATGAGATAAGAAAGTATGGAAATCTTGTTGCCCACACACAAAAAGAGGTTAGTGCAAAGAGTTAAAAAAATTATCTCCTCAGCAAGTGTTTCACTCCTCCATACTCTTTGTATTTCGCTCACTAAATTTCAAACTCCTCTCACACCTTTCACTCAAAGAACACCTTAGGTCCAGCATTGAGAAGAGAACACTCAACTTCAACCCTTGAGACTTAATGTTTCCAAAGTGAGGTGCAAAGCTTACCAAAAGGTCAAAGCAGTTAAAAATTCAAGACAAAACCAAAGGAATTTTTAAATGACAAGAAACAAAAATCCTTATCATAAGAACTAGGTAAACTCAAATGGAATTTGAATATGACAAACTAAGAATTGAAAAAGACAAACTAAAATTAAAGGCAAGCAAAGGAGATAGGCACACAAAGGAAATACCTAGAAACTTTAAAGAGTGGCATGCACATGTTCATGTAATGAGCAGATGCTATTTGGACAAGCAATTAAGGCATGCATAAACTAAGTAATTAAACCTAATATGATGCAGAACCTATGGCCGAAGTGATGCATGTACAACTAACACACCACACTCAACGAAAGCAAAGCAAATGACCTTTATGCAAGCCTTTTCCAATATATTTTTTTTTCTTCTTTTGTTTTTAAATTTTTTTTCTTCTTCTTTTGTTTTCAGTTTTCTCAACTTATTTATATCATAATTTTGGTCCAAATTCCAGAGAGTTCAAGTCCTTAATTGTCCTTGCATAGGCTCTTGTTAAGGTCCTAAGTTCACAATTACATCCTAGTGCATTTTGCACTTCATCCTTTGCATATGTATGGTATTCTAAGTCATAAGTCCTTGTTCAATTGTCTCCAATTCAGCTCAAGTCATAAGGTCCAGAGATAAGAATTAAGTATTTTTCAATTTGATTCAAGCATACACTTAACTCTTTAGGTTCAATAACTTAATCATGCATGACTTAAGCTACACTTAGCATATAGGATGCATGCACATGGTCATGCACTCTTAGGAAAAAAAAATTTCAAAGAAGGACATACAAACACAAACAACTCAGAAATACATATACAACAATCAAAATGTGAAAAATAATACCTGAACAAGGTTAAAAGAACCAGGTCTACACAAGAACTTCAAGAACACAAGAGATTTTGGCACCAAAATTTGAATTCATATCTCAGAATTTTTTGAAATATTTTTTGGTAGATCTGAAAAATTCATACCAATCAATTCAAAGATATGGATCATAGAAATGAAAAAAAACAAGTTTGACAAAGATCAAATCAGAAATGAGCAAGTTATGCATAAATCAAACAAGCTAGGTTCATTTGCGCGCCAAGACGACACACTTCAATAATCAAGCGATAGAAACCTCATTTCAAATCAAAATGGCACAAACAATATCATGCTAGAAACTAGAGAGACTGACGAAGAGAACGTAGCAAAAATCATCAAAACCAGAGATTATTTGACTGATCAAAAATGAAAACAAAAAAAGAGACGAAGATGAACTCAAAAATCCTAGAAGAAGCGAGAAAATTAAACTGAATAAAAGCTGGATCTAACCTCCATTGGTGTGCTCTGAATACCACTTGATATGCACCTTGGAAAGTGAGGAAGAACTAGTTCAATGGAGGCCAAGGAGATGCTGATTTGGATGTGGAAATGGAGAGTATCTTAGGCGTTACTCCTAGGGAGATAAGCCATGGTTGCTCCGCCACCTTGGAGTTCCAAGGATAAGGAGGTTCTCACCTCAAGACAAGGCTAAGGGAGAGAGAATTTGAGAGAAAATCTCATTCAGAAAAATCTAATTTCAATTAATGACTCAAAGTTCTGAAAATGAATACAATGGGGTCTATATATAGACCAAAGGAGGAGCATCAATTTGGGCCTTGGATCAGCCTCCTTCCTTCCCTAAAGTGGGCTTGGATTGGCCCAAAATACAAGTCATGTATCCAGCCACTATGTAGCCCCTAATTGGGCTTGGGTAAGTCTATGTTATGGATCAAAGAATTACACATAAAAGGTGCCCTAAGCCAATACAAGTAGGGCCCTCTAAACTTATTACATCAAACTTAATCCTAAAGTATACATTCTGATGGGCCCCTAGGCCCAATGATCCTTTGCAGCTGGGACCTCTCCATCAATACCTATGTCTTAAAATTCCACCAAGAGAGTGGAATAGAGAAGAGAAGGAATTATGTTGGAACTTATAGGAGATAATAGTAAATCTATGCTTATGATCAGCTTCTAAAGATTTATTATGTTCAAGAAATTTATGTGCTTAATAAGGATGATGCTATTCAACTAATATGAATATGACCATGTCTTATTATCATTAAGAATGTAATAGAGATTAATGCATATGACATGATTTCAAAGATTCATGATGTTCAAGTAAGTTATATATTTAAAAGATTATCTTATGTAAACGAAACCCACTTCAGTTAGAAGTTTTGAAAAGTTAAAACGGAACATGTACCTATGATATGATTCTTTCTAAATAAAATAAAATGTCTGGAATAAAAATGATGACACTAAGTTTAGGGTACAATTCTACTAAGAAACTTACTTTCTCAACCCTTCCTTTCCATTTTCTTTCCAGACGCCTCGGTTGTTGTTCGTGTGGGTAGAGTTCATGTACTTAAAGTGGATGCGAGGGTAATAAAAATTTAATTAAAAGACTTAAATATTTAAACACTCTTCTAAACTCTCTTACGCTCAAAGTCTAAGGAAAATGAAAATTACTCTAAGACTTATATGATTTTCTAAATACTCAAATGGTAGGGTATTCTACACGTTCATATTTAGAGTTCATTGCGGGAGATTTAGAATCTTTGAAACCTTAAAATATCTTTTGGAACCTTAAATTAAAGATATTAAAAATAAAAATTTAATTGAAAGACTTAAATAGATAATATTTAAACAATACTTTAAACTCATATACACTCATAGCCTAAGACAAACGAATGTTTCACTAAGACTTGCCTGATTTTCTAAATACTCAAACGGTAGGGTACACTACATGTCTGTATTTAGAACTCATTGTGCAAGATTTAGAATTTGAAACTTTAACATATAGTTTTTTTAAATTTAAATTAAAGATAATAAAAATTAAGTTGAAAGACTTAAATAAATAATATTTAAATATTTTTCTAAACCCATATATGCTCAAAGTCTAAGGTAAACAAAGGCTTCACTAAGACTTACATGATTCTCTAAATACTTAAACGGAAGGGTATGTCACACGTTCGTATTAAGAGTTCATTTCATGAGATTTAGAATTTTGAAAAATCTTTAATGATTTATTTTTGAAAAATGGAGATAAAATTTTAAAGGAACTTTTATTTTTAAAATATTATGTTTAATTAATTTAAATGTGGTCCTTATTCTTGTTTCTTTTTTTTTTTTTAGAAAAAGAACTTAAATATAAATTTTAATTAATTTTTGAAAATTGGAATTTAATTTTAAACATAGCGATGAAGGGAATAATGGGATAATGAAGTATTCAAACATTGACAACTTTCACATCTTTTAACTCATGTTTCTAAGAAAAGCTTATGGTTATCAATGCAATTTAATTTTCTAGACCTGCCACCTCTCCTAGGCTTTGAATTGAATTTTCATCATCTTTAATTCGTTGAGTAAGTACGAATTTCATTACCCATAGAATTTCTATAATTTTTTTGAAAATCTACTTAAATTATTTGGGTCAATAATTTTGGGGTTAATTAAAGGGAATAAGGCATCCCTATGCCTATAACATTGGAACATCCCCACGTAAAACCCAATGGACTGAGCTTACCTTTATTTGTTAAAATTTTGCTAGTAACCCATTATACTATTGAGTTCAATTTATCCACTTTTTTAATTCTAGGAGGGAGGTAGGTATTTTTTTTTCTTTTTTAATTGCACTCACGGGGACCTATAGGCCCAATGCCTTGAAACCAACATCTAGGATCTTCATTCGTTGGAGGAGCGATCTCTCTTAGACAAGATCGGAGGCAAGGGGATGTCTTGCGGCGGCGATGGCCATCGGAGGAAGAAACAGAGCAGGCATGGAGGATATAACGCGATGAAGGTGGGGGAAAAAGGAAGATTTCCTATGACGGTGATAACCACCGGAGGCAGAGGTGAAACGAGAGAGCAGTTGAGGTATGTACTGAGTATGGTTTTCTGGTGACTTGACTATCGTGAGCCGTGGACACCATAGCTTACACTGATGTCAAGACAAAGAATAGGTGTCGAAGTATGGGTCGAAGTTTTGTCGACTCGAGAAATGAGGCTCTATCGTCGAAGCCAAGGCCGAGCTCAAGGTGAACTCCAATGTCTAACAATGATTCGTTGGTCAAGTACTACATTTTCATCTGCTAAATCACCACCTATGCTTCACCTGCTTCTAATATTGCTGCTTAAACAAGACTTGGTCCATTGAGTCTTAGACTGTAACATTCCAATTTTTCTATGATAAATGTTTGAGGCTACAAATAGTTTCTAGAATAAAACTAGGTGAAATTAGAAACCAAAAGCAAAGAAATTAGGAAGTTTAGTACAAATGACGAAAATACCCTACACTTGGGCAGCTGAAATAATGAGCCAAAAAAATGGAAATACAAGTATAAGATATCCTAAAGGGATTATAAACATCATGTATGGTTAAAATTAATGATAAAAATTTAGAAACCTAAGAAGGGACAAAAACACCCTTCGAAAACCCCGAAAATGATCAAAATGCCCTGGGAGCTATACTTTTTGCACAAAGCTAGTTAGTTCCCATAAAAATAGCAAACGGCCTTAGATTAACATGGGAACGAACCAAAAAATCTTAGAACGTTCAGAGGATTAATTTGGGAAATTTTCCGGAAATGCTGAGAAAAATTACGAAAACGTCCCTGGAAGGCCGGGAGGGCGAGATAAGGTGATAAGCATGCCAAGAGTGGGCCCCACACCCATGTGCACGAAATGCAATAGCTGGAAAGGTGGTGGTGAGTCACCAAAATAAATTCAACCAAGTCTTCCACAAAAAGACAAAAGTGAATAGTAAAAAGGTTATTTTAACTATCGTTAAGACTCTTGGTTAATTAAAAGTAAAGCATGCTTAGGGTAAATTAATCATAGTTAGAGGAAATATCAATCTAATTAACACTAATCTAAGCCTAAAAGGATAATTCCTTGAATTTTGATTTATTTTGGGAAATAGGAAAAATCTAGGCAAAATTATCAAAATATCCCTAAGTGCAAAACTAATTCCACTTGGCCCATAAGAGTCTGAATTGTTTGGGACCCTTGGGACTCCATTTGCTTCAGATTTTTTAGCTTAGAAACCCATCAAAATTCTCTCCATTCTCTCCAAGCTTAACATAACTCCAAACACCCAAAACTTACACTTTAAGCCTAAGTCTTCATCTTTAAGACTTAAGCTATATTAAAGCTATAAACACTTAAGCCCCACCACCATCCTTTGTCCACGTCCAGAGTAGACTAGAGGGAACCCAATGCAGCCTTTAAAGCCCACAAAAACACTAAGGAGGTCTTCAACCAGTAGGATCTTTCTACTTGTCTTTTTATGCTTTTAACTTTCCTTTTTATGGTGTGTTTGTTTTCTTTCATGCATCTTTTCTCCAAGATATTTTTTCCTTCTTTTCTTTTCACTTGTGAGAGTTTAAAACTTTATTTTAACCATTCAAAATCATCCTCACCCATTTTTAGTAATTTTTGAAATGAAAAACAAAGTTTGTTCGGTTAAAAGTGCTTCTAAGGCACTTAGAAGAAATTTAATCGGTGGGTTTTGTTTTAAAATTATTTTTGAAGCTTTGATGAGTTTTATGCTCTCATGAGAAAGGTTTTTGAAGCTTATTTGAAAGGGGATTTGTGGATCTTGGAGTAGATCATGAAAATCTACTCTTTGTGGCTTGGAAAAATATACTATGTTGCTATTTTCATACTTGTTTTTATACTTAAGTTTTAACCTTGTGATTTTCTTATGTGATGAGTTTGGTATGACCTCTGTGCTGGATCTACACCTCTGAGTATGCATGTTAAGAGGTGGAATAATTTTTTTTAATAAGTTCCAAAGGTTTCATTTGGACATTAGTTCGAAAGCTACCAAGCAAATGATGTAATTTGTAGTCAAAAGTGGCTAAAATCCTTGTATGGCACCCTAGACTCATCATGGCCAGCACTTAAGCATCAAAACATGGATGAAATAATCATGGACCAGAGGCAAGAAGGGCTGCACAAGCCTAACACAACTGAACCAAGGTGGTGTGTGATGGAAGATTTGAAGAAATTACCTTGGCTAATCAAGGAGGCTTTCAGCCACAACTCCCAAGCAAGCTTTAGTTTCATTAAAATTTTTCTAAGTAACTTAAGCTCTGAAATAAGGTTTTCAATGAACTAAATCAACCTTTAAACAAAGTTAAACAAAACAAAAATGAGTTAAAAACCTCTAGGAGTGCATTTGGCCACCCTAGAGAGATTTTGGCAAAAATGCGCTTAAAATGTGATTAAGGAAAAATCAAGTATTTTCAACAAGTAAATAACTTATTTGGAGGTTTAATAAATATTTAAAAGGTTAATTTTCAGAATATATGGCCTAGGTAAGCTTAGGGAAAAATCTCAAAATTACTAAGTGGTAAAATTTCCAAATTAGCTTAAAACGGGTAACTAGGAAATTTACCATAACTTAAGCAAGGGAAAATGTCAAATTCGGTCATGCCATTAAATTTTGGGTAAAAATACTTAACACTACCTTATAATATGTCAATTATAAAGTTTAAACTTGGCCCCTAAATAAATGTCAACTAGGGTTAAGACTTAAGTCAACTAGGGTTAGGAAGAAGGAAAACCTAAACCTAAAAGAGTGACCTTCGGCCACTTAGTAGTTAATTAACTTAAAGGAGGTTTTAATTTCCAATTAGGGTTAATTAAGGATCATTTCTATGTAAATAGGATGAAATTAAAGTATGAAAAAGTTTTAAGGAGGATAAAGAGACCTATTGATTTTTTAGGCAAATGATCCTATGGTGAAGAAGGAAATTACGGAAACCTAAGTCTAGGAGGTTGGAATTCGGCTACCATGTTTTAAATTAACTAAGAAGGAGTTTCAATCCTTAACTATACCCAAATAATGATCCTAAATATGTAAGAAAAATATAATCAAGGAGTATGAAAAGTGGGACTTAAGGAAGTAGGTCATTCGGCCATTTAGGAATAAAGTGACCTAGAAGGTTAATTAAATTTTACTTAGATATTATTTGGTTTAGAATAAAATGGAATTTAAAGGTTTAAGAGTCAATTAGACCTAATTATTAAGGTAGTAAAAAGGAGAACACAAGGTAACATATTTCAAAGGTTTATTAGAGGCATGATTAAGAAGGGTGGATATGACTTAAACTTGAAGTTAGAAATTCACTAAGTAATTTGATCATAGCATACCTTAATGAGAAGAAGTTAAAAAAAGTTTGTAAATACTTAAATACTTGAACCTAAAATAATTAGGACATGCATAAGACTTGAACAAAAGAGAACACAAAAAGTAAAGAACTTGAAAGGTGCCATTCGGCCACCTAGATTAAGATGCTAAAACGTAAAATATTAATGAACAAATATAAATTTGAGAAAAGGAAAGGATGAGAGGTAACTTAGAAGGATGAGTGATGTAAGTCCCTTGTGTGATTTCAACATCATACAAAATTGAGGCATTGGATTGGTTGTGTAAATGTGACATTATGCTATGTGATTTACCAATCAAATTGCATTATTAGTTATGAATGCTCACTATTTATGAATTAATAAATGACAAATGCTCATGAATGAGAAAGAATGATGATCATGTATGAGATTGGTTTATGTTGATGATTGAGATGAAAATTCGAAACCTATATGTGCATTTCATATTGGTTGGAAATTTGTTTGAGCATACATAATTATCTGGAAGCTACTAAAATGAACTTAAAAAGATTAAGGGATCACTAAAGTAAACGTTATGTGAAAACATAAAACTACTCTCTTTGTGCCTTGTGCACACTAGTATCCAAAGGGCCCTAAAAAGCTCTACTGAAGAGAAGCCTAAAGTTGCTTCTAGGAAACTTAAGTTTCTCCAAGAAATCCTTCTACTGTGAAGACTTAAGTTTCTTCACCAAGTTATAAGGTGGTGACGACCACCCTGGAATGAGCTCATATCCTTAATTTTTAGTAGGAGGTGGGAGTAGAGTTAGTGAGAAGATATTGTTTGACAAATTTAATACATGTCTATGTCTAATTTTTTTCTCCCAAAGGTGGTGAAACTAGATTCATAAAGTGTCCCAAAGGTTGGACAAAGAAATGATAAAGACAAAGAAAAGTAGTAAAGAAAAAAGTTTAAGACATAGAAGAATTGTATGTCAAATGATATCTTATCTGTGATCCCAAAGTTATGAATATTAAGAAGAAGGTATGGTGAGACACTAAGTTGTATGTTTTGAATAAAATTGATCCACTTCAGATAAATGTTTTCAGAATTAAAAGTAACATTTTATGTAAGAAATGATTTCTGAAATAAACTAAAGTGGCTGGGACTAAAGTGATGACATTAGAACTAAGTAGATAGCCTACGGAGAAACTTACTTTTTCCCACTTTCTTCCCAGACACCTTGGATGCTGTTCATTATGATAGCAGTTCACATACTTGAAGCTGACATGAGGCACTCTCTCTGGGAGGTGTACATCGCACTAATGTAAAAAATAATTGGATGCGAGCATCCTAACTACTAATATGTAGTATTAGCTAACTTATGTATATATTGTATAATAGTTGTAAGTTTACGGTTTGTAATGACTATATGATAAGGCTCACAGGCCTAAGACTTCTGGTCTGTAAGATTTGTTATGTATAATTATTGTATGATGTGTATGTTATGCTTGAATCTTGTTTATTTATTATAAGCAAATGATAAACGAAAAGAACAATGCGAACGCATAGTATTCCTAAGGTTTTGAACATACGTAGAAATCCGCTTAACGATGTATCTTACCGCTACGCAAGTTTCATCGACGAGGCTCGCAGTTTATATCAAACAGTTTAAAAAAAAATTACCGTATTTTCATATAAGTATTTTCTAAAATGAATTCCGCATCATGAGATAACAAACTAAAAATGAAACTGAATGATCGACTTAAACGTGAAATCAGTATTTGTTTTTAAGGTGTTATATAGACAAGGCGAAGATCGTTGTGGCCTTCGCGGTGGTCATAACAACCGTAGTGATGCTACCGTTGTGGATCTGAGGAGACGAAGATGTCTAGGCTTATGAGTCTACATCAATTATTATAATATGGTAATTTGGCTTTAATTTAGCATAAAAGCTATAAGAATAGTGAGCAATGCTAAGGACCTATAACAGATGAATTAAGATGTGGCTAAATCAGGAATTTCAAAGCAATGCATATACCAAATCGAATATCAATCATCGATAAATTCTTTACAGGGTTCTTAGATTGAATATAGATTCCTAAGGGCATTAATAATGGTTTTGTTTCTACTTTGCAATTGAGTTTAGACATTCAAATGCAAGTGAATGGTGATTTGAAACTCCATACCTGAAACTTGCGAACTTTAGAAAAAGCTTTGACATTGCCAATGCCCGATTTCCACTTCTCTTCCTAGGAAATGATGAAGATTCAAATGTCTTCTTCTAAACTTTAAGAACCCACGAGCAAGAGAGAGGGCTTTTTATCCCCCGATTTTCCAGCAAAAGCCAAAAGTCCCCTTTTTCTTCTTTATGATTCACTATTTATAGATCTTAAAATAATTGACTTCATTCTAGTTGTATTTACCCCACCATAACTATTTTTAACCCCAATTATAACTAATTAACCAACTTTCAACTAAAATGACAAATTCTAGAAGAATTATCTTTATTTTTTCTTTTCTTCTACTTTGGGACCACCCCTTTCAGTCCATCAGGTCATGTTTTAATTTTCTAGGTTTGGGTTTTAGGCCCAAATTATTTTTGTTGTTTGTTGTTACTATTTTTTTTATTTCTTTAGAATTTGTCTCATAATTAATATTATGGAATTATCTTAATTATGAAGAAGGAGTCTCATACATAATTCAGTATTCACAGTAGTGGTAATATCCTATATGCGCATAAGAACACCTAGTAAATTATTGACTGACACCTAAGCTATATCAACGAGACTCGTATTTTATAACAAACAGTTGTTTTAAAAAAAAATTTACCGTATTTTCTCTAATAAGTATTTTCCAAAGATTCCACATTATATAATAACAAACTAATAATCGAATCAAATGAATGACTTATGCATAAAAAAATTGGTATTCATTTTTAGGGTATTATACTATGGAGTAAGGACAATTCATGGATGGATCTAAGGACATATGATGAACCAAGTGTTAGACTTCATGACACCAAGGTCATGTAGCAAAAAAATTTAAAAAGGACCTTTGTTTAAGTCACTTGAGTATTCGGCCATGTTTTAGTTAATTAGAGAATCTTAAGTTTAAAATTTTGATTAGAGAATAAAAAGGAACTTAATCAAGTATAAATATATAATTATAAATTTGGAAGGGACTTGAAATTTCTAAAGTGCTCATTTGGCCACTTTGGTTAAATTGGCTAAAAACATGCTAAAATCCATAACACTAAGACCAAGAAAACACAAACTAAGGAAAAAGAAGTCTTGCTTTAGCCACCTAGAGCATTTAGCCACTCTCCCATTAATTAGGGAAACTTAAGTTAAAATTTAAATTAAGGTGTAAAGTGGAGGCAAAAAAAGTTTAAGGAATGAATTTTAAAGTTTAAAAGGGCATTCGACATTAATTCGGCCACTTTCCCATTAATTCAACCATATTCTACAAAATTGGCAAGAACTAGTTAAAAACCTTGTTAGAATTTAAGAGTGGATTTAGGTAAGCTTAAGGAGGTGATTAGAAATTAATTAAGGAGTAGAAATAAGAATAAGGGCATTCGACATGCTCACTAGACAAGGAAGAAAAAATCCTACAATTTTAAGGTGAGTTTTAATTAGTAGCCTATGTCCTAATTAGTGTAAATCAACCCTTAGAAGAAGAAAAAAAAATGAACCATAACACTTAGGACTAAGGTGGATGGATTCGGCCTCCTAGGTAGCAAATAAGAAAAGAAGACTATTTTTATTGTTTGAAGATAACTAAATAAGGCAAGAGTAGAAAGCTTTAAGTTCATGAACAAGGAGGAAAACAAATAGGTTTACTAAGGGAGCAAAACTAACTAGCTAAGTTATTAGTCGAGAAGCTTAAAACATATAACACTTAAACTTGAATTAAGTAAATTATGCATAAGACATTCAATTCAAGGACACAAGAGTGAACAACTAAAAAGGTCATTCAGCCAACCAGAGAAGAAAATTTTATATACTATAATCTTTCATTAAAAATATTAGAACTTAAGTTTTGAGAAAAGGAAAGGTTGAGAGTAACCTAAAAGGATGAGTGTAAAATCCTATGAGTGATTGATCATAAATCTTATGAATTAAGCAAGTTGGACAAGCTATTGGAGGAAGTTTACATGTTATCCAAGAAAGTTACATCAAGCATAATTAAGAAATTCTTGATTAGAAGATTAGTTTCAAATTAGAATAATTATTCCAGGTTGTAGCAAATATAAATGTAAAGTATATTGAATGTACTCTTGCTTGTTTAAATAAGTGATGTGTTAGATGACTCTCATATGTGAATGATAAACATGATGATAGATTGGATTAGAGACTATGTGTGCTCTCTTGAATGATGCAGGAAAATTGATGTGAATTATGGCTCCATGAGTGGATGAATTATATGAGAAATTAGATGATTTGGATGCTATTTGTGCATACCATATTGATTTAATATTGAGCATGCATATTATCACAAAGACTTAAAATGGAACCTAATAAGTCAACAGATCACTATAGAAAAATTCTATGCAAAAATTTAGAACACTACTCTTACCATGCCAAGTCATAAAGCTTTCCATATGGAACCCATAAGGCTTCAAAAAATTGTGATGGTAACGATCATAAAGAATAAGCTCATCCTAGAACAAAAGATAGAGTATGTGGGAAGTGAAAGATATTGTTTGACTAAGATTTGTAAGAATATGACTTAAATTAAATTATTACGAAAAAGGTGACTAGAGAATGCGAATGAATTATGAGTAAAACATGAATGAATACACCATAAATTATATTGTCACGGAAAGGGTGATAAGAGAATGAGAATGAATTATTAGTAAGGCATGAATGAAATGATGAAATGATAAAATGATATCTATGATGTAATGTAATGTGGTCTCAAGAGAATGAAAGATGTATGAAACTCAGAATAAGTGTCTTGTATTCTTGTGATAAAAGTTAGTTTATGCAATTATAAAAGAAACCACTTCAGCTAAAGATTTCTAAAATTTTAAAAGTGAACTTGTATGCATGTCATGTTTCTAAATAAAATGAAGCAGCTAGGTTAAAAATATTGACGCTATAATTAGAGTAGAATCCTACTGAAAAAATTAGTTTCTCACTCCTCTCTCACCATTTTCTTTCCTAAACCCTAATAATGTTGTTTGTGAAAGCAATGGTATGTGCAGAGATTGACAACGTAAGCGGGATGGTTGTAGCTTCAGAATCTTAATGTCTGAAGCATTGATGAGAACTTAGTCTTACCCAATAATATATATTTTGTAAATATAGCTAGCTGACTATATTCTAATTATTTAGTATGTAGTTTTGTATCATAGTATGTGTGATATATGTATATGGTAGTAATAGTGGTATATGTAGCTAGGTGTGTAAAGGCATAGATGCCTTAACTTACTTAACTAAGTATGTATAAATAGGGACTATGTAACTATAAAATTTATATAATTTCTGACATGTCTATATTTATGATAATTTGTAATTCTGCTCAATAGAGAGAAGCAGAAAACCAGCAAAAGAAACATAGATGATTTTTTAATTAAACATGAGCAAGGATATCTACTTATTTATTTCTCAATACGATAGCTGTTTAGATGAGACTTGCATTTCATATTAAGATGTTTTTTTTTATAAAAAAAAAGACCGTATTTTCACTAATATTTACTCTCTAAAGATTCCTCATTAAGAAGTAACAATCTAATAATGGAACCATGCGTACGACTTAAGCGTAAAAACGAACTTCGTTTTCAGGATGTTACTGAGATAGTTGGTGCGATGGAGCTATAACATTGTATGGAGATGGAGGATTTGTTTCATAAAGCTATTCGGATGGAATGACAACTCATCTAAGATCATTCACAAATATTCTTCTTGCTCGTCGTGGAAGTCTCATTCGTCCAATAAGAAGGAAAGTTCTAAAACAAAGGAGGAATCTAAGGGGAAGTTAGAAGTACCTATTCCTAAAGATAAATTTGAAACTAAATCCTCTTATAAGTTAAATAACATTCATTGCTTTAAGTGTCAAGTCTTACGAACATTGCTTCTCAATATCCAAATAAAATGACCATGACCATTCTTGATAACAGCGATGTAGAAAGTGTGAGCTCGAA
This sequence comes from Canavalia ensiformis, assembly GCA_026541065.1. NCBI lineage: Eukaryota > Viridiplantae > Streptophyta > Magnoliopsida > Fabales > Fabaceae > Canavalia > Canavalia ensiformis. The sequence continues at coordinate 454,019 of JAMKYM010000475.1, forward strand.
GGAAGAAAAAATGCTCAAGTTGGAGGATTGTAATGATGTTGATGTAGTAGAGCCTGTGCATGGAGACGTCTTGGACACAACACATGCTTTGAATATCCAACCAAAGGAGAAAAGAGATTAAAAGAAGAGGGAGCATGTCTTTTACATTTTTTGTATGTGAACAAGGTATGTAGTGTAATTATAGATAGTGATAGTTGCACCAACGTTTCTTGTACCTTGTTAGTAAAGAAACTAAACTTTCCTACTAAGAAGCATCCTAATCCTTATAGAATAAAGTGGGTAAATGATTGTAGGGATGTGGAGGTTATTAAAAAATTCTTAGTGTCCCTTTTTATTAACAAGTATAAGGATATTGCACTATGTGGTGCTGCCTCTATGCATGTAGGCCACTTATTATTAGGGTATCCTTGGCAATATGATAGGAATGTTATGCACAATGGGTTTTAAAAATAGGTATTCTCTTGTAATGGATAACTAAATAGTTATATTGATCTCATTAAGGTCTATTTAAGCTTATTCTGATCAATTGATAATTTCATAAGAATGTAAAATGAGAGAAAAAGAATTAGAGAATCAAGAAAAAGAAAAGAGAAAAGAAATACAAAGTGGGAAAAAAATGAAAAGTAAAAAAGAAAAGTGAGAGAAAAAAGAAAGAAGAATAAAAAAAGGAAAAAAAAAAAGAAAGTGTATTGGCTAAAAAAAAAGATTGAGAGTGTTTTGAGGGAAAAGGAGTAGGTTATTATACTCATGTATAAGAATATTTATTCTACTATCAATCATAACCCTTGTTTTCCTAGTGTTGTTGAATCTTTATTGTGGGAATATTTTGCACAGAACCACGCCTCCCATAAAAGGCATTAAGCACTAAATTGATTTTACCCTCAGAGTTGCAATTTTAAACTGGCCAACCTAGAGAGCTAGTCTTGAAAAGGTCCAAGACATTCAAAGGCAAGTAGAGGAGTTGATGCAGGAAGGCTTTGTGAGAGAAAGTTTTAGCCCATGTCCAATTCCTATCATATATAATTGTAATGGAAGCATGAAACGGTTTTCAATTTGTTAAAGGATAATGATGTGAACGTGGGCACCACGATAAGCAAAAGAGATCATCTCAAAGATTATCTACAAGGAATGGAAGGTCCTATGACGCTAAATAGGACCAAACGTATGGAACAAGCACTTGAAGGTCTTATCAAGGAAGTTCAAGGAAAAGACTACATGGATCCAAGCCCAATTCCAACATGGGTTAATTCATGTAGTCATATCATTGAAGATATTAAGTGATAAAGTTTATGATTTGCTATAGATTACATTAGGATTTTATATTTATCTAGAAGTTATTTGTTTTAAATTAGTTGCAATTCAAATTGCAATCTAATTAGGATTTCTAATTTGTTATCTTTTTTTATTAGATTTGGTTAGCTATAAATAAGAGTTAGGGATTCAGTAAAAAGACAGATTTTTGAGTACTAATCATATTTTCTCTCTGAGAATTTTTCATCTCTGTGTGAGTTGATTCCCTTGGTTCTTGGGCAAAGAACTACCTTTGATAACGTTGGTTCTTCCCAGAGTCCGGCGGTAGGGTCACGTTCCTCTTGATAACTTCGGTGCTCTCCGGCAGGTTGTGGTTTGTGTCGAGTTCCTTTATCTTATCTTATCCTAATCTTACCTTATCATTTCTTATCTTATCCTGATTCTCAAGAGATTCCATTATCGTTTCCGCATTCCGATTCATTCGTGTAGGGTGAATCATATCAGATAAGTTAACCAATGCTCCTATGTTGAGTTTACCTAATTTTGATAAAGCTTTTGAAATTTAATGTGATGCTTCCAAAATAGGTAAAGGAGTTATTTTGATGCAAGATTCCAAACATGTGGCATATTTTAATAAGAAGATTAATGGAGCTACACTCAACTATACACCTGTAATAAGGAGCTCTATGTTTTGATGAGGACCATACAAACTTGGCAACAGTACCTTTGGCCAAGGGAGTTTATTATCCATTCTGATCATCTCAGTTTAAATTTATTAAAGTCCTAAGGTAAGCTTAACATAAGACATGATAAGTGAACAAAATTTATTGAGATGTTTCCTCATGTTATCAAATACAAAAGGGAAAGAAAAATATTGTAGCAAATGCATTGCCTTGAAGGTATGTGTTACTTACAGCTCTACAAACTAAATTACTTGGATTTGAATTAGTAAAGGTCTTGTATGCTAATGATGTTAAATTTAGACAATTGTGGGAAGCATGTTCAGGACATGGTTTTAAACACTATTTTAGGTAAGATGAATATTTGGTTAAGAAAAATAAATTGTGTATACTTAAATGTAATGTGAGAAAAATGCTTATTAGAAAGGCTTAATAAGATATTTTGGCATTCAAAAAATTTAAGATGTTTTACATGAACTTTTTTTTATCCAAAATGAAGCATAATGTTAGTTTTATTTGTTAAAAATACATTAGTTGTTTACAAGTAAAATCAAGGTAATGTCTCATAATTTGTATATTCACTTACCTGTTCCTAAATATCCTTGACCTGATATTTCTATGATTTTGTATTGGGCTTTCCTAGGACCCTGAATGGGAAACATAATATTTTTATGATTATGGATAGGTTTAGTAAAATGACACGTTTCATTGTTTGTCTAAAGCTAATGGTACCATTCATATTTCTAATTTATTTTTCAATGAGATTGTGTGTTTTCATGAGCTACCTAAAATTATAATGAGTGATCAAGATGTTAAATTTCTTAGTCATTTTTAGAGAACCTTATAGGGTAAGTTAGGCACTAAGTTATTGTTCTCTATTGTGATACATCCATAAATAAATGGATAAATTGAGGTTGTGAATAGAACATTAAACCCTTTATTACATGCTATAATTCAAAAGAATTTAAAAGATAGAGAGAGTTATTTGCCTCATGTAGAATTTTCATATAATAGGGTTGTTCATGCATCTACTTCATTTTATCTTTTAAGGTTGTATATGGTTATAATCATTTATCTCCTATTAATGTTTTACCATTACCTACTAATGATTCTGTTAATTTGGATGGAAAGCAAAAATCTAAATTTGTACAAAAGTTATATGTCAAGATTCATGCTAATATAAGAAGAAAAATGAACACTATGTTCGATAGGAAAACAAAGGATGCATCAAAATGGTCTTTGAACTTAGTGACTGGTATGAGTTCACTTATGGAAAGAAAGATTTTCAAGTTAAAGAAATTCTAAACTACATCCTAAAGGAGATGGTTCCTTTCACGTGATTGAAAATATCTATGATAATGTGAGTGTCACTTTCAATATTTCTGACTTATCTTATTGATGCATGTGACCTTCAAGTTTTGAGGACGAATCCTCTCAAATAAGGGGAAAATGATACGAACATGAGCATCACATTAAACTAGAGTGGTCATTTGAAATATCCTCTACAAGGAATGAGAGGTCTAATAAATAGGAATAGGATCAAGCGTATGAAATAAGCACATAGGAGTCTCATCAAGAAAGTTCAAACAAAGAACTATGTTGATCCAAATTCAAACCCAATATAAGTTAATTTATGTACTCCTATGGTTAAAGAGCTTACTTAAGATAGGATTTGTAATTGATTTTGTGTAGATTATATTAAAATTTGATATTGATTTATAAGTGATTTGTTTTAATTATTTACAAATTAAATTAAAATTTTAAATTTATCTATAACTTAACTAGGATTTTTTTATTTATTTTTATGATTAGATTTTTTTTAATTTAGAACAATTAAGTTTTCTATATAATAGGATTTAAGGATTCAGTATAAATACAATTTTAAAAAGAATAATATTTGTCTTTCAGAATTTTTATCCATATATCAATTGATTCCATTGATTCTTAGATAAAGAATTACTCTTAGTAAAATTGATTCTTTCGATAGATCATACTAAAAATTACATTTTTCTTTAATAACTTTAATATTCTAATGCTTTTTAAAAAATTTTAACCTATATAAAGTACCTTTATTTTATCCTATTTATCAAAATATTTTAAATTAACATTTTTGTATTTCAATTTATTACATCATATATAAATCATATCATATAAACATTATAAATAACCATTGCATGGATAAACTTATAAAAACTTTTATTAAAATTTCTTAAACTCATTTAAGTAATTGAAAATATCAAACAATTATTTTTAACTAAATAAAATACTTAAAAAACTTAGATGATAAATTTTAATATTTTTTATAATAAAAAATTATATATTTTACATTGAGAATTTAATGTAAATTATTTTAATTCTCAACTTTTTATTGTTAAATCAATCTTAATTATTTTAAATTTTAAACGTTTAAATTAGTGATTATGTAATAAAATTAACCTTTACCTTAAACTCAAATTTAAGCCAACGTAATAAATTATATTTTTATACAGAGTCAAGAATTTTATATTTAGTTTTACTGTGAACTTTCATTTTCAAACATAAATTATATTACTGTAAACTCACTTTTTAAAAATAATATCAGTTATATAAAATTAAGTTAATTCAAGTTTACATTTACAAACAGCCTTCCAAGCACTAATTTAAACGTGTATAGTATCGATACTTCTTAATTCAAGAATACTGAAAGGTAAGCATAAGCTGTACAAGCGCGTTGATATATACACATGCAATTTACATTTAACATGAAGTAATTGAATTACCAAATTAACTGAAAATATAAACATTAACATTATTATTATTTTCATTGAAGAAGAAATTAAGCACAATAGGTGACTATTTGTGATTAAAAGAAGCATATATCTTTTAACAAATTAACAATCCAACAATATCAAATGGACCTAGTAGATATTAGTGGCATCATCTGATTTTGATTATTATAGGACTCATGACAACCATCCAGCCGCACGCCAAGCCGCAATGAACCTAGCTAGCCCCTGTCATTTGGGTCATTACTAGTTTGGTCTCATCATCACACTGATTATAGAATGGATGTGTTTGATGCGGAACGATGTTTGTATCCTTTCATTGCAACCCTACACTTTAGTAGGATTGAGCAAATTTTTGTGAACGTTCGAAAACTGGTTTTTTACCCTTTATGAGATTGTTTAAAAAAATAAATATCACAATAAAATTATTTAAAAAATATTCTTTTTATTTGAAATCGAAATAGTAGATGATATATAAATTGGAAAGATAAGATATATGTGTCTTATTTCATAAATGTAATATTAGTTAATATTGATTGTATTCATTATCATTATCATTATCATGTTACATCAGAGTATGTTGTTAAATGAATATGCAACATATAGTATTATCCCACATAAGAAAAAATAAAAGTCACAAGAAAAACCAACTACACGGATCCCTTTATTGTGAAAAAGAAATTGGAAAAGAACAAGTGATTGAAATTTTACATACAATTTATTCGAAATAATATTTTTATTCTTTATTATAAATAGATGAAGGTAGGAAGTTATTTTTTGTTTCTTTTTCTTTGAATCTATTAAAATAAAATAAAAACTACTCCCTGTGTTTGTTGTGTTTGTCGATGTTCAAATTATTTTATTTTAGGATAAATCTTTCAAAAAAAAAGATAGTATTTATTACTCTTGGTTAATTTTAATTTATATTGTTTATATAAATTTATAAAATAAGTTAGTAGGTTGATATTTTCATTTTAATTTATAACTTATATTAATTTTTTATACAAGATATATTATTATTTTTAATCAAAATAGTATATTAACGTAAAGAATCGTAAACAAGAATATAAAATAACTTTAAAATGAAGAGAATATTATTTTAATTGATCGCAACAACTATTGAAATTTTATTTTGTTTTCTTAATTTTTTTCATGTAATATGCATGATATAAAGTAACAAGCTAAATATATTATACTCGTATACTCAATCCAAATTATCTTTTAGCTGACTTATTTTTCTACACCAATACCTTCATTTGTGAATGCCAAAATTTCAATATATTTATCATACCAACATCATGCTCTGAACAAACCATACATCTTCTTATTCCTATAATATTTATTTTTAGATATGTAATAAAATTATTATAAATAATTTATGTTGATAGTTTAAAAATAAAAAATTAATTGAATCATGCTCACAAATATAAGAACATATGTAAATTATTTTAAAATTTATTTTTTCATAACTTTTAATAAAGTTTTTTGAATCATGTTAATTATTTTTGGATATAGATTTTACAAATTTTAATTTATTTTATTAATTTTTGAAATGATTAAAAAATAATTATTAAATAATCTGTATACAATATTTTTTAATAAATATTTTAAAGTTTTGTTTCATTATTAGTATTCAATTTTTTTTTATGTTGTTGGAAAATTTTTATCTCAATCTTTATCAAATTTATCATTCATTTATGCTTTGTTTGAGTTACGTAGGAAATAGAAAAAAAAAAAGGAAAAAGAAAGAAAGAGAGTGGAAATAAGAAGGAAGAATGAGTTGTTTGGATGAATAGAAATAAGAGAGGAAGAAAAGAAAAAAAAATTCTTTTTCTGTTTGGATGAGTGAAAAGAAGAAAGGAAAGAAATATATTAATAGTATAAATTTTATTTTATATAAAATTTTAAAATATTTTATTTTTTTACAATATCTTTTTTATAAATATAATTTATTAATTTTTTATTTTTTTAAAATTTTAAAAAATAAATAATAATTTTAACAATTTAAAATAAAAATAAAAACTCTCCCCCTCGCTTTTCACGGCCAAAGGAGAATATAAAATTGTGGGCTCTACAGATAAAAAGTTTTCCTTACACTAAAGATAAAACACATCAAACAAGAAAAAACCACTCTTTCTTCTTATTTCATTTCTTCCCCTTTCTTTCCCTCCTATTTTTTCCCATCCAAACAGAGTCTTAATAATATTACATCCATTCCAAAAAATTAAGATTAAACACCCCCGTTGCATTCCTCGGTTCTGCTTCATGAACATCCTTGTAATGCTTACACCATCAAATAAAAATGAATAATTATATTTTTTAGTTTTCTTATAATTTCTTTAAAAGTATTATATATTTTTATATTTTAAGAATATAAATATAAATTTTTATTATAACTTTTATTTTAAAAAATAAAAAAATACAATAAAACTTAATAAAAATAACATAATACTAAAAAATGTTTAGATAGAATTTTTATTTTTTAATACATCCTAAGAATATATAATAGTAAATTAATAACTAATAAATATATATTAAAATTATAACATTTAATATTATTAATATATTAGATATTATTATTTTAAATTAAATTTTATCATATATAAATTTTTATTATGAACTTTTTAATAATATTTTTTATTTTATTTTTCTATATCTTAATTAGTATTTTTGGTAAAATAAATAATTTTATTGTGATAAAAGCAACAAATTCATTCATATTTATAAATTTGAATACTTAATTTTAAAAAATACAATTTTAACACATGTTCATTTGTGTATTAAGTTATATGACTTATTTTTATTAAATTTTTTTTATCAATAATTTTTAATTTATTTTTAAATATTATATCTAAATTTAACATATCATTCTATTAACTTCAACTTTTATAGTTAATTTTAAATATTTTAAAAAAATCATTTTTTATTATAAATAAAAATATTAAAATTTTATTTTAAGTAATAATATATTATTTTCTAAATAAAAATTAAAAAATTTAATTAATTAAATTTTAAGGTTAATTCAATTTTTAAATTTTGTATAGACCATGTCATTTTAAAGATATTGAGTTCTATCTATCTATCTATCTATATATATATATATATATATATATATATATATATATATATATATATATATATATATATATATATAATTAACTCTTCATTTTTCAATGATGACCTTTTTATGAATGGTTTTCATTCTTATTAAATATTTTTTAACATAATTTTATTCTTATATATATATAATTTTATTTTTTAAATAATATTTTTTTAAATAAATTAAATTTTAAAATTATTTTATCATTATAATTATTTAAGCATTAATTAAATAGAAAAGTAAAATAAAAAGATAATTTACTATTATTTTATGTGAATGAGTTTAGAAATACTTTGTTATAATCAAAAGAAATTGAGAAGAAGAGGATTAAGAATGAAAAGGTTAGATCATAGTTATATATGTATTGAATTTAGTTATTATTTATACACATGTTTATCTTTTATATCGGATGAAAAAATATTTTTATATATTTTCTAATTTTTTGTTATAAAGGTGTTATATGTGATGTTTTTTTAACTAAAAAATCTATTAGTTATTTTTTATTTTTTATTTTTTAATTATATAATTTTTTCTTTGCATTTAATTTTTTTATATTTTTCTTTTAAAATTGTTAACAAAGTTATAAAAAATAAAATATAATACTTATTTATTATTTTTATTCAAATATAAATTTTTATTTATAAATAAAAAAATATCAAAATAATTTTTTATTTTAATCTTGTGTATTTAATTCAATAAATCAATTTTTTTATATATTAAATATTTGTATTCTAATAAGAATAGAAAAGTTAGATATTTAAATTTTATAATAAATTTGATTTTAATAATACTAATAAGTGAATAAAAATATTATAAATATATATTTATCTAATTAAAAATAAAATATTATTAATAAATAAATTAAAATAGAAACATTTATTTTTAATTTTTCTAAATTTTTTATGAAACTGAAATTATAAAAAAATAGGGTTAATATTTTTTAACTAAATTTCAACATAAACTTTGAATGTATGTTGTAAATTAACTATTTTGTCATTTTTATGCCTTAAATATTTATGATTTTAATTCCTTCAATTCTTAAATTATTAAAAACTTATTTTGATTATATAATTTAATAAAATAATTATTTTAGTATCATTTGTGATTGATATTATAATTTTATATGCCTAATTTAATATTAAATAAATTTTTAAATGTTAAATAATTTTTTAATGTAAATATAAAATATTTTTTCCTAATCTAAAAATAGTTCAAAGAATCAATACAAGAATCTTTTTATTTGACCACAATCATAACGAATGCGAGAAAAGTATGGAGCATACAGTTCGATGTTATACTAAGTTTATTGTATAACAGATAATAGTAAAATGTTTAAAAGAAATAATACCTTTAGAAGTTTTAGGAACCTCTTTATACAAAGAAGTTCTTTTTATGAGAATAAAAATAAAGAAAAATTAATCTTTCATCATAAAATAATTTAGTTGATTTAATTACACCCATGATTAACTATAAAAGAAAATTATAATAGTATAACAGTCCACAATATAAAATATAATTAATACTATTATTTATATATTTTAAATTATTGTATATATATATATATATATATATATATATATATATATATATATATATATATATATATATATATATATATCCCCGTAGATTCTGCGGATAAGAAATATAGTATGATTATAAGACTTATCTATCACACAATATTTGATGTGTAACATAATTAAATTATTTTAAATAATTTTTAATTTATTTTTTTAAATTCTATCGTTCAAATACAACAACTAAATGTGTCTTGTTTTTCTAATATTAAAATTTTTTTATTGTCCGACACGGTTTAATTAATATCAATTTAAAAATATATTTTATTATAAAACTTTTTATAATTTAAGTATTTAAAATAATAAAAATATATGATATTAAAATATTATGATATAAGATTAAAATTATGATAAATAATAATAATAATAATAATAATATTAATAAATTATTATTATTTATTGATATCGAGATAGATTTTAAGCTAAAAATTGTTTAAATGCCACAAAATAGTTTTTTTTATTTAAATGTATAATATTTTGTTTCAGGTATATTTAAAAAATTATATCATATATTATAAAATTTTAAAAATACATTAGTCAATATTTTTTAAAAAAATATATAAAATATACTTTTTATAATATTTTATATTTATTAATTAATTTAATTGTTTTATTAAATATATTTTAATTTATTAAATTAACTTATCAATTTATCAATTAATTTTATAATTTTATTAATTAAATTATTAATTAATAGTTATTATATGTTGTGAGATTATTTCAATTTATAATTTTATAGGATAATATCTAATAATTTCAAATATTTCACATCCATCATATGAGATTAAATTAGAATCAAATAATCTTTCGTTGCTTAAATTATAAAGTGTATATATTAAATTAGAATCAAATAATCTTTCGTTGCTTAAATTATAAAGTGTATATATTTTAAAGTCAATATGGAATAGAACTCTTAATAAGGAGTTTAAAATTTGAAAAACAAAATTTATGCACAAGTGAGATAATATCTCCTATGTTCTTGAACAAATTGTTCCATATTTAAGTCAGACAAGTTTTTTAGGAGTAGCTTAAGTAAAATTTTTTCAATTTGAATTAGTTTTAATTGTGACCATAGTAAAAAGATGGAGACCAAAGACACATACTTTTCACATGTCGTATGGGGAATACGCGATTACTTTACAAGATGTTGGAGTTTTGAGTGGATTACCTATAAATGGACTTCTTATGATTGGGAGCACATCGGCAAGGATTTGGGAACTGATTGTAGTGCATTTATTGGGTATTTTTCCTCTTGAGGCTAAGCTACATGGAGCTTCACTTAAAATGTCATGGTTGATCTATCATTTTATGAACATTGAGGATCACTTGAACAATGATGAACAGTTACGAAGATTTGTGTGTGCATATATTCTTCGGCTGATAGAGGGTGTGATTTTCTATGATCATTCAAGTAGCAAAGTTCTACTAAGATATCTTCGTTATTGTCTAACTTAGATCAATGCGGTCAATATAGTTGGGGCTCTGCTACTTTGACAGTCCTTTATCATGAACTATGTTGCGCTACCAATTATGATAAAAAGAAAATGAGTGGATTTTCAGTATTACTGTAAATTTGGGCATAGGAAATATTTCCTGCAATTGCTCCTGTAGATCCCAGCATAACTGATAATAGTTGTTTATATGAAGCAAGGTAAATTTCATATTATTTATATTGTTTAATTATTTATTTTTATTAAACTTTAAAAAAATATTAAGGATATTTTCCTATAAGCGTTGGTTTGACACAATGAAACAAACTTATGTAAGATTATTGCTATATTTTTATTTGTCCATTTCAATTGAAATTTTTTTATTTAATAATACAAATATTTTAATTTTTCTTGGATATTGATAATAGATTATTTGGCAATGTTATCGGGATGTCTTGAACTTATTGTCACAAATATGTAAAGATGGATTAAATTGTTGGACAGATGTTGTGTCATTGATATGCTTTCACATCATTGAGTGACACCAATCAAACAGGTTTATGAGGCAATTTGGGATGGCACAACATATCCCACATCCTCCTAGCCAACTAAAGGTTATCCATGTTATAACTTTAAAAGGAAAGATTGATGATAATTGGATTCATGTCTATGCTCCTTATATTCTGCTATGGAATAACAAAGAGCAATACGTTTGTATTGGCTTGCTTGATGATGGATTTTTAAGTGCTAATTCTAATTACGTGAGGTGGTATACTCGTCATACACATCGTTGGATTACAAAGAGTAATACTGCTAAAGATCATTGAGTAAGTGCCACTTTCATTTATCATTTTTATGTAATTTAATATTTATGAAAAACCTTATATTATATCATTGTTGTATGTAGGTTGGTCAACACAAAATGATTTATTATCTAGTATTCGAGGTTGCCCAATCTGGGACACATTCGCTATCAACAGTGGTTGAAGAAGTGCGTCGTCATTTAGAAACACTTTTACTAATGGATGAGGAAGAGAATCGAGTGGTGGAACCTTGAACATCTGCTCCAATTTCCACACAAGATCCAGTGTCAGAGGTTGAGCAACCAAACATGGCAGAGAACCAAGTTGAGCACCAAGTTCTTCAAAGGCGTAGACGACATGTTGAATGTAACCAACATATTATTCCTACATTTCCATCACATCAGGAAGGAGAATATTTTATTCCTTCTCTAGATATTCCTCCATCACCAGTACCCATATATTTTTATCTTTCACAATATGGGTTTACATCCTACGCTCCATCATTTATAGCTCCATCAGGTGAAGGGTCATCAAATGCACCATAGAGTCTTCACGTTGGTTCTTAGGACTCACCATCATCTTTATCCTTTATATTATTCATGTCATCGGATCTTCCTTCTCCTTAAGCATATTTTGGTGATATACAATCTTCAATACTACGATCTTGGTAATTAGGTCGACCTTCCCCATGACTAGACATGTTTTTACTTCACATGATTATCATGCTTTTTATACACCATCATCCTATAATCTAGAGGTTATTACACCTTAGCCAACTATTCATCGATATGGACATAATGTTGATATTTTTGCAGGATATAGTGGACAAGAAATTGAGTTGAATGCAAATTTATCTACTATTTTTCATGATAGAGCAAATATAGGAGAACCAACCTCTCCCACAACATCCTCACAGGAACCTCTGAACGCCTAGTTAGGAATAGGCCACGTGCATGTATTTTGACTCCACCTACGAGAATCCATCATGACCATGATGATGAATCAGATTAGTTTCCTATTTTAATCTTGTGTAACTTTTTCTTTGTAACTTTGTATTAATGTTTAATGAAGACTACTTTTGTTTAAATAGAATTTTCAATGATCTTTTAATCATATATTAAGAATATTTTTAAGTTGTTTTGAATGTATGCATAAACAATATATTATTCCAATTTGAATAGTAGAAAATGTTAACCAATACATTCAAAATGCAAATATCATTCATATTAGATGATTCAATATATATATATATATATATATATATATATATATATATATATATATATATATATATCATGGTTGTGATGTCGACCATTATGTTTTCTAGGACAATGTGCTTAATTGTGTCCTACCTCTCTACAAATACAACATCTACATCTTGGTTGAGATTCAATCTAATCCATTTCATTTCTTAACCTTGTTGACTTTGGACAACCTTTCCCACACAATGTTTTATAGTCTAGCACAAGTGTCCAGTTTGCAACTTTAGGCAAAGTAACATCAAGTTCAATGGGCCACCATTAGGGGCCACCATTAGGCAGAATGTGTAGTTACAACATTTTGCACTATATACACTGGATCAATAAATTGATAATAATCTACACTTACTGCAACACATGCTGCAATCACATGAGAGCATGTATAACTTAATAATTAAAATTGACCATATTTACAAAATTTTTGTGACAAATTGATTGCCCACTTGTATCCTCCTTTTTGTGTAACTGGATTGAATGCCTCTCCCACTTCAAATCGTGACTATTAAATGTCACGTCTGCATATTTGGTGAGAACATGTTTTGTCTTGATTTTTCTTAATACAATCAATTAACTTAGTACAATACCTTTTTACCACCATTCAATTCTACATTCGTTGCTGCTCCTCGATGCACAAAATATTCAACTAATCAATTGTATGTACACCTAACAAGCATTGTGATCAGAAAATTATGTGCACCTTTTAAAATTTTATTCACAAACTCAAATAAGTTTATTGCCATATGACCATATTTCCTACCATGTTCATCATAAGCAAGACTCTATTTTTCTTTAAAAATACTGTCAATCCATCTGCCTACATCTGGGCTTGTCTGTCTAAATTTTTGAAGTTTTTCATCAAATACATGCTTACATGGTGTGTAACCTGTAATAAGTAACAAAATGTACTTACATGCTACAATATATCGATATTTTCATATTGTAAAAGTAGAAGAGTCATACCTAATTTAATCAATTCTCACTTCAATTTTTTATTTTTGAAACGGTGGTTAATGTTGCTTGCTATATGTCAAATACAGTATATATGATAAGCATTGGAGTTTGTCATCCCAAATGTGGATTATTCATAGCAGATTTTATGCTTTGATGACGATCCAATATTAGACAAATTCTATGTTTTTTATTCATATATTGTCTTAACAAAGCAAGAAACCAACTCCAAGCCTCGAATATCTCCCCTTCCATTATTGTAAATGCAATTGGTAAAACACAATTTTACTATCTTGTGTAGTTGCAATGAGTAACGTACCTTTGTATTTTTCATATAAAAAAGTTCCATCAATTTGTATTAACGGTTTGAAATGGTTAAATGCTCCAACACATTCATGGAATGTCCAAAATACTCGAAAAAACTTTCTATATATGTTGTTAACTTCATCACTAATTACAAATTATGTTGTCTAAAGTCTATAAACAGATCTAGGAATAAATTTAATCATGAGCTCCAACTATCTTGGTAACATTACATATGATTCATCTCAATCACCAAAAACATGCACAATTGCCTTTTTTTTAGCCTTCCATTCTTTTCTATATGATATTTTATAGTCGTATTAACTTAGTATTCTTTCTTTAATTAGTGATACACATATAGAAGGTTCTTGATTGAACATCCATATAAACAACAAATAAAACAAATATTAGATTTTCTTTCTAAGAAAATATACTATAAAAATGATGATAAATTTACTTCATTTGAGCAAGCTTTAATTTTTTATATAAATTTTATTTTTAAGCTCATTAAAGGTTATACTTTTTAATTTGAATAGATTTTTTATTTGCATCAAAAGTAATTCCATTCAGTCCTTCAAGTATTTTACCTTAAGAATAAATAATAATAATAATAATTTTACTTATTTTAGAAACACAACTATTTTCTAAAAATAACCTTTAAATCAAACAAAATTCATTCAACAAAATGTAAAAACTTTTCTAGAAAAAATTAAACAAAAAAATTTAAAAGAAAACTAATTAAAAATAAATCTAAGCAAACTTGAGTAAATGAAAAGGTTAACAAAAAATTAAGATGAACACTCAAGGCATGAAAAAAACACAATCTAAAAAATAAAACACAACGATGACAATAACTTTTTACAAAACCAACACAAAAGGATGTAAAGCTTCTTGCAATGGTTTTGTAATTATGAAAATGGTGTGGTACAGAGTTTTTGCAATGATTTTGTAAATGTAAAAAAAAAGCTTGTGACAAGTCGCAGAATGGAGTTATAAACATGAAAGTGATGTAGTATGAAAATGTGACATAGTTTTTGGATGTTGCCCTCCAAATATGTGATACAGTTGTGTTGCCTTTCCATCATGTAACACAATTATGTCACTTTTCCATCATGTGACACAATTGTGTTGCCTTTCCACCTTGCGACATAGTTTGTGTCACATCAGTCACGCCAACATTAGGCTTGTGTCACCCTTTCGATGTGAGACACAAGTTGTGTCACTTTTCCACCATGCGATACTACTTATATGTCATGCGACATCAGTCCTGTGTCGCCCTTTTAATATAAGATACAAAGAGTGTGTCGCTTCTTCATTATAAGACACATATATATCATCTTTTCAATAGACGCAACATGTACTATTTCAACTTCCGACCAGTAAATATTTTTCAAACAATCCTATTATGGTATTTACTATCTTAAACAACCCCAAAGTGGTCAAAATGCCTTCGAAGACCATCAAAATTGGGTTGCATTTAATTAGGGATCGGATTGGGTTATTTTTGGATAAAACAGGTAAAAATAAAAACAAATAAAGTTGGATTGTGTCAGGTAGGATCGAGTGGATGATATATTATCCAAACTGACCTAATAATATTATAATTATTTTATGCCAAATTCATTGAGTTTGGTCCAACTAAGGGAAATAATTCAAAACCCTAAAAGAATCTAATTGTCTTCTGATATCTTATCTTTGTGTTGCTCATCTTCTTTCCTAACCAACTTTGCGTGCCTCTGACCTTTCCATGCTACCCTAGTGCCCTTCCCTTGTTTTTTCCTATCTTTCCTCATCAATGTTATCTTCATCGCCTTCTCTCATCTTTTCTCCGTTGTGCTATTTTCATTGTTCTCCTTCCCCCATTATGCCACCATGCTTTGTCAACAAGAACTCCGGAACTTCATACCGAGACCTTTCTTTCCCACTTTATCAATGTTTTCATCCTCGAGATCCCTTTACATCCTCTACAGTGACTACTGCATCGAGTACATCAAGTTCATCATTGAAGCTTCAGATCTTGGAAAGCACTCCCTACCTTTTCTACCCCTACAGACACATATTACTCTTTGGTATTTTGGGCTGCCAATATTTATGTTTTTCTTTCTTCTAAAAATGTGAGACCATGTCCAAGTTGCAATAACCTTACCATTTTACCTACCACCCACTAACTTGTTACCTAACTAACCCAACATTAAAATCGGACGACTATTAGTCTAAAATTTAGAGGTTCGATTATCCTTGATTTTGGACTAACTTACCCAAATCCATCTGAACCCATCTAGCAAGTAGCCTTAACACAATTTAATTAGTTTCTAAACTGACTTAAGTCTCATTCAATGTATTTATGAGTTTTTTATTTTAATTTTAAAAATTATATTTATTCATTATAATTTTAAATTAACTTTTAATATATTTTTAAAATACTTTTTTAATTAAATTTTTAAATAAAAAAGAAATTTTTATTTTATTTTTTTTACTATAAATTTATTTAAACTATTAATATCATAAACAAAATTATCATTGTTGTCTTTATTTCTATTCATATTACTAAACTATTACTACCATCACTTATTACTAATTTCACTATCATTACAATTATTATTTATATCAACTCAATGTCATAATAATAATAATTTTATAATTATTTTTTAATCTTTTTAATTTTTTATTATTTTTTATTTTTGTTAAATTTTATGAATTAATAATTTTTATTCATAACTTTTCATTTATCTACTTTTAATAAATTCATAAAAAAAATAGAATGAATTTTTTATTTTTATAAAAAATTAAAATTCAAAACTAAAATTAAATTTAATTTTAAAAACTAAAAGTAATCACAAACGCAAATCAAATACCAATTTTCATTAGCAGATAAAAGTATTAATTTGAACCGTTCATTAATTTGTCATTATATCTAATGGGTAAAACCTTAGGATGCACTCATGTACTACTAAATCACTAATTTACCGTAGATGGTCTAAATTCATTCTATTACTAAAAATAGAGTCCACATTTCCCTAAAATTATCTTGAGAAGAAAAAAAAGAGAGGAATAGTCATAAAACGTGTTTTAATTACATGGGATCCTTCGAACTTGTGGCGTGCTTACATTAATTAAAGTGATTGAACACTTGGAGAAGACGTTAAACAAATTCGAACACTTCTACACAAAATAATGCTACCACTTTGAGGCATGATTCTTGGACGATTCTCAGGAGACATGGTTGACCGTATAGCTGTCTTACGGTCAAAGACTCAAAGTGGAGAAGTGTCATTTTCTTTTTTAATTTCTATTCACTTAAAGTGAGCTCGTTAACTTTTGCAACAGATTATTTATCTAATCATTTTTTTTTGTTATTCGTCTCGATTACAAGGTTGAAAGATCTTGATCCTAACATGTCTAAATTAATCTCTGTCATAGATTACATTAAAGAATGTATTTTTTATTAGAAAGTATGAAAAGTATTTTTTTAACACCCAAAGAAATAGGGACTTTAGTTGTTGTCACATGACACATTGTAAAACCTTATAGACATTAAGTAGTGTAAGTTTACAAAGTAAGGGTACACATATAACATGCTACGATATTATTACGTTCGGAGCACAGTAATGTATTAGAGGCGTATGGATGTTTTTAAGGATCAACGGGAAGCACAAATATGGGGTTGGGTATATTTACGCACCAAGGCTCTGCAACTTCTTTTTATTTTATGTTGTTTTGGAATGAGTGTTTGTTCTATTTATGAATATTTTGGTTCCTAAAATAATTATATATAATAAATTTATAATATATTTTATTAAAAAATTTATATTACTTAAATGCAAGATTGTCTATAAGAATATATAATATGAAAATAATTCTTATTAGCTATCTTTTAAGATTAAGTTTAATTTCAAACTCCAATTCTAATATAATATCAAAATTTATTTTAAATTTATGGTTAATGGACCATTTATAAATGTTTAAGTTTGAAAATTTTATGCTCCATATATTCAATATTAAATATTAGAGAGTGTATTAAAAAATTTTACATTAATGAAAGAAGAAACCTACTATATAATATTGAGGCTTCCATCATAATATAAAATAAAATTTTAAGGTTAAATTAAGTTCTAAAACTTAATTTTAATATGTTTAAAATTTATTTAATTTTTTCTTTCTATTCTATTACTTATTTTTCAAAAAATTCTCCTTCTTATTATGGTAATTTTCTCTTATATTATAATAATTGTTTATAAAGTATTTATCCGAAGTCTAAATAGAAGTATAGTGTTATGCTGCGTAACTATCGCGACATCTATATGGCAAAAATATCTCCGAATAGATAAAATTGTTATCGAACTGCATCTTTATGTAATTTAATTTTTTATTTCAAAATAAGTAATGTATTTTCTTAAATTCTTTTAATTTGTAAGATTTACCATTTTGTTCTTCAATTTTTCTTTTAATTATTAGGTTCTATTATTTGTAAAACTAAAACAAATGTGGTCACAGCATCTATTCTTTTACCTAAAAATCATTAAATTATCATTTTTATCTCAATAATTAGAGTTTACGATGGATTTAGAATATAAATAATTGCAAACATTAGAACTAAAATATTTACTG
This sequence comes from Canavalia ensiformis, assembly GCA_026541065.1. Classification (NCBI taxonomy): domain Eukaryota; kingdom Viridiplantae; phylum Streptophyta; class Magnoliopsida; order Fabales; family Fabaceae; genus Canavalia; species Canavalia ensiformis. The sequence continues at coordinate 472,740 of JAMKYM010000475.1, forward strand.
ATAATTTGATAAAGCTTGAAAGATTTAATAAGATGTCATTTTAGAGTTTAAAGGAGAAAAAGTTAAATTTTTTTATTTTAGGTGAATTTGAATTTTCGATTAATGAGTTTTAAGTAGAATAATGTTTAAAAAAATTTAATAGATTTAATTTGCGAAATTTTAAGGGAAATATAAGAATTTAAGGTTTAGATAGAATAAACTCGGCTGCAAGATTAAATTTGCTTAATTTTAAAAATAATATAATTAAATAAAAAATTAGTAGAATAAAATTGCATGCAATATGTAATGAAAGGAACGAAAAATATAATCAAGCTAAAAAAATTATTTCATTCATTCATATTTATTTATGTCCAAGGAGAGAATAAAATTATAGAAATTAAGAAATTCAATCATTATAATGTAATTATTATATAAATTTGTAATCTATCCTTTTATCTATTTGATTAGAATAGTTTAAATTCCCCAGCCTTTTATTCGTACAAATCTTTTAATTATTAAATAAAGAAACTATTAAATATTTTTAAAATAATAAATATATTAATTATTTTTATTTAATAATTATCGTGCAAGGTAGATGGAGGATAATTAGAATAATATGTAGAAAAATATAGCAAAGCTCATTTAATTTAACTACAATATTTTTATTTATTTTTATTTATTTTTATCTTCATGTTTATTTTTTATATGGATAAGAAAGTATTGTTAAAAATAATAATTAACACTGCCATGAATTTCTATACAAATAAATAATTAGTAACTAAATCTACCATTTTTCTTAAAAGATGGTGTTAAATAAAAATAAATACGTTTAATGTCTTAAAATATAAAAATTATTAATTTTTATTTAATAATTAAGAAAATATAAAAATAATATTTTAAAATTATACATAAAATTATAATAAATATTTTTAGTTAAATTGATTTAATTGATAAATATTAAATTTATAATATATAAAAAAGGAATTACGTTAATATCTTTAAAATTTATAAAAAAAAAATTATTTGATATCTTTTTATTTTTTTAATATAAATCTTTCATAATTTATATAAAGATGGAACACTGTATATTTTTTAAGTATATAACTTTACATAAATATTTTTTAATTTTTTATAATATTTTAGACAAAAATTAAAATAATATAAAAAATTAAAAATATCAAATAATTTTTTAATAAATTTTAGAGAATATTAATATAATTTATTTTATATCAAATTATAAATTCAAATTTTAAGGATTGATGTCAACATTTTTAATAAATATTTTGTAAATACTTTCATAAATATTTTTTAAACTGAGTCAGGCCTTGATCCTAAAATATCGCTCAAATTCAACTTATTTAATTTTTTTGAAAAGTATTAAGAAACAAACTATTCCAACATGATAATAACTGGTAGGATGATCTAGTAATGACATTCGCACGAGCACTGTTAAAAGAAGATGGCTCGAGCACTGTTATGTAAGAAAAAAATATAAATCTACCATCGCATAGTGAATAGTGATATACATCTTGTTATACTTGGTCGTTTTCAAATTTTGTGGCACTTTTAACCACCCCTAAATTATTTAAAAAAAAAAAAATGGTGGTGGTAACATAAATATTATAGTATTTATTATGGTAAAGCAACCTGCATAGCTGAAATAAGTGATGGTTGATGACTATTGACAAGTGTAGCAAGAAGATTTTGCAACATAGGCTTGCCCAACATGATCAACTTATTAAAGAAGCGGGTCCAAACCTCAACTGCGGAAGTTAGATGAGATCAGATTAGATTAAGACTGATTTTGACATATAAAAGATTAATAAAGTCAATAAATTTGCAATTATATATTAAATGAAAATATTTTTAAAAAGTACTGATGAATTTAAAAAATATTTTATTAAAAGTATGATATATAATTTTATTGATATGATATATTTATTTAAAATTTAACAATCATAATCAGATAAACATGAATTAAAATAATAATTTTAAATTTAACTTATATTAAATACAAAACATATTTAAATTTTTTACAATATATCAATATTAAAATTTTAAAATCAAAATAATATTTAAAAAATAAAAATTACAAATAAATAAAATTTATCTGTCTCCATAGTTAATTAGAGTCTTTATTGTTGAACCAGAGTATTCTGAGAATCTCACTCATAAAGTTGCGTGACTTTTTCTATATTAGTTATTTTGTTAAACATTGCTTTATTTTAAATTTTAAATATTAACATATTATAAAAATTTAAAAATATCTTTATTTTTAGTTAAACTAAATTTAAAATTATTATAATTTAAATTAATTTGAATTTGAATTTTATTTTTAAATTTTAATTATAAAATTAATAAATATATTATGTTATGATTTTAAAAATTATTATTTTTTAAATTTTAAAATTTTTATATCTTTGATTTCTAATTAATATAATATAATATTTATTATTAATAATAATAAATATAATCACCAATAATAAAAAAATTTACTATTTTTTCATTTATTTTATTGATAAATTTATTTAATTTAAAAAATACTAATATACCAGACAACTTGCCAATTGCTTATTACAGGAGAGTCTGGACTTAACAATAATGGGAGTAGTTAATAAAAATATTACGAGGATTCTAATTTAATATATAGAGATAAATTTTTATTTCTTAAATATTAATTTAATTTAAATTTTAAATATTAATATATTATAATAAATTTAAAAATATTTTTATTTTTAAATAATTAAAATTTTAAAATTATAAAAATATTAATCAATCTTAATTTTATTTTTAATTTCAACTTTTAGTATATATGATATCAATAAAAATTATGATTCTAAAAATTAAATTTTAATTTTAAAAATTTTATAATATCAAATACTTATTAATGTAATATTATAATTTTATTATTAATAATAAAAATATATAATATTTATTTATTTTTAATTAAAATTTAAAAATACTTATGATAAATAAATTTTAATAAATAGTGCTAAATTACCATAAAATTTTATTATAAGGTTTAAACATTTAAAATATAAGTATTAATTTTCTTTATTATTTTGTAGAATTTAATTTCTTATTTTATAAAATTTATCTAATTTTAATTTCTCTATCAACGAAGTTGTATTAATAATAGCGTAGCTAATCGCAAGTCACACGGCATAAATGAGTTTATCTGAGCTATCTATACCCAATTCTATTCTACATGTTACCCTGTTCTGATTCCAAACCTTTGGTCATCATGTACTCCTCTGGCAACTCAGGAGGGCCACATTCGTTGTCAAGATTGAGTATCTTATCTTCAAGTTCGGTGGCAATGAAAGCTTACAATGAAGGATACATACTCAAGGAAGTAGGGGTATTTGTGATTAACTTTGAATTAATTTAAATATCATATCAAATCCGATTAAATCCAACCATTAAGAGCAGTTTTGACGGAATAATTTGATTTTTATATCTTTATTTTTAAATATGAATTTAAAATTTAAAAAATATAGAAGTACCCTGTAATCATAATAAAGATTAATTTAAAGTATCTATTGCCACATATAAATTATAAATACTTGGGTTTGGGAAATAGGCACGAGCCCACCATAGATTTGGAAACAGTTTAGAAGAAATTTGTGGATTCATGAGTACCATCCTCCGTCTAGGGAGATTAGTGTTGCTTGGTAAGGTGGAATCAATTAATCAGACTTCTTTTATTAAGTGTTAGTTTGATTTTGCAAATTGATTTCTTTTGCTCTTCTTGAATTTACTAGAAGTATGTCCGGTACATAGATTTTGCAGGGAATACCAATGTCTCTGGGGACCGAAAGTTTAATTCGTCTCTGTATTTATTTCCCCTCTCTCGCCGGCCAGTACACCGGGGAATGTGTCTAGCAAAATTAAACTTTAGGAATTTAGATAAAAATATGTATTGGAAGGAAAAAAAAATACTAAGAATTAATGCTTATATGTTGTTAATTAAAAGCATGACACTTTTTTATATTTAATAGTGTTAATAATGGAAAACTCAATTAAATTCTTTTAAATTATAATAATTTAATTTAAAACTTAAAATTATGAAATTTAATTAAATTTAATAAAACTATTAATTTAACGATAAAATATATCATTTTTATATGATATGCCAGAATTAAAAATAATAATTTAAAATTTATTATGATAATAATAATCTTAAAATATAATTTATAATTTTATTTGGTAACTTTAAATTTAAATTGTTTAAAATAAAAAATTTAAATATTTAATGAAAAGAAATTATATAATTTAATGTAAAGAATAATATTTTTTAAATAATATAATATTAATTATTACTAGTAAAAATAAATTTATTTTAATTGTTATTACTACAATAATTTTTATATTTTTAAAAAATTAAAAGTTATAATAAATATAATTTTTAAAATTATTATTACAAAAATTAATAATTTTTAATACAAGAATCACTAAATTATTTATCCAGGTCTTAATTCATTCAAGATATAAATAATTTAGATTAATATTATTAAGTTAAAAACATAAAAATCATCTATTGAATTTAATAGTGTATAAAGGATATTAGCAACCACTAACTTCATGATTTTTTGTTATTTATTTTATAATTTTATCGTATAGTAGTCACATATATTTTTGATATATTAGTTATTCTTCATTTTTTATGTTAGCAACCATTTTTTCTCCACATATAGTAATGTAGAGATGGAAGGAGGTAATTCTTCTGAATCAACAGACGTTGTACTTAGATAAAGATAGAGGAGTAATGGAGCCGAATACAAACCTTAACTTGGAAGCGCCACCTCTTAAGGAGGATGAGTTTCTTCTCCACTACCATGAGCTGCCATGGATGAGTAAGTTCCTCAACCTCAAGTCTGGTTTTAGAGGAGGAAAGGGGAGAGAAAAACTCTTAAAAATCTAAGCGAAAAACTCATCATTTCATTCAAATGAATCTTATTATACCATTTACACATATAAAGCCTTTATTTATAGGCAAGGGTGGTGCCTTATATGGTGCGACTATGGATCTACCTCTAGAATGAGGTTTTAGGCTTGGATTACAAGCCCAAAGAGTGCCTATCTTCCTCCACATGTGCAACCCAAGTTGAGTTAGGAGAAGCCCAAAATGTCCAATGCTAAAATACAAAGGAAAAGACTTAATCTCATACACTGTGTTGTGTCTGGTACTTATATAATACAAAAGAATCCTAAACCTAGTCTAAAATGTGTAGGATCAATGGGGAGGTGGATTGAGCCTAAGGGTGAGTCTCCCAAAGATCCAAGAAGGTCTCTACCTCTATCTATAACTTCTTGGCCCTAGCCCTAGTACTAAGCCCAATAGGCCTGAGAATCTTGCCTGAAGAATGAGAGTGCTCTAGTGTAGGTCTAAATATCTCTAAGAATGCCTCTGCATCATATAGTAAGGTCAATTCACATTGTAGTGTCTTTAAGTAATAAAATCATACATATATAGAACATGACAGAGAGGAAGTGGGATAAATCGTTTAGGTAAGAGTTACAAAGGAGTAGTATATTACAAAATATAAACATAGCAAATGGGTCCTATGACCATTACAAGAATTTCTTATAATATACAATGCATGAATGCATTTACTTCATTATCCTCTACACAAGTCTATATGATAATAAACTCAGGATTAGATTGAGGTTTGATATATCTCATACCACAATAAGTCTCACTAATTTGGAGTTGATTATTCCTATGATATGCAATATGTAGGTAGACCTAAATTATAATCCTTTTATCAAACAACAGGGGTATCGAGATCCCATTTTGAAATCAAAGTATGCTCTCGACAATAGTATCTTCATCATTCCACAACATCTCATAAAACCATGAAATGCCTCAACATCGTTAGGATCTCGTCAAAGCAGTTAACTCTAAGAAGGCAATCTCATTTACATGGAGTAACCTCAGACCATCAGTGTAACATCCTAAAATGAAGTTTGTTTTACACTTAAGTCGTATTTGCGATTTCATTATTAGACTATCACTTCATGATACAGAATTCCTTTAAAAAATTACTTGTGTTGAAACTATAGTAAAATTTTTATTTTAAAGAAAACATTATTAGAAATGCAAGCCTCATCGATTTTATTTGACTGATTTTGTGACATTCATTGCTATGCTAAGTAAACAAAAAAGTTAACAACCCATGTAACACCATAATAATGATACTCATCCTACGCTTAAGTCATATCTTGGATTCACTATTAGTTTGTTACTTCATGATACAGAATCCATTTATAAAATTACTGTTATGGAAATATGATATAATTTTTTTCTTTTAAAATCTTAGTTGAAAATGCGAGTCCTGTTGTAATAATCAACGTAGTATATAATTAACATTCTGACGTTATCACTCATGTCAATTTTAAAAACTTGCATTTTGTTACTTATCATGGTATACATTCATTTCAATAACAATATTTACATTATTAGTTAGATAAATAATAAAACCCACAAACAATAATAAGTCTTCAGTGAGTCCTTTAAACAAATAAAGGCTTCAATGACATTATAAGATCCTTTATGGCTTATATAAAGTTGGAAAAAGTAGTATAAGATCTTTTATAACTCTTCTGCATTCCATTCCGCATTGATCTCTAGTTCGGGTTATTCATTTCACATAGAATGTTGTCACAATGAAGAGTATGATCAAACTTTGAGAATGAAATGAGAGGTAAGGAGTGAGAAATCATAGTTTCTCAGTAGATGTCTACCCTAAGATTGACATCATCATTTCTAACTCAACCACTTCAGTTTATTAAGAAAAGATGACAAACATACAAATTCAATTATTAATTTTAAAAATTATTCTTACTCTCTTTTTAATAATAGCAGAACTTCAATCTCATACAACATGCATTTCATACATATTCTGAATCACTTTTCATATAAAGTCTCTTAAACATAAATCTCATGCCTTCTTTAGATCACTTTCTCATCATAACATAGATATTGCCTGACTTTTACTTAGTTTAGGCCTTAATCATAATCGTTCTTATTCTCTAGTCATCTTCTCAGTAACAATTTTATTTAAGGTATAGTATTAACAATTTATTCAAACAATATCTTTCACTTGTCTACCACTCCATCTTCTGATCTTAGATATGAGCTCATTCTGAATAGTTATCACCATAATAAATTTGGGAGATCTACGGTTTCCCCATAGAAGGATTTATTTGAATCCCTATTGATATGATTCACCCCCACGTGAATGATTCGGAAAACAGAAACATTAATTGGAACATTTTGAAAATCAAGATATAATAAGGAACCTGACACAAACCACAACTTGTCGGAGAGTACCTAAGTTATCAAAGAGAAACGTAACCCTTACCGCAACCTGCCGGAAGAAGCAATGTTATCAAAGGGTGGTTTTCTTTCTTAAGAACCAAGGAAAACTCGACACAAATCGCGACCAGCTGGAGAGCATTGAAGTTACCCCGACCTGCAGGAAGAACCAACGTTATGAAGGGTAGTTTTATGCCCAAAAATAAAGGAAATCAACTCACACAAAGATGAAAACTCTCAAAGAGAAGTATTATTATTCATCAAAATTTATTTACATTGAATCCCTAAACCACATTATATAGAAAACCTAGTTGCCTTAAATTGTAAGAAAAATCAACTAATTAAAACAAATAACAAATTCTAAAGAAATCCTAATTAAATTGTAAATCAATATAAATTCTTAATTTGATTTACAAATAATTAAAATAAGTTACTCGCAAATCAATATCAAATCCTAATATAATTTAAAGTAAATCAAATACAAATAATAAATTCAAATATTTGATTATAATAACTCTTTATGTCATATTTTCATCCCAGATCTTCAATTGTTTGACGTTGCACAGTAATATTAAGGAATTTTGTTTGTCTTTTCTTAAATTTTGACCAAAATTTTATATAACAAGTCTTTAAATAAACTTAAATCTTTATCATTCTATTTTTTTTTAAAAAGATTCATCCTCAAATCAAATCCTAAAATTTCATACAAAAAATCTTTAGATAGACTAATCAGATATCTATCATTCCTTACTTCTTCAAAAGGATTCGTCTTTACATCAAACTATTCATCATGCATATTTATTGAATTTTTTTTAATGATAATTTTTTTCTATACTTTATTTGTATTTTAATATCTTTGTAATATAAACAAGCTTTTATGTTCATTATTATGTTGATTGATGAATAAAATTTATTATTATTAATATTATTTAAATTTTTATTGTAATGTATAACAAATCTCAACTTATGTTATGTAGAATAAAATCTTGTCCTATTTCTAGATAAGTTAAAGAATAAGATAAATACATGATTGGTTAAACTTATAAAATTATATTTTAATTCTTCAAACTAATTTTAATTTTTAACTTATCGCAAGCTTTGTGTTTTATAATTTATTGGTGTTATATTAAATCTGAATCATATCACTTCTTCTAATAATCATAAGATCATTTCCTTTTATAATTAATTACTGAGAAATACTACTTTCATACCTTATCTCCAAAGTGCATGAATAGAAAATATTTATAATTTAAATATTATTTAGTTTATAAAAATACTTTTTATTTTTATTTAATTTTAATTTTAATTTATAAAAATTTTATCTTAGTTTTATTTTATTTTTATTTTTAAGTTTTTGTAAAAAAATATAAAATAATAAAAAATAAATTTATTTATTTATTTAATATAATATTTTAATTCAACCACACATGATCAACGAAATATCTTTTTGTGCACGTTACAAAGAGTCTCGATTAACAAGATATAAATAAAGAAAAATATTCTTCATAAAAAATCATTAAATCACTTAAAGTTAATATAACAAAAGTCTATGAAGTTAATATTTTATTAAAATTAATTTGATTACAATTTTTAATAGTTAGTATTAATGTTTATATTAAAAGTTAATATATTATTTTTTATATTATAAAATCTTGTATAATAAAATAAATTTTGAAGGTGTATTTTTAAAAGTATATAATGATGATAATTATACTATTATATATATATATATATATATATATATATATATATATATATATATATATATATATATATCTTGGTTTTCAATAACTATAAAATTGAAAAGAGTTTTTTTTTTTCAATACCAATTTGTATCAAGTCGAGCTATCAGTTCTTTGAAAACTAATCCTGATTTCACCACTCTTTCTACAAAAAGAATTTTAGGGTAAAAGAAAACTTTTTCAAAACTAGGTTTATCCTTTTAAGAGATTTTTGTGCAAGAAGTCACGACAAGAAACTGACGTGACTGAGTTGAAACAAGTGCGAGAGAGGAAGAATCCATTTCTTTTAAGATCTACGACAATTTTTTTGTTCTCAAATGCGTAATAGCCTATGAAAGTAAGGATTTAAAGAAATTGGGTCCCATGCCATGCAATCTAATTTTTTTGTCCCAATATTTTGTTTGATTCTTTACTCATTAAAAGTCATCAATTTTTTAAAATATTTTAACTACAAAACTATATATTTAACTACATAATTTAAATGATATATTTATTTTTAGCATCATATTTATTTTTATTTTTTTTTAAGATATTGACTGTTTGGAGGCTCGCCATTAATTTTATTGGAGGGACATTATAGAATTACCTTATCTGTCATTTGTAAATTGCTTTTGATTATATACAATCTTAACTTACTTGATCTTGTAGGATTTTTAATTCTATAAACTTTTTATATATAGCTTTTAAATCCTGTAAATTTTTTTTTATCCTGATCCATAAAATTAAAGTTAAATAGATATGAGCTGTTCCATTTTACAGCTCTAGCTCTAACTTCGAGATTCCTTCAATTTCAGCCTCTCGTTCCAATGCAAATTTAATTCAATGTAGCTGAATCATAGCTTCAAAATTGATCCACTGTGCGTTAAAATTTATTACACGCAGAAGAAATACCATCTGTGCAGAAGGAATCTAAATGCGAAAGTGGAAGACAAGACAAATAGGCACAGCATAAAGAGTATTAACTTTCCAAAATTGAAATTGAAAGCGATTGGCAAATTTGACAATAGACAATAGCAAAGTGCAGGTGGAATTAGCCATGTACGTGGAGCAATGGATGTAGGATTTGTGAACATGCTATAATGTAAAGTAGCTTAGTTGAGGCTGTGGTGTCAATTTGCATGTATTGCAATTTACACGTATTTTTTCTTCTTCTCGAAAGTAGAATGTTGCATTATGAATATATTTCAATTAAATTTTAAAATATTTACTCACAATAAAAATATTTTTTATTTTATAACTTTATTAAATTTTAAAATAAACATACATTCAAAATATGCTAGTATAAATTTAAATGTACAACAGTGTGATATAAAACAACTAAACCCATGGAGATGTGGTTGGTGGTACTTGTTTCTATTTGTCTTTGCGTGCTCATGATCAAGGCTCTCCCCTCTCGTCACCTACCTCCAGGACCTCTTCACCTTCCCATAATCACTAACATTCTTTGGTTGCGAAAATCGTTCTCAGAACTTGAACCAATTCTTCGAAGCCTCCATGCCAAACATGGCCCTATCATCACTCTCCACCTTTGGTCTGGTCCCAACATTTTTATTGCTGATGGCTCCCTTGCCCACAAAGCCCTAATTCGAAACGGTGCCGTTTTCGCTGGTCGCCCCTCAATCGTTGCTAACAAAAACATTCCAATAAGTGACCAACCTAACATCACCAACTCTTTCTATGGCACCACGTGGCGTGTCTTGCGTCGCAATCTCACCTCCGTGATGCTTCATCCATCCCAGGTCAAATCCTTTTCTGGAATACGCAAGCGGGTCTTGGATGACCTTCTGAACCGGTTGAAATCCGATGCAGAGTTAAATCATTCCGTTAAGTTCATCGACCATGCTCAACATGCCGTGCTCAGCTTGCTAGTTCTCATGTGTTTTGGTGAAGACGTCGACCAGAAAAAAATCCAAGAGATCAAACACCTTCAGCGTCTTGTAAATGTTGGCTTTAGCGGATCCGGTGTGCTAAATTTCTTGCCAAAAGTGATCTCTAGCACGTTGTTCAGAAAACGTTGGCAAGAGTTATTGCACCTTCGGAAGGCCCAAAAGGGTGCGTTGGTTCAACTAATAGATGCAAGAAAAAATGCTATAGAAAATAAATTGAGTATGAACGAAGAGGACGGTGGACCTAATGAACGCGTTATTTATTACGTGGATACTTTGTTGAATTTGCAGTTGCCAGAGGAGAATCGCAAGCTTAATGAAGATGAGGTTCTTGCATTATGCTCAGAGTTTCTTATTGCAGGCACAGATACAACTTCAACGGCTTTGGAGTGGGTAATGGCGAATTTGGTTAAATGCAGAGATGTGAAACAGAGGCTTGTGGAGGAAATTGGAAGGGTGATAGGGGATAGAGAGGAAAAGGAAGTGAAAGAGGAAGATCTGAATAACTTGCCATATCTGAAGGCCATAATTTTGGAAGGCCTAAGGCGCCACCCTCCTTCACACTATGTAGTGCCACACGCAGTGACTGAGGATGTGGTTTTGAATGGTTATTTGATACCCAAAAAAGGGACAGTTAATTTTATGGTGGCAGAGATAGGTTGGGACCCGAGAATGTGGGAGGATCCCATGGCATTCAAGCCTGAGAGGTTTCTTAGGAGTGAGTTTGAGGGATTTGACATCACTGGGAATAAAGGGATAAAGATGATGCCGTTTGGTGCTGGGAGGAGAACTTGTCCCGCCTATAACATGGCAATGCTCCATTTGGAGTACTTTGTGGCTAATTTGGTTTGGAATTTTGAATGGAAGGTCCCAAATGGAGGTGACATTGATTTGTCAGAGAAACAGGAATTTACTATGGTCATGAAACATCCACTGCAAGCTCAAATTCATGTCAGGATCTGAGATCATCACTACCGAGTCTGCAGACCTTTTAACTATCTCATATATTGTAAAAGAATGGCAATAATTTATCTATCTATTTACTTACACTAATAATATTCATGCTTACAATAATTTATATTTCGATACATTTACATCTTAAATACATATACAACTAAATTTATAATTTTTTATTTTATTTTTTAAAAAATAAAAAAAATTAGCGACCATTTAAAAGTGAATTCGAATGTATGTCCCGTGCAAGTGTACAATTTTTTTTCATTTAACCAAAAAAAATGCAGCAAAAAATTTTAAAAGTGAATTCGAATGAATGTTTAAAACAAATTTTGAAGAACCTGTCATATCTCTGAAGCCCAAGCCTCCCCTTCCTTTTGTCTTGCAAAGTTTTTTTCATGAGATCCAATGGATTTTTCTCTCTGTTTTCTTTTTTTCCATCAAAAGTTTGCCATCATAGATTCCATAGTGTCACATACTCCCATGGAAATCCAGAAGCAACTCATTACATATGTTAGAATAGCTTGGTCTACATTCATCATTTTTTGGTATGGTCTATTAAACATAGAACTTGAGTAATCAATATTTGAAAATATTGATTAAAAAATTAACAAATAATTTTAAAAATATTAAATTGTACTAAAAATTATAAAAAGATGACATTAATAATATTCTTTAATTTTTAAGTAGTACTTTTATATTCATATGTTTAATGTTTTCTTTCATCCATCTTTAATTTATTTTTTATTATATCCTATCATTTATTATAATATATTTATCACATTTATTATATCATATTTGAGCATTAATTAAAATGTAGCCATGGGTTGATGAGGCCTTCCTTTTTTAGCACCTAACACTAGAGGTGGGCAGACAACCGCTACCCCTTGAAGCTCACAGCGGCTAACGCACTTTCAATGTAATCGGACGGGTAGGATTCGATCTTGGAGAATGCAGATAAACATGAACGGTTACACGCGTTATAACGGTCGAAGACGGATTGCAAGAATTTCATCGAAATCTAATTCCGATCGACGACTTACATCTCTTTATTCTTTTTTTTCTTTTTTTTTTTTCTAATTCTTCTGTATTTTTTTCTCCATTTTTTCCCTAATTTTCTCGCTACGTTCATTGGTTATGTTCTACTTCGTTTTTTCATTTTTATAGTTTTCTGCTTTTTTGCATCTTTTTCTGCATCATGATCTTCTATATTATGTATTTTCCTGCAATTTCCTTTGCCATTTTCTTTCTCGATATGACTTCTAAAACCAGCTATACTCACATGCATAATTCCTTGACATAAAATGAAAACCAAATAAGTTGTCATTTGTATCGATAAATAACCGTGTGTATTTTTGTGAAATTAATTCTCAAGAGTTCTCAATTTTTGAGTGCAAAACCGCCTCAACCTGACCGATATCCACTCCTCCTTGAAACGATACCCTCCCCTGCCTAATAGCTAACAGAGACAGCTACCTGCCTAAAACCTAACAGGGACAGCTGCCATGTGCAATTTATGGAAGGTAGGCCCCACAAATTAATTTTTGTTCTTTTCGTCACCACTAAGTACTCATGTAGTACCTGGTGTACACTATCGCTTACTTTTCAGTTACAACTCTTTGTTTGGTCCTCGAAACTCATGGGGACTTGGTGCATCATCTTTGTTTCTCTTTGTCTTTGCATGCTCATCATCGTCATCAGAGCCCTTCGTTCTCATCACCTGCCACCAGGACCTCTCCACCTTCCAATTATCAGCAACATCCTCTTCCTGCTAAAACCGTTCTCCCAACTTGAGCCAATTCTTCGGAATCTCCATGCCAAACATGGCCCTATCATCACTCTCTACCTTTGGTCTGGCCTCAACATTTTCATAGCCGATCGCTCCCTTGCTTACCAAGCTTTAATTCAAAATGGTTCCGTCTTCGCTAACCGCCCAAACTTCCTTTCTAACAAGAACATCACTAATGACCAACTAAACATCTCCTCCTCCGCCTACGGCACCACGTGGCGTGTCCTGCGCCGCAACCTCGCCTCCGTAATGCTTCACCCTGCCCGGTTCAGATCCTTTTCCGGAATACGCAAGCGAGTCTTGGATGACCTTCTGAACCTGTTTAAGTCTGAAGCTGAATCAAACCATTCAGTTATTAAAGTCAGAGACCACATTCAACATGCCATTTTCTGCTTGCTAGTCTTTATGTGCTTTGGCGAAAGTGTTGACGAAGAGCGCATTAAAAACATCAAACACCTTCAACGACTTCTAATTTTAGGCTTTCGCAGATTCAGCGTGCTGAATTTCTTGCCGAAAGTGATCTCTCGCTTGTTGTTCAGAAAACGATGGCAGGAGTTGGTGCACCTTCGAAAGGCACAAAGGGATGCGTTGGTTCAACTAATAGAAGCAAGAAAAAAGGGAATAGAAAATAGATTGAGGAGCAGGAACACAGAGAACAGTGATCTTAATGAACGCGTCATTTGTTACGTGGATACTTTGTTGAATTTGCAGTTGCCAGAGGAGAATCGCCAGCTTGATGAGAGTGAAGTTGTTACATTATGCTCAGAGTTTCTTACTGCAGGCACTGACACAACTTCAACAGCTTTGGAGTGGGTGATGGCGAATGTAGTTAAATACAGAGATGTGAAACGGAGGCTTATGGAGGAAATTGGAAGGGTGATGGGAGATAGAGAGGGAAAGGAAGTGAAAGAGGAAGATCTGAAGAAGTTGCCATATCTGAAGGCCACAATTTTGGAAGGTCTAAGGCGCCACCCTCCTACGCACTTTGTAGTACCACACGCAGTGACTAAGGAAGTGGTTTTGGATGGTTACTTGATCCCCAAAAAAGGGGCAGTTAATTTTATGGTGGCAGAGATGGGTTGGGACCCGAGAGTTTGGGAGGATCCCATGGCATTCAAGCCTGAAAGGTTTCTTGGCATTGAGTCAGAAGGATTTGACATTAGGGGGAATAAAGAGATAAAGATGATGCCGTTTGGGGCTGGGAAGAGGATGTGTCCTGCCTTTAACTTGGCAATGCTCCATTTGGAGTATTTTGTCGCTAATTTGGTTTGGAAATTTGAATGGAAAGCTCCAAATGGAGGTGACATTGATTTGTCGGGGAAACAGGAATTTACTATGGTCATGAAACATCCACTACAAGCTCAAATTCATGACAGGATCTGCGATCATCTCTCGTGAGTATGATACTACTTTCAAATATCACAAATGTTTTGGGGAAAAAAAGAAACTCCAATATATATTACTTCATGTATTAAAATTAATTATATATATATATATATATATATATATATATATATATATATAATCTGTTATTTTTAATGGTTTATAACAAATGTTATTAACATCATTTTAAAAATATGGAAGTCTTACTTATGTTATAAATGGATTTGATATTTTTTAACTATCGAGAAAACGGCTAAAAATAATGAATTTATTTTTTAAAAATTATTATAAATATAAAAAAAATTGTTACAATTTTTAATTTAAAAATATGCATAAAAAACTTTAAAAAATTATAAAAAAAGAAAAAATAATATAAATTTTTCTTTTAAAAAATAAACTAAAAATTAAATGACACCTCAAATTTGTAATAAATAAAGGTGAATTATCAATGACATGTGTTAATTAAAGTTTAATCAAATTTATAATAAATAATCACATTTATTTACATTTAAAATTTTAAAGTGTTAATTGATTATATAAAATATATAATTCATTATGTAACTTGATATATAATTAAGTTAACCATTATTTTATATATAAATAATTATAATATTTTTTGTAATTAATTATAGTTTTTTAATTAATTATTATTTATAAATCGAATAATCAATTAAAAAAATTATGATTATTTTTATATAAAATAATAATTAATTTAATTATATAATTGATTATGTAATAATTATATATTTCTGTTTATCAATTAATTAAGATAAATTTGAAACTATAAATAGATGTATTTAACGTAGGTAAGGTTGGTCATAATTTTTGTAAGAAAATTGAGATTCGTTGTAAACGTTGTCATTTTTCTTTTCAGACCTCACTGCTTCAAAAGAAATTCTTCAACGAGGTGATTAACTTAAAAGTTGGGGGATATATCTACCAATGCCAAAGGAAAGGAATTGAATGTTCAGTTTCGATCTAATATTTTGCAAGTAATTTACGAAGTGAATTTACACTTATTTGATATCTACTTAATTACTTCAAGAATAGAACAGAACATATGAATAAAAGGTTCGTTTCATTTTATGCTGAAAATCGGAATAAATTTACTAATAAAAAAATAAAAAGAAAATAACAATCCAAACAAATGATCTTAGGATGATATTTTTACATATAATTTGTCAAAAACATGAACCCACAGTACTCATCTACCACTTCATGCTTTAAAATATTGTGCTCATATAAAATTGCTGAATGTACCTAAGATAAAAAAAAGAAAGTTATATCCAAGTGAAAGCCAAAGCTTTTGAGGGCCATATTGATATTTAGGTATCAAAAATAAAAAAATTAATATATACAAACTTGATATGGGATATGAAAAGAAAGCAAGAGATTCTAATCGAACAAAATTTATAAAAAACAAGAAAATATATTAATAATTTAACAAATCATGAACTTATTATTTGTAAACACTTAATTATTTTCGAGATCCAATTTAAGTTAATTAATAGATAAACCTCAATTAAAAATTTAAAAATTTCATAGAAATAAAGAAAACAAAACATAAAATCTGAAAAAAAATAAAATAAAATAAAAAATATAAAATAAATTTAAAAACCAGAAAATCAAAAATTCTGGAAATTGAAGTAAATAAAATTCTGGAAAAGGAAAAATTTAGAAAAATTAAATTAAATTTTTTAAATCAAACAAGAATTAAATAAAGAAAATAAATAAAATCAGAAAAATTAAAAAGAAAAAGAACTAAAATCAAAATAAAATTAGAAATAAAAAAAACTACAAATAAGAATTTAAGGAATTTGGGAAGAATATGAAATTCAAAAAAAATAAATAAAATTGAAAATAAAAATCGGGAGAATTAATAAAATTTATAAAATAATAAAAATAAAAAATAAATCAAAACGAAAATAATAAAATCTGGAAAATTAAACAAAAGAAAAAATAATAAATAAGGTCATATAATAAAATAAATAATAATAATAATAATAAAATTAAAATAATAAAAAACAGAAATAAAATTTATTTTTTAAAAATCTGGAAATCAAAAAACAGAAATTAAAAGAATAAAAAAACAAAATAATTTTTAAGAAAAGAGAAATGGAAAAAACAGAAAAAGTTTTTTTTAACAGAAAACAGAAAACGGTTTTTTGAAAAACAGAAAAAGGGACCTTGGGTGGGAATCTTGGTAGCGGAGAGAGACCTTAGAGAACTTTGGCTTTTGGCTTCTCTTGGACGTGCGATACACATAATTGAAAGGAAGAATAGAAGAAAAAGGAGCTCAGGGGATTTTTCAAGAGAGGACTAAGCAGTCTTCTTCTCCCTGGGGGAACAATGGCAAAAGAGGGGATGATTGACGTTGAATAAGGGAACAGTTCTTACACCTCTGATACTGGAGCATTACCTAGGCTAGATTTCTTGGATCACCTCGCCTGCGATGTAACTTGTTCAGCGAAATACAGGTTAGATATAAACGTATCTTAGCTATCCTTTCTTGATTTGGATACATGAATCTATTTGACACCATATGATTCTTCCTTGCCGAATATGAATCTCAAAATTATCTGCTATGTAAAGGTTACTTGGCAATTTGATTATCAGAAGGTTTGATATTCTGTTATATGCGATCACTGCCAATTTATAATAAAAGATGAGGACAAGAACTAGATTTTTTCCCCCGTCATATAACAAAGCATGGAACTTTCTTAATATATGGGTCATTGTTTCAAGTTGGTAAATGAATGTTAATTAAGAGTAGAGGGATCGAAATCAATCTCCAGTTGGTCACTATGCCTCAAGGCGAGCCTGTTGCATTCAAAGATATTCATCTACAAGATTCTGTTAGGAATATGGGCTCTTCCTAGAGGAACATTGGAACCAGAAACAGGGGAAGGGGAGGTGCAAGCAGGGTCATGCTAACAGCAAATGCATGAATACAGGGTATGGCTTTTATTCTAGAATGGGGTGTCATAATGTCAAAAGAAGGCTTAGCATAGTGGTGGACACGCTGGATTGCAAACCTGAGGTCCCCGCTTCGAAACCCACCAGAGGCATTTTCTTTACAAGAGGCGCTCAGGGCAATTACTATACTCCAATTACTATACTACGTAAGCCTTGAATTTCCCATTGCACCGGGGAATACGTAGGAGCAAGATCAAGTCCTGTCAGGCTAACCTCCACCAAGTATTTATTTCCACTCTAATTTAAGGGATCAAACTATTTTCCACCAAGTATTTATTTCCACTCTAATTTAAGGGATCAAACTATTTTCAAATAATCACACACTCAGTTTAAGGGTACTATTCTTTGGACAGGCGAGTGGGGTGCCTAACACCTTCCCTACTCGTAACCGACTCCCGAACCTAAATCTCATCCTTGAGTTAGGGTTTTTCCAAATATTTTTCCCTTAAATAAAAATTTGGTGGTGAGTCCACTTAATCTAATCAAATGAAATTTTATTTTTAAATTTTAGCAAGTTCGTCGTCTCGTCAGAATTACGGTTGCGACAGGTGGCGACTTCGCTGGGGATCTAGAGAGTCGAGCCCGTTCAATTGAGTGTGTATCATATTGATCCTTTTCTTGTTTGTTTGCACGATCCCTTTATTTATTGCACGATTCATTTATCGGTTTGTTATCTGTTTGTCTATTTGTTGTATAACCCTACGATAGACAGACAATAAATTGCTATATATCTATACAATTTCCCCAATTGCAGGTATCCCAAAAATAATATGCCCTCCATACATTGCATTGCATTTTATCATGAGTGGGGCCCTATACCCGGGTCTGAGTGCTACCTAGGATAGAGGGATCTAGTGGTGTCACGCTGGGGCCTACGTCCTGTGTGGCTATCACGAAAATCCCAGCTAGAGTGCGTCCTATTCATAATGCCCCCAACTAGTGGCTATTTCTACTGTTGTGGCTAGCATTGTGGACTGGAACTTGGCTCTAGTGACCTATACACCTTAGGAATACAACCTACCTTTGAGAGGTTCATATAAAAGGCCATAGATCCTTAGGACAGGTAACCCACACGAGAAGCAAAGAGGGCACACACACCCCTTTAAAGATATAAGGTTCACCGCTCACAGGCACTAATTTGAACCAAACCGTCCTAAGTGGCAAAAGGGAGTTGAAAGCTAAAATTGGGGAGATACAAAAATAAATCAAGAAAACCAAAATAGAAGGAGAAACTTCTAAGAAAAATTAGAAAAATATTTTTGAAAATATTGAAAAGATTCCAAAGAAAACTTAAAAGGACCTTTTAGAAATAGAAAAATTAGGAAAACAACCTTTTGAAAATACTGAAAAAATAAAAAAGGTTTCAATAGGATAGAAAATGAAATATTGAAAACCTAAAGAACGCTTTCTAGAAAAATTCTAGCAAAACTAAAAAGTTTTTCTAAACAAAACTAAAGGTTTTTCTAGCAAAATAAAAAATACCAAAACTCCTAAAAACAAATTTGTTAAAAATCAAAGCAACTCAGATTTATTCTCAAAATAGTCAAACTTCAAATCTCTTAAACTTATTTGTGCATAACATTCATTCATTCATTCAGTCATGGATTTATCACCAAAAAGAATGATTTCAAAATCATTCCACACATGCATACTTATTGTGCGTCACCTTTTTATCATTCATGATTTTTTAGCATTCAAATTATTTCTCAAAAATTAATTTTTAAACTTCAACAGAAAAATTAGAGAAAGACAACTTCCTCGACATCCTTATAGGACTCGCACACAATCAAAAGTCATGGATGAGCTAGAGAGACAGAATGAGGAGTTAAGAGATGAGGTCAGAACTCTAAAAGATCAAGTGGCTAGACTGATGGAGGTCAAACAATCATCAAAACAAAAAGGAGGCAAGGGAATCCCTACCGAGAGAACTAACTGATCCGTCATATCCTCCTGGGTTCACTCCACAAAACCCCTCACCGTAAACTATGCCTCCGCTAACCGAAGGAGTTCATTATGGGTATCCTCATGGGCATGCACCTTTATACAACCAAACACAAGCCCAAACACAAACCCAAAAAAATAACCTACTGCCGAACACCACTTCACAAGCCTATCAAGCAGTTGTTGGGGGAACGCGTCCTATGTTCACCCAAGGGCCTCACCCTATACACATACCATTTTCTCAACCTCACCACATGCATGAGAAATACCCTAGCTATCCTTCGACTGAGGATATAGAAAAATGGAAAGGTCTAGAGGGGACCAGAATCGGGAACAAATCGAGGGAACTTGAAGCCGGAGACGCCCCGGCACTGTGCTTAGTTCGGGACATAGTAATTCCTCCCAAATTCAAGGTTTATAAATTCGAGAAGTATCAAGGAACTAGCTGCCCAAAGAGCCACCTGGCCATGTACTGCAGGAAGATGTCTCCTTGCATGCACGACGATAAGCTGCTTGTCCATTTCTTTCAAGACAGCTTAATTGGGGCTGCTGCCAACTGGTATACACAGCTAGAGCGGATCCACATCCGTTCATGGAGGGATCTGGCTGAGGCCTTCCTCAAACAATACCAATACAACGTGGAGATGGCTCCTGATCGAACTCAACTCTAACATATGGCCAAGAAGGGGGATGAGACTTTCAAGCAATACGCCCAACGATGGAGAGAGTTAGCTGCTCAAGTGAAACCTCCTTTATCAAAGAAAGAGATGGTCAGCATGTTCGTAGACACACTCCAAGATCCTTTCTATGACAAGATGATAGGCAGTGTGACTTCTAGCTTCTCTGATGTCATCATCATTGGAGAAAGGATCGAGGATGGCATGCGTCAAGGAAGAATCACGCACTGTCGCCACACAAGGTTGCTTGACGCTCTAGAGTAAAAAAGAGGACAAAGTGTGAAGCTTATAATGTAGCTTCTAATCAAAGACAGTATACACGTCGTACGGCACCTTATGGACCAACTGGCTTCCAACCATCACCATATACACCTTACATACCATATCCTTATATCGTCACCGCCTACCAAACACCCTACCATCCAGCTTACAACTATCCAACACAGGTCCGGCCACCAACACCATTCACGGTCCGAACAGAAGCCATGAGCTCAAATTCTAGCCAAAAGAAGGAGAAGGATCTTGTCCAGTTTGATCCCATTCCAATGACCTACACCGAGCTGCTACCTTGGCTAATCGAGAACTCCTTGGTGGTTCCCTATCCGCTGAAACCTCAAGAACCACCATACCCAAAATGGTATGATGCAAATGCCATATGTAACTACCATGTGGGGTACATTGGTCATTCAACAGAAAACTGCCAGGTCCTGAAACGCAAGCTGCAAAGCCTAATTAATGCTAAACAACTAGATTTTGGGAAGATCGCTCCTAATCCAAGTGTCGAATCATGAGAGCTCACTTGCTGGTTAAGAAATAGGAGCAACACGACAAGTTGCCTTGTACAAATCGAGCTATCAAGGAAAATCATCCAGGATTTGTCATATTTTTCAAAATCAATCTTTTGTAAATAAATCTCAATGGATAATACAAAATTTACATTTTTCATGTTTCTTGAGCACGTTCTTCACATCATTGGATTTACCTTAAAATTTGCCATTCCTTTTATCCATTCAGCCCGCTTCTTATTCCTATATCCGAACAATAAATACCGATTGGTGATAATGCTAGTGCTGTAATAAACAATCTTGAACGTCTAGTTAATCAAGCTCAAAGAGAAAAGTCCAATAAGGAAGTAGAATAACAACCAGGGATTCTAGATCCTAGGTCAAAGTGTCTTGTCAAACAAAAACATCCCGCTGGAATCAAGTTCAAATCCAGGAAAAATTTAGGGATGCACGATAAGATCCGCTGAATTAGGAACCAAAAGATCCCGGCAAGATCAACATCCAACTACATAAAGAAAAAGAAGAGGACCTACTGGATTAAAGTCAAAATGATCCGGGCAAAATCAGGACCAAAATTCAAAATTCAAGAGAAAAAAGGAAAAGCCCGCTGGATTAAAAGCCAAAAATAATCCAGGAAAAAGTAGGGTTAAAGTTCAAAATAATGATCGACAAAGTCATGATCAGAAAAAGTCTTGCCGGTTTCTGATAACAATTTAGGCAAAATTAGGATCAAACAAGAGCCTGCTAGGTCGACAATCCTCAAGAATGACCTAGGCAAAAGTTAAGGCATAATCAAATAGAAACTCGCTAGGTCGACAATCCTAATGACCTAGGCAAAGTTAGGGCACAAGCCAAACAGGAGCCCGCTAGGCCGAAAACTCGTAAGGGCGACCTAGGCAAAAGTAGGGCACGATCAAACAAGAGCCCGCTAGGTCGACAATCCTCAAGAATGACCTAGGAAAAAATTAGGGAAATTCAAACAGAAGCCTGCTAGGTCAACAATTCTCAAGAACGACCTAGGCAAAAGTTAGGGCACAATCAAGCAGAAGGCCCGCTAGGCCGAAAACCCGTAAGGGCGACCTAGACAAAAGTTAGGGCATAATCAAATAGAAGCCCGCTAGGTCGACAATCCTAATGACCTAGGAAAAAGTTAGGGCACAAACAAACAGGAGCCTGCTAGGCCGAAAACCCGTAAAGGCAACCTAGGCAAGTTAGGGCACAATCAAACAGAAGCCCGCTAGGTCGACAACCCTCAAAAGAGACCTAGGCAAAAGATAGGGCACACAATCAAGAGCTTGCTAGGTTGAAAACCTGTAAGGGAAACCTTGGCAAAAGTTAGGGCAATACAAAAGATCTGCTGGGTTAAAAACTCAAAAGAACAACCTAGGAAAAATTAAGGTCAATCCAGGAATCTCAAGACAACATGACATTTCTGCACCTCATATCTTCCTAAAACTGGGGCAAAATTTTGCCATTTCTCAAGCTTAATTAATTCGACAATCAAGATTATGAAAAGCAGCATTGGCATTTTTCACCAAAAGGTGCCATTTGGGTGATCGAACCCACACCTTTCGTCATCCTTTCCTTTCAAATACACCACCTTAAAAACATACAGCCTCAAAATCCTCTATCTCTTTCATTGATCATCCATAAACCACTTTGCACGCCTCAAAATGCACGCGCCACAAGGAAATGTGAAAAATGTAAAAAATTAAAAAAGGATTAATTTTGAAAAGTCATGACAAGTCGGATGAATCCTCCACCATGGCAACATGACAGGATCGTTTCCAAAAGAATCATCGTCTTACCAGCCACGATGTCACTAAAGAAGGAGTGTGTCTTATTCAATACTACTGACCATTGTTGGGTCTCAAAGATCCTGGAAAAGAAGGTTCCAAAGTTGATCAAGAAGCCAAGAGATTGACCAAAACGTCGAACTTAAGTCAATCTAGCTCATCCTGATTTTTTGATTCTTGTCACACCAACTAGGGGGTTGTCGAGGAAGGATGTGTAAAAAAAATCAAGAGAAACAAAAATTTTACACCATTCCATGGTTTGCATAGCATTTGTTTCATCAAGTAAATATTTCAAGCATCAAAATAAGAACCACATCATGGCATGCATTCATCCCACAGCATCCATTTCATCCAATGATTATTTCAAGCATCAAAGAAGTGTTGATAAGATTAAAACATTGCATCCTTTCTATTCAAGAATCACAAACATCGTATCTTTAATCATTCAAGTATTCATCCATTCAAGCATTTCATAACTCATTTTTCAAAAATAATTAAGAAATAAGCAAAATTTTCTGAATCAATCACAATTAAAACCGAGTCAAACTCAAACTGGGGCAAAAGCCCGTCCCCAACAATTTAATTTGAGGCCATCCTCAAATTCTAAAACAAGTTTAAACTGGGGAAAATGCTTGCCCACACAAAGATACAATTCAAGATTGTGGAACAAACTGGGGCAAACGTTTGCCCACATAAATTCAATTCGAGGTCATCCTTAAACTCAAATCAAGTTCAAGTTAGAGCAAACGCTTGCCCATAAAAATTCAATTTGAGGTCATCCTCAAATTCTGAATCAAGATTAAGCTAGGACGAACACTTGCCCAAAAGAAATTCAAATTGAAGCAATCCTTAATTCCTTAACTCTAGAAAATTTCAAAACTGGGGCAAACGATTGCCCAGAAGAATTCAAGTCGAGGCCATCATTATTTCCTCTAAATCAAGTCCAAACTGGGGCAAAAGCTTGCCCAACAAAATTCAATTTGAGGACATCCTTGGACCCGGGATCGAGTCCAAACTGGGGCAAACACTTGCCCACAAAAACTTAATCTGAGGTCATCCTCAGATTTTTAGTCAAGTTCAAACTGGGACGAACACTTGCCCAAAACAAATTCAAATTGAAGGAATCCTCAATTCCCTAACCCCAATCAAGTTTAATAGGGCGAAGTTGTCCAGAAAAATTCAAGTCAAACTGGGGAAAAATGGTTGCCCAAGTCTATTCAAGGAAATAACTATCAAGCGTAAGGTAGAATGCTTCATTCATTCCTGCTCACTGGCCTATGTTGTCAGACCATAGCATGTTTCATTCTTTCCCACTGGCCTATGTTGTCAGGCCATAAGCATTGCATCTTTACACTCCTGCTCACTGGCCTATGTTGTCACGCCATAGCATGTTTCATTCTTTCCCAGTGGCCTATGTTGTCAGGCCATAAGAATGCTTCCTTCATTCCTGCTCATTGGCCTATGTTGTTAGGCCATAGCATGTTTCATTCTTTCCCACTAGCCTATGTTGTCAGGCCATAAGCATTGCATCGTTACACTCCTGCTCACTGGCCTATGTTGTCAGGCCATAACATGTTTCATTCTTTCCAATGGCCTATGTTGGTCAGGCCATAAGAATGCTTCCTTCATTCCTGCTCACTAGCCTATGTTGTCAGGCCATAGCATGTTTCATTCTTTCCCGATGGCCTATGTTGTCAGGCCATAGCATGTTTCATTCTTTCGCACTAGCCTATGTTGTCAGGCCATAAGAATGCTTCCTACATTACTGCTTTCAGGCCTATGTTGTCAGGCCACCATCTAGTTTAGATTTATTGCTTTCAGGCCTATGTTGTCAGGCCACCATCTAGTTTAGATTTACTGCTTTCAGGCCTATGTTGTCAGGCCACCGTCTAGTTTAGATTTGTTGCTTTGAGGCCTATGTTGTCAGGCCACCGTCTAGTTTAGGTTTACTGCTTTGAGGCCTATGTGGTCAGGCCACCGTCTAGTTTAGATTTATGCTCCTCAGGCCTATGTTGTCAGGCCACCATCTAGTTTAGATTTACTACTTTCAGGCCTATGTTGTCAGGCCACCATATAGTTTAGATTTACTGCTTTCAGGCCTATGTTGTCAAACCACCATCTAGTTTAGATTTATTACTTTCAGGCCTATGTTGTCAGGCCACCATCTAGTTTAGATTTATTGCTTTCAGGCCTATGTTGTCAAGCTGCTATCTAGTTTAGTTTACCGCTTTCAGGCCTATTTTGTTGGGCCGCCATCTAGTTTAGTTTACTACTTTCCTGTAGTTTTAGCATCTCAGTATAGGAGGTTAAGCCTCGTATGACTCGTCTTCATTCAAAGGTTAAGATTTTTCTACACCTAAGGTTGAAAACTCTACAATCTTAAGGTCAGGATAATTCCAGGGTTTTTCAAGACGTTCTCAGGATTTTTAATTTGTTCGTCTTTACCGTTTCTTACTACGACAATATAGAGAATACTTCTCACATCATCTAATAAGAAAATAAGTAAAGAGGGGCAAACTGTAAACACTCAATTATGTCTGAGACCTAGTTTAAGTCAATTAGTAGATAAACCCCAATTAAAAACCCAAGAGTTTCACAGAAATAAAGAAAACAAAGCATAAAATCTGAGAAAAAAAATAAAGTCAAAAATATAAAATAAATTTAAAAATCATAAAATCAAAAATTCTGGAAATTGAAGTAAATAAAATTCTGGAAAAGGAAAAATCTGGAAAAATAAAATCAAAATTTTTAAATCAAACAAGAATTAAATAAAGAAAATAAATAAAATCAGAAAAATTAAAAAGGAAAAGAACTAAAATCAAAATAAAATTAGAAATCAAGAAAAACTAAAAATAAGAATTTAAGGAATTTGGGAAGAATATGAAATTCAGGAAAAATAAATAAAATTGAAAATAGAAATATGGAGAATTAATAAAATTTATAAAATAATAAAAATCAAAATCAAAAATAAAAAATAAATCAAAACGAAAATAATAAAATTTGGAAAAGTAAACAAAAGAAAAAATAATAAATAAGGCCATATAATAAAAAAATAATAATAAAATTAAAATAATAAAAAACAGAAATAAAATTTATTTTTTAAAATCTGGAAATCAAAAAACAAAAATTAAAAGAATAAGCAAACAAAATAATTTTTAAGAAAAGCGAAATGGAAAAAACAGAAAAAGTTTTTTTTAACAGAAAACAAAAAACGGTTGTTTGAAAAACAGAAAAAGGGACCCTCGGTGGCAATCTTGGTAGCAGAGAGACCTTAGAGAACTTTGGCTTTTGGCTTCTCTTGGACATGCGATACAGAGAATTGAAAGGAAGAATAGAAGAAAAAGGAGCTCCAGGGGATTTTTCAAGAGAGGACTAAGGAGTCTTCTTCTCCCTGGGGGAACAATGGCAAAAGAGGGGATGATTGACATTGAATAAGGGAACAGTTCTTACACCTCTGATACTAGAGCATTACCCACGCTAGATTTCTTGGATCACCTCCCCTGCGATGTAACTTGTTCAGCGAAATACAAGTTAGATATGAACGTATCTTAGCTATCCTTTCTTGATTTGGATACATGAATCTATTTGACACCATATGATTCTTCCTTGCCGAATATGAATCTCAAAATTATCTGCTATGTAAAGGTTACTTGGCAATTTGATTATCAGAAGGTTTGATATTCTGTTATATGCGATCACTGCCAATTTATAATAAAAGATGAGAACAAGAACTAGATTTTTGCCCCTGACATATAACAGAGCATGGAACTTTCTTAATGTATGGGTCATTGTTTCAAGTTGGTAAATGAATGTGAATTAAGAGTAGAGGGATCGAAATCAATCTCCAGTTGGTCACTATGCCTCAAGACGAGCCTGTTGCATTCAAAGATATTCATCTACAAGATTCTGTTAGGAATATGGGCTCTTTCTAGAGGAACATTGGAACCAGAAATAGGGGAAGGGGAGGTGCAAGCAGGGTCACGCTAACAGAAAATGCATGAATACAGGGTATGGCTTTTATGCTAGAATGGGGTGTCATAATGTCAAAAGAAGGCTTAGCATAGTGGTGGATGCCCTGGATTTCACTTCGAAACCCACCAGAGGCATTTTGTGTTTTAACGTTACAAGAGGCGCTCAGGGCAATTTCAATATCTAGTAGGTCCATAGAAATGACAATTCTGCCCTTAGCAAATTCCTTAATACCCAGTCTATCCCATGTCCAGTAATTTACTAAATTACCCTCAGGGAATTTGATTAATCCCTATTTTACCCCTAAAAAAGTTAGAAAATTCTAAAAATCCTAGAAAATGCACAAAAATTCTAAAGGTCCTAAATAAATCATAAAAATTCTAAAATTCCTAAATAAACTCATAAGATTTTCAAATAAATTCATAAAAATTTGGTAATCGCTAAATAATTCATAAAATTTCTAAATGTCTGATAATTACAAGATTACACCAAAATCCCATTTCAACTCCAATTACCTCAAAACTCAAAAATGAAACTCTTTTATCAAACTTAAGTTTTCTTCTTACTCAAGAATCAATATCATTTGAAAATCGTTTCGTTTCAAAACTTTAAAAATCTTTTCTAGATATTTTAGGATCTTCAGTCTCACGCAATGGGCTCTAAATGGGGGACTGGCGGTTCACCTGCTGTCCAGCGCTTAGTAGTGTGTATAGACTCCCGTACTGCCGTAGCCGCCTCGGGTCTTGTGCATGAGTGGACTGAAGGTTCCTTTAAAAAATAAAAAGCCTTCCAAAAAAACAAAATCTTCAAAATACTCTTTTCTCAAGCACTTTTTGAAGGTCAAGCCTTCACAAACCAGAACTATGTAAGCCTTGAATTTCCCATTGATCAGGGAATACGTAGGAGCAGGATCAATTCCTGTCAGGCTAACCTCCACCAAGTATTTATTTCCACTCTAATTTAAGGGATCAAACTATTTTCAAATAATCACACACTCAGTTTAAGGGTACTGTTCTTCGGAACAGGCGAGTGGGGTGCCTAACACCTTCCCTACTCGTAACCGATTCCCGAACCTAAATCTCATCCTCGAGTTAGGGTTTTTCCAAATATTTTTTCCTTAAATAAAAATTTGGTGGTGAGTCCACTTAATCTAATCAAATGAAATTTTATTTTTAAATTTTAGCAAGTTCGTCGTCTCGTCAGAATTACGGTTGCGACACTATTACAAGTCACTCAATCAATAACATGCAAATAATAAAAGATTTATAAAGCTTGAAACTAGAGAGTATCAAAATTATATTATTGATGTAGATCTGGAAGGAGAGGAGAATGTTGGTCAATGAAGGCTAAATTGGAAAAAGAAAGAAAATAATTGAACTCTTGATCTTCATACACAAGTAAAGAGGTGCCACCTCAAGAGAGGACAAGCCACTTCTTTGCCATCTTAAAAGACAATGTAGATAAGGAGAATTTTTCAACCTCAAACTCAGAAGGAGAAAAAAAGAAAGAGAGAAATCAGCTATCAAAAACTCATAAAGTGAATAATGATTCAAAAGTTGAGAATCACATGTGGAGATATCTTTTTATAGGCAAATGCAGATGCTCAAAAGAGGGAGAATCCATATGGCTTTGAAGTGCCTCCATGGTGTGAGTTGGGCTTGCATCACAAGCCCAAAATTATGCTTAGCTTCCTTTATCTATACAGCTCCAAGTTGGGTTAGAGCAAACCCAAGATCCTAAGTTAAAAATATAGAGAAACAAGGTTCATTGCTAGACATATTTGACCCTTCTAGATTCTAAAGTACAAGAAAAGTTGAAGTCCTATGCTCAAGTGTAAAAAGGTATAGGAGAAATGTGTTGGGTCTAAGGAAGTTTCTTCTAAAAGCTCAAAAATATTTGTCTTGTACAACTCAATTCTTGTTGTGGTGATGGATCCAATAGATTTACTGGATCTCTATAATTGACCTTTCTTTTACGGTTGAAACTTCTACATCAATTATTTACATAAATAAAAAATTTAAAATAAAAAAAATTAGAAAATATAAATATTCATAATATAAGTATAGATCCTAATACATATCTATAAAAATCAAAGATTGATTGATAGAGTAGAAAAGTAAAAGTGGCTCACAATTTTCATAAAGATAATAAGATAAAAAAAAATTGCTTCATAAAGGGAGAATCAGTACTTAGATAACTATTTATAAAGCAGATATACTTTTGTGAGTCGCACATATACCTAGTATAGGCATACCGTACACCAAGGTACACGCCAGTGTTGCTCAATACAATTCTGAAGTGTTTGAAAACTTGGCACCAGGCAGGCCACTCTATTTTTCAGTCAACAGGGATTTGTTTTTTTTTTTTTTGTCTGTTTCTCATTTCTCTTTACTGAATTAGACCCATTTATTATTATTACCTTCAATCTGTGAGCGATGAGCAAAGAGTCTCAAATAACATGTAGTGGTGATGACTTGGGAGAACAACCCAACTAGTACAACAACGCCTAATTAGAAACATTCATGATTCAAATACCAACGTTAAATTGAGTTCATTTGAGTTTGTTAATTTCTACTATTACGAATGTTTTCACAATAATATAAAGATATTTTGCTCTTTTTATGTTCTAAAATTTATGTGTTTTTGTCTTATATATAGTTTTGTTATGTTTATTATACGAAATTCTACTTTAAATTTTTTAAAATAATTTATATCAACGTGTCTATACCTTGGATTTTTTAAGTGTTGTATCTTGTACTCATATCTGTACCAGGTATGGTGTCATACCCACTTGGATGCAAAATAATAAGTATTTACAAGAATAAGGGAAAGTGCAGGTGAGAGTATATTACAAGAGGCATGCGTTACACATTATCAAAAATCAATATTATATGCGATAAAGGCAAACCATGGAGGCTATAGATACCTATTGCTGGGCAAGATAGCAAAATACAAAAGGAAACAGGAAAAATAAATAAATAAAGTTACACGTGATTTTCACTAATCTAGAAATAATAGGCCATGAGAAATCATTTAATAGGACCATTTGATCATTATCAATCCTTTGAGATGGGGAAAATTAAAAAAAAAAATAGAGGGATACAACGGAAATAAACCATATGTATTACAATTAACTATCAAATTTTGAAAAGTTAAAAGATAAGTTTCGTTGCTCAAGTAGGTCAATAATTAAGTTGCCTCTCCCTCTTTTAACCTTTATTTTCATTTTTATTCACTCATTCAGTTATGTTTTTTTTTTTTAACAAGAGACAATCATTAAAGAACTACAGGTATTGTTTATAGAGGAGCTTCTCTTTAATGTTTGTGACCGCTCTTGTTGGATATAGTTAGGAAAAATCACTTGTAACTACTATAATACACTTATTTTAGTAATCTTAATAATGAACTTACCATATGCAAATGTACAACAAATAAAATGTATATTGTAGAGGTTTATACTCTTCATCCTCCACTTTGACCTTGCATTTATATATATATATATATATATAAAGATTAGTTAATATTATATATTAAATTTTAATATTTATATTAATTTAATAATTTTATATAAAATATATGATTCATTTTAATCATATTATAATATCTTTATGAATCATATATATCAAATTATAAAGTATTTAAAAATTTATAAGTATATTATTCAACTATTGATATTTACAAATATTTAAATAACATATGAGTCATTAAAATAAAATTATGAGATGAAGTATTTATCAATTTTTTTAATATAAAATTTTATATACAAAATCTACTTGATAATAAAATTTAAATCAATGGTTAGATTGAAAATTTTGTATTTTTTATATAAAGTTATTAAGTTGATGTAAGTATTAAAATTTGACACTTAATGTAAATGGATCTTGTGGTCATGACTAGCACAACCATTTTTGAATACGCTACAAGGATTCCTCAAAATCCTCTCTATAGTCTACCACATGGATTCGTATCCCTTTACGAAAACTATGTCGCAAATGACTCAAACCAATCTTGTAGTGGTGGTTAACCTACAACAAAACATGTTAAGAATAAATCCTAATATGGTTGTTAGGAATAAATCCTAATATGGCAAGACCTAATGCGCCTAATTAGAGGCATCATCCTCCCAAACTTTGTTAATGAATCATATTCTCTCGATAACATTAACAAATAATGCATTACATTTCTTTAAGCAACAAATGGGTAAGAGTAATCACCATATGGTTAATATGTTATACCAATAAATGACGATTGTGTTTAATCCATTATTCAAGGCCACTAATCAAAAAATTATTAAGTACTGGACACTTAGACTGATAGAATTATTGATATATTCAACATGCCTCAAATCAACGTAATTATTTAATGGATGGTGCAAGTGACTATAATAATAACAAATAATATGAAAAATTCCCTATTAAAGGAAAACCATCTAAACAAGAATAAAAATAATAATAATAATAATTTTATTAACAAGAGATACACGTAGTAATTCTTGATAATTTAAAGACTTTCTTTGGTTATGATTAAATTGTGATATTTTATTTTCTTGGATGTTCGTGGTGCTATAATAGTGTTATAATGGACCTCAATGAATTGAAAACTTGCCTACACTTTGTTAGACTCTACTTTCTTTTATTCTTGGATCCTTGTATCATAGACATTGTCTTTGAAAGAATTTAAAACTGCTTTGTCAACTTTCAAGTGTTATGAATTCTTCCTTAAGATTTATTGTCATTTTTTAAAAGTTATATTTTCCTATATGCATAAGTTTCTTTTGTTTTATCGAATCAAATATCAATTGATGAACTCTGACTTGTTTATGAGACATTTGTAGTTGAACTTTTGAAGCTAAAACATAAAGTAGATGATAGAATTGGTTGAATTATTAATTATTGGTTCTCAAGCAAAGTAACATAGCATTGGGACTATTAACCCAATGTTCTAATGTAGAAGGACAAATAGTTGGATGATTTGATTATTGTCTTTTGTAAGCAAAATATAATTATGAAATTTTGTAATAAGCCATACGAATTTTAAGGATGAAATTTATTATAAAGTGAGAAGAAAATTGTAACACCCATAGTTTTGTTCATTAAGCCTTTTCTTATTGTAATTTTCATTGTTTATGTTGTTCAAGATAGGAATGAAGAATCATTCCTTTGGACATAAATAAATAGCATGATTTTTGGTATTTTTGTCACCTTTTAATACTAAAAGTGTGAACATTAAAAAAATATTTGTTAGAAGGTCTCACGTTAGTCATGTAATAAGAAGTATAATTTTTAAAAGATAAAAGAAGAGAATTAAAAATTGCTCATTTATACAAAACTAATTGTAATAATTTTATTAAATTTTCATGATTCTAAATTATAAAATTGATAACTTTGAAGAGTGTCTGTTAATAAATTTTCTAAACTATTAGATAACTACATGGAATTTTTAGGTTTAAAAATAATGAGAATTACCAAGTAATTCTTCAAACAAAGTTTCTTAGAATAATTTTATAATTTTTAATTATTGTTAGAATCTCATATTACCTGAGATCAATCAAATATATATAAGGTGAGCATAATCATCATCCTATGAATTAACTCGTGAGGTTGAGTTAGGCCTAAAATCTAATTTCCAACATGGTATCAAAACTTATCCTAGATCCATTGTTGAGATATTTGCATATGTTTATTCCTGCAATTGGTTCACCTGTAATTATCCATGTTAGATGTCTAGTGAGGGTGACTTAGAATCCCATATTATCTAAAAGAAAGGCCAATATTATATATATATATATATGGTGAGGACAATCCTTCTTCTAAGAGCTAGCTTGTGAGGTTGATTTAGGTACAAAACCTAATTCTTAACATGTTAAATTATTTTACTAAGATTTATTAAGATTTAATTGAAATATGCTAAATATTTGAATCATATTATAGTAAAATAATATTATAATTTAAATATAGTTTTTTAATATTAGAGTTGAGGGTTATATTAAGATTTACTCATAGTTCATATTAGTGATTTTACAAGAATAAATAGTTATTCCATAGAGAATGAAAGATAATTAGAATTTCTATTCATACAAAGAACAAAGTTATTTTATATTGTAAAAATTATATCTATTTGTTTTAGTAGGACCTTATCTTGTTAATCTTCTTTATAAGATTGATGATTTAACTTAATAAAAATCTATAATTTGTGCTTTAAATCAAGTAAATTATTATTTTAATTGGTTATTCTATGTTTGTAATTAGGCAAGAGGCTAAAATAGTAGGTCATGTGGCACGCCTTACTATTACCTATACAAGTCCATAATGAACTATATATTCTTAACTATTATAGTTCTAGTCATACAGAAATAAAGTAGAAGGTAGATATGGTTAAATGAATACTATACTAGGGGTCACATATAGAGTAATATAAACAAGGATCATTTTTTCATATTGGAAATTAGAGATTAAACCTCATAGAATAATAAATGGGTATCCTAGTAGTATAAAAATGGAATGAAAGGTGCTTTAGGCGTCAACCCACTCCTTAATAAGAAAATGTAATAGTATAATACCCTAAAAATGAATACTATTTTTACGCTTAAGTCATACATTCAGTTCTATTAATGAATTGTTATCTTATGATGCAAAATTTTAAGAAAATAAATATTAAAAAATACGATAAAAATGTTTTTTTTAAAAAAACATATTGATATTAAATGCGAGCCTCGTTGATATAATGTTCATAACAGAATATAAACAATTAGGCGCTCTTGTACAGGTAGAATTTATTAACGTTATGAACTATTTTGTTCATCTAATTGTCTCTAATAAAAATAAATTAGAGAAACATAACTTAAAAATACAACATTTATACATTATATAATTATATAGTCCTTAAACATTTATACAATCTTTATTTACATCTACATAACCAAGCTAAGGCACTAAGGCCTTACTCATACCTAATTACATAGATTAATTTACACACTTTATTTACATACATATTTATTTCATACCATTTGCATATTAACTAACCTACTGACTATTTGATTGTAACTAAGATGCATTCATCCATCTATTTACAAAATTTACATTCTTGGCATGATTTTCTTCATCTTCCTTCTTTAAAAACAAGGACGTGGCAAAACACCTCATGATTGATGATGGCAATGCTTTAGCCACAAGCTTTGGTCCAAGGCGACAAAAGTTTTGTCAGCCATTTCTTGGAATGCTTGAAATGGGTAGGGCATAGGGTATTAAGAGCTACCTTAAAATGACAAGACGTGCAACATGTTGTAATAATGAGATGGTGTATGCAGATCTGATTCTCCTTTAGATGAGGAGGAATCTTCTACAAGTGCTGCAGGTGGTGCCTTGTAGTTGGGAGGGAGAGGAAACACACCTTCTAGATGGAAAGCCTCCGGAGGAATTGCAAGCTCCACAGTGGAGAAGTCCGAACTCATCACCGTTGACATGAATAGATGTCCCAAAGAAAAATATATGCGCACGCTAGCTTAGGCTATTAACATTAATCCATGAGCATTTGTCGTCCATTTTATGTTGCTAATTCCATGTAAACTACCATGTTTGTGAAAGATATTCTGATTGTCTAAGAAGAACATAGGGAGAGGAGTGTGAAACTAAGTTTCTCAGTATGATTCTACTCTAGGTTTGGTGTCATCACGTTCATCCCATCCACTTCAGTTTATTAGAAAAACATATCATGCAAGCAAGTTTAATATTTAATCTTTCATAAACTTTTATTGAAGTAAATTTCTTTTATACAGATAAACCATTATTAGTTAAATATATAACTTACTTAAACTCAATAAGTCTTTGGGATTACATTTCAGATATTATTTGACTAACATTTTCTATATATCTTACATAATTTCTCATTTATTCTCTATTCCACACCTTTGAGGAATTTTTAATTTCTATTACACATCTTCGGGAAAATTCAATTACTATTTCACACCTTTGGAAAATATTAAGACATAGTCATACAATATAATTAGTCAAACAATATCTTCTCAGTAACTCTGCTACTTTACCTTTTATTCTTAGGACATAAGCTCATTCCTAGATGGTCGTCACCATCTTAAATATTGAAGACCTAGCGCTTCATAGAAGGAGTTGTGGAGAACCCTTTTGTCTCCTCTTCAGTAGGACACTTTTGCCCACTAGATGTGCACAAGACACATTAAGAGTAGTTTACCTTTTCACATAAGCTCTTTCTTTAATGATCCCTGTAAACACTCAATTATGTCTGAGGCCCCCGATGGCTAAAATTAATCAAGAAACCAATACTAATTTAAATAATAAATAAATAAATAGAAAACAAAGACAGACAAATAGAAACAGACCAAAAAATATATAATAATAAATAATAAATGAAAATAAATATGAAATAAGAAAGAAATAAAAAATAGTAAAAGGAAAAATACAAAGAAATAAAAATTCTTAAAATAAGGAAAAAGCGTAAAACAAAAATAATGAAAATAGAAAAAAGGACTAAAAAAAAGAGAGCAAAAAGAATATATAAATAAAGAGGTAAAAGTTAAATAAATTAAAAAAAAAGAATAAGAAAAACTAGAAAATAATTGTAAGGGAATATTATATTTGAAAAATAGAAATAAAAATAGAATTTGAAAATTTTTGAATAGAAACAGAATTAATGAAAATATATAAAAATAAATAACAAAAACCAAAAAATAGAAAAAGACAAAAACAGAAAAATTAAATTTCCAAAACAGAAAAACAAAATTGTAACAAAACGGAAAAACAGAAAAACGAAATTGTAACAAAACGTTAAAACAGAAAAATGGTTTTTTTTAAAAAAAAGAAAAAATAGATTTTAACGATGAAAAACAGAATATAAAAACAAAAGGAAAGAAAGAAAAGGTTTCTTCTTCTGGATGGGGAGGGGGTTTTTTCTGTATGGAGGGAGCTTTTGCTTGGGTTCTTTTTTTAGGAAGCCAGAAGGGGGATTAGAGGGAGAAATTAGAGGAGAGTCGAGGGAAAGGTCAGAACTCTTGCCACGGCGGGGAGAACCATAAAAATTTAGCAGCCCTTCTTCTCCAAGTAATAGGGTGATCCAGGCTCTTTAAACTAGAGACAGAGGAGAGACTTGCAAAGAGGGGCATCACCAAAGCTCTTGGCGGTGAGAGAATTAAGATCTTCTTATAGAAATTTTGCAGCGGCTTCCATTTGCTCATGGGTTCAGACTCCGTACAGGTATGTAGAAATCCTTTCACGAACTTAGAACATTAGCATCCTTTCTTCACAAAACTCATGGCTTAATCTTTTCGGTAGTTATAAATTTGGATGCATGGAAATCTTTTCTTTGTGTGGACGTTCCAAGAAAGATCAGTAGAAACCTACTATAATTAATGTCGCGCATATCCTGTAAATGGACATAGAATCCTTAATTGCATGAGGTTCTTTGCACTTAGATGTGCATATCCTAGAAAATTAGTAAGACCCATGGGTCAACTTGAAACTAGGAAAATCAAGTCCATGAGTGAGATCCGCATCTGTGTCTAGTGGCCGAGTTAAGGAACTGCTATTACTAGATCCGTCAAACAGAATATAGGTCTACCATGAACCAATATTTGAGTTGGTATGTCTTAAGCAGTGAAGCTTTCAGATCGAATTCATTAAGCCCCTGGGAGCCTCCATAAAAGTAGGTCTAATATAAACTCAAAGGTTATAGACGGGGAGGTAACATTGTTACCCATGAGGATCGTACACGCTGTTCTACACAAAGCGGGTATTTTAAAGCTATAGTCAACGTCGCCAAACTTTGCTAGCAGGTAAACGAAGGCATGCAATCGCTGATCAAGCAATCTAGAAGGCTATAGTTAGTCGTGTAACAAAGGCTGGGTATTCGTCAGTCACATACACTCGAGATTTCTGCTCACAAGCCATGCAGGGGTCACGTAAAAACCGTGCAAAGCTTGATCTACAATCGAAAGCATATGGAAGGCTCACATATGATACTGAAACCCTTCAAGCATGAATCCATTAGCTCCTTGTCAAGAACCGTCTTATGTTTATGCATGCATGAAGAGTTGTGCAGCATGCATGGATCAGGACTGTGAACGGAAGGCCCAAGCAGTGGAGGAATGCACCTATGGAGCAGGTTCTACATAGACTTTGTCGGTAGGTAGCGATTTGTGCACGAAGTAATGGACGGGAATCCCATAAATTTGGCCATGCAACCCGCCATGGAAGATGTGGCGTGCGTGCGTGTTCCTTGCACCAAGTCTAAGCGATGAAGAGGCATTAGAAGATCACGATATTGATAGATAAGTTTGGAA
The DNA here is from genome assembly GCA_026541065.1 of Canavalia ensiformis. NCBI lineage: Eukaryota > Viridiplantae > Streptophyta > Magnoliopsida > Fabales > Fabaceae > Canavalia > Canavalia ensiformis. The sequence continues at coordinate 510,247 of JAMKYM010000475.1, forward strand.
AGCCCAAGCCAGTGGTCTAAATGGTGAGTTTCAATCCCCACTGGGATGAAGAAATTGTAAAAGAAGAATGGTGTCCATATCAGGATCTTTGAATAAAATAGCCAAGCGGATTCTTGGGCAAAATATGGTCAGCTGCAAAATCCCACACACAATGGCAACTCTTCAAACAAACAATGCAGAGCAAGCGCGTTCAAGTAGTGTAAGAGTACGCCTTGTGTGCTTCAGTGGACATCGAATGTTCAATGGGGGGAGGGTGATATGAGCCATAAAAGACGCTCTTGATGCTGGGCAAAGGTGAGGAGCAATCGTTTAACATGAAGTATGGAAACCTGGAACAGAGCAGCTTCGCCCCCATCCATGCAGGAGAGTGAGGAGTATCAATGCCATGTCTATGTACGAGTGCACAGAAGTATTCCACTTGAGCTCATTCCAATGATGTATAGTAATCCACCCTTGCCCCGTATTCACTTGAGGTCCATTTGAATTTAAATCTGCTAGGTAAAAATCAAAATGAGAGCATGGCTTGGATGGTCAAAGCACAGCACACCTATGCACTAAGTCATACCCTTCCATGCAGGATGATCCATGCAAAAGCCACGCGCTGTGAAACGTTGGTCTAAATTTGATTGTGAGCATTATAGACCCAACCAGGCGCTTAGCCTAGTGGTTGGGGCGCTGCTGGACCCTCCACATCCCCAGTTTGAATCCCCACTAAAGCATTTCCTTTAAATGCTTTCATTTTGCCAACACAGAGCCTTCCAGCAGCTTTTTTCCAGGGCATTTCTAATATTAAATGTGGGAACATATGCTAAAAGCAATTAGCTCAAGTGGTTGGCACGCCTGAAGCCACATGAAGGAAATCGGGTTCGAGTCCCATAGGTGGCAGTTTTTAAAAAATTCATCCTAATACCCACACACGCCTACATGTAGGATTAGGGGGATGTGATATCACAAAAATCAAGTGGCTCAAATGGTTGAGCATTTCCTCCATATCCTCAAGATACCAAGTTCGAACCCCAAGCACAACTATTTTCAATTTAGCCAAAGAATGCACTTTCTATTAATTGCAACCAGGCCCCCCCACACTTCCAGTAATTGCAATAAAGCCCCTGAATTCCTCAAAATTTAATTACCACCCCTACACTTCCCAAAATTTAAATTAAATTATTTTCTCCCAAAATCCAAATAAAGTCTTTTTTCTCCAAAATTCCAATTAATTCATTTCCTCAAGATTTAAATTAAATTATTTTCTTCCAAAATTCAAATTAAAATTCTTTTTCTTTAAAATTCAAACTAATTTTCTTTTTAGTTCTTTTCTTCAAATAAAATCAAATTCAAGTTTAATTCTTTTCTCTCAAGTTCCTGAATCAAACTCCAATACATTTCTCAAAATTATCAAGTTCTGAGTCAAGCTCATTCTTGATCAAGTCAAGTTTCATTTCCCAAAACTCAAAATCAAATTAACTTCAAAACAAATCCCTTTTTCAAAATCAAATCATTTCTTTATTATATTCAAATTAAAATTCTTTTCAAATGTTTTGGGATCTTCGATCTCACGCGATGGGTTATAAACGGAGAACTGGCGGTCCACCTGCTGTTCGACGTTTAGTAGTTCCTATAAGGTCCCGTGCTGGCTTAGCCGCCTCGGACCTTGTGCATGAATGGACCGAAGGTCCTTTCTAAACCAGAAATTTCTTTTCAAAATATCACATTCCTTCTAAACACCCTTTCGAAGGTCAAGCCTTCGAACAAACCAGAATTACTGTTGGTGTGAAACGTATGAAGGCAAGTGCACCTTATCATTTTATGAAGTAAAGAGTGAGTAAGAGTATCGTCTCCACAGGGATTTGGTTCAAATACTGAATTCCTACTAGTCCATTAATTAAACTCAGTTATGGGGTCACGTAGGTAACACAAGTTTAAGCGCATAGGCAACGCAAACAGAAAAATAACAAAATTTATAGATTCTGTCACTAATATGGAACTCTGTTCCAGTTTGCCTAAAACTACTCAAAATAAACTCTAAACTGTCAAACACTCAACAACTGATATAAATGTGTAAGAATTCAAATTATGGAAGATGTTAGGGTTGGATTTCACCAAAACTTCTCCTATGTAATCTTTGATCATTACGTATATTCAAGATAAAATGTAATTGAAGATCGAATTCACAAATATTAATTGAAGGTCAATCCCTTGACTCAGCAATTCTTCACTCAAATTAGGAATTCTAATCCCTTAGCAATTCCTAATTTGAAGTGAGCCTTACGTTCAAGAATCCAAAAGATCTCACAATCGTGAACCTCTATCCCTAGAGCCTTCACAATTGTATCATTCAATCTCAGTTCCTATTCAAAAACCAATTTCCCAATTGCGAAGAAGAATTTCAGTTCAATCTATAAGTGGCCAAGTCATAGAAACATTAAGCAAAGAGATGAATAATCAACGTTTAAAGGAAAACAATCTTGAATACATGCAAAGCATCTGAATTACATAGGATCAGTCAAGGATCCATCCTTCCCTAACAGGGATTTAGTTACACATAATAATACAGAACGGAAACAGGGGAGAGGAAGAAATGTATGAGCATGAAGACACGCTGCAGATGCACTTTGTCCTCAACCCTAAGGTTCCTCCTTCACCCAGAATAGAACCAGTGTCTGGGGAAATGGCGGCTCTATCCTCTAGGTCTACGCTCTGGAGATAGATCAGTGGGTAGAGTGAATGATGCCCTGTTTTCATTCTGTTCTGGGCTTTTTATAGATTCTGTTCTACAGCGTCGCGTGTCCAACGCGGCCCAGCTGCGTTGCCAACATGGAACCCTGTAACATTTTGCAGAAATTAAAACACATTAGATTTATGAGAATTTATCACCCAAAAGGCTCTAAAACTGTATTTTCCAGATTGTGCATGGGTTATTCAGTTTTATGTCATTTTCTCATGTTTTAATGGTGTTTTATGCTTCAATTACTTGCAATTACATTGAATTATGTTCCAAATAAGTGTCTTATTGGACACTTATCATAACCCCAAACTTGAACTCTTGCTTGTCCTCAAGCAAGAATTAAACTACAGGAACATAATTAATTTTGGACGACTCACAGCATGCATATCATTTCTTTCAAGTGTATTTCACTCCCCTTCTTCACTCCGACTTGCATCAATCAAAAATTTCAAAGATACTCCATCAAGCATTAGGAATAGATGAAAAATAATGGCAGATTCAGAATATAGCATTAAATTATGAGTAAAACATTGTTTATATTATGGTTACAGCAATTTGCTATTAAGGAAACATGGCCTAGACTTGCAAACTCTCATAAGGTTAAGTGTTTCATTCTTTCTCTCAAGTGTTTGGGTTAGGTGTTTCTCTCTATGTCTCCAAATCAAAATTCCATTACCATAGGCTTGCCCCTATTCTCTATCTCTACAAATGAGTCATATGCTTACATAAATCAAAAGGTCTTATAAAGGGTTGTAACGTGGCTTAGGTCAAAGGTGGGTGGAAATTGGGAAGTGAGTTTATTTAAGCCAAAGAAACTATGAGAGGGTTGGAAAATTCACTTTCCATTAGTTTGGTGATGCAAGATCACCCCATAGAAGTGTGTTCTTGTTTTCAATATTTCTTTGCTTGGGTACCCAAATTCCTTTCTTTTTTGTTTGTTTTTTTTTTTTTTAAGGAAACCTACTGCCAATTATATTGCTACTGACACCCTTAACCCGAAACTTAGAAATGTTGCTTGTCCTCAAGCAACCCCAAACTTAGAAGTGTTGTTTGTCCTTAAGAAACTCCAAACCTAGTGTAAACTCGACCTCAAATATAAGCAACCTTCTCCTAGTTCCTTTGGCTAGGCATATTCATGGTTCTTCACAGTCTTGGATGGAGATGAGCTAATCAAATGCAAAGAATTGGGTATAAGGCTCAAGGGGCTAAACAATGGATAAGAATGCAAGGTGGGTCATTTGGTCAAGTAGGTGCATATCAAAGAAGTGCCTTAATCCTGTTTATGCAAGCATGGGATACTTGATTTCAAATAAGAAACAGGGCAAGTTCTGGAATGAAACTCAATTTGTGACCATACACACACAAAAGAAATAAGTGTTGAGGTCCAACCGCTCACAGGCAATTTGTGCAAGCCTAGAACATGCATTACAAATTAGTTGTTGCAAACCATAACAACAACAAAGTAATTCTCTCATTCAATCATGCTTCATTTTGCATCATGCAATTGAACATTTAGGGACTCAGTGCAATCTCTCCATGTCATGAGAATGAAGTTCTATTACAATTGATGCTCATTGGAGAGGGAAGAGGAATGATGTTAAAGGTTGATTTGAGTGGGGTTGAGAAAACCCCTACACCGTGCTTATTCGGGTGAACTATGCATGAGTGTGCTTTGGTGATCGATGAGTGAAAGTAGCAATGTGGTGCTTCATCAGCCCAGACGCTGCTGGGGCACGCTAGCGGTTAGTCAGGTTGGCAACGCAACCGGTAGAATTCATGTGAATTCATTTTAAATTTTGCATAATTAATGTATCAAGATTCAAACAAGATCAAGAATAGTTAGAGTTAGAGTTCACCATTGATCTAATGCACAATTCACTGTTTAAAACCATTTGGAAAGATCTCACCAAGTTAATAGTCGAGGTCCTTTGTGTGGAACATATGTGTTGCCGTGAAATTCCGGGCATGTAACCCCGTCATTTCGTCGGTCACTAAACTGTCATCTTCCTCCATTTATGCTGCTCCCGCCGATCCAGCTTCACTTTAGTGACTTATGTTGATCACTCATTGAGTCATCATATGCAGGAGTTTGCGCTGACACGCGGTCTCTGGGTTGCATTGACAACGCATATCAGAACAGAATGCAAAATCACATTTTAGTATTTACAAACCTGGTTGTTGTTGGCCACACACGTAAACTTACCTTTAGTACAAAATTTATGATAGATTGCAGAACCTTAAGATTCTTCAGATGTTCTCCTGGGGTTCTTCAACCAATTTGCAAGTCAGAGGGTAGCCGAAGTATGGATCACACAAATAAAGACCCGCCCCGCCTTGGGCATCCTTGTCGAGTCTTGTGTGCCGAGATTGGTCCGATACTTCATGTTCCCGACCCATTTTGCTTCTTTGCTGGATAACCATTGCTTTGGCCAAGCAGATCGCTCGTTGGGCTACGCAAGAAACTAGAACAAAGAAAAAGAATTTGCCGCAACTACACTGCTCCGGAAGAACAAACCAGTTCTCAGGATGAATAGAAATTTTTACATGCTCCAGACTCCGTAGAGTCGTGAATAGTCAACTGCATTGCTTTTATTTATTCTACTTAGTATTTACATATACTTTTCTCAATTTAAATTAAAATGAAAGGGGAAAACTAGTTTTTCAAGGGTTTCCTGCGCCGCTTTTTAATGTCCCTAGCTTGACAGTTTGGAGATTCGCCAAGTGATCGGGGTGAGGTAGTCTTTCCCTCGCCGATTTCACCTCCATGATAAGGTTTGACACGCAGTCGACCATTGACTTTGAAGCTTCTTGGGACTGAATATCTTCAAGGGTGATGGCACCATAGTCTGAAACTTCTTTAATCACAAAAGGACCTGACCACTTGGACTTCAACTTTTCTGGAAACAATTTAAACCCGAGTTGAAAAAGCAAAACCAGTCATCCGGTGTTCAAAGACTCTATGTTTGATCGTTTTTGTCATGTCATTGCTTGGTCTTTGCCTTGTAGATCTTTACATTTTCGTAGGCATTGAGGCGAAATTCCTCTAATTCATGTAGTCAGAATAATCAATTCTCTCTCGTATGTGTTAGCATTGAAGTTGAGAAATCTGATTGCCCAAGACGCCTTATGCTCAAGTTCCACAGTAAGTGGCGTGCTTTCCCAAAAACCACAATGGAGACATACCAATGGGTGTTTTGAAAGTCGTTCTATAGGCCCAGAGGCAAGGCATCTAACCCGTTTTCCCACCGTCTTGAACCGTTCACGCCTCTTCTCCAGGATCCTCTTTATTTCTCTGTTGGAAACCTCAGCTTGACCATTACTTTGTGGATGATATGCTGTGGTAATTTTGTGTCTAACGTCATATTTGCTCAGGACTGCTTCTAGCTGCTTGGTACAGAAATGTGTCCCTCCATCACTAATCAGAATGCATGGGACACCAAATCTGGTTAGAATGTGCTTCCTCAAATCTTATTACTGCATTTAGCATCACACGTGTGTGTAGGGACAACTTCTACCCATTTTGACACATAGTCCCACAACAAAGATATACTCATTAGATTATGAGATGTGGAATGGTCCCATGAAATCTATGCCCCACACGTCAAACAAATGCCTCCACTTCTAAGATGTTATTGAGGGACATTTCATCTCTCCTTGAGACACCGCCGCATGTGCATCACACGCAAAAAAGAAAATTTGGCATCCTTGAATAATGTAGGCCAAAAGAATCCGCTTTGCAGCACCTTAGCTGCTGTCCTTCTTCCATTGAATTGCCTCCATAGGCTGAGCTATGGTAGTGCCACAGGATATCTCTTTGCTCTTCATGTGGAACACACCTTCGGAGTAATCCATCCACACCTCGTTTGTATAGGAAGGGTTCATCCCACAGGTAAAATTTACTGTCATGGTACAACTTCTTCCTCTACTGCCAGGACCATTCATTCGGGATAATGCAAGAACTTGAAATTCGCTATATCTCGCACTACATGGTGCAAACAAAGAATGGCCCAAACTTTCTCGTCGGAAATTCCTCGTTGATTAAGACTTTCATCTTCTATGATTTTGTAGGCAACCTGGATAAGTGATCAGCTACACCATTGTCCTTACCCTTTCGATCTTGGATTTCAAAATCGAACTCTTGGAGGAGTAGGATCCACCTGATCAGCCTCGGTTTTGCCTCTTATTTTGACAGCAAATGTTTCAAAGCAGCATGGTCAGTATAGATAATTACCTTGGCACCAATTAAATATGACCTGAACTTGTCAAAAGCGTAGACAATGGCCAGCAGCTCATTTTCAGTTGTGGTGTAGTTCAATGTGCAACGTTCCAAGACCTTGCTAGCATAATATATGACATGTAATTTCTTGTCCTTCCGCTGTCCTAACACAGCACCTACAACAAAATCACTTGCATCACACATGAGTTCAAAGGGGAGGTTCCAATCTGGCGCTGCAAGTATAGGTGTTGTGGTAAGCCGTTCTTTGAGTATGTTGAAGGCCCTCAAACATGCCTCATCAAATTTGAATTCAGCGTCTTTCATCAATAGGTCACATAATGGTTTAGATATTTTGGAGAAGTCCTTGATGAATCTTCTATAGAATCCAGCATGCCCAAGGAAACTTCTCACTCCTTTCTCATTTACAGGTGGAGGAAGCCTTTCAATGGCTTCAATCTTTGCTTTATCAACTTCTACACCTCTTGATGAGACTTTGTGCCCTAGCACAATGCCTTCTTGCACCATAAAATGACATTTCTCCCAATTCAGCACTAAGTTGGTTTCCTCACATCGTTTCAGCACACAAGACAGGTTACTCAGGAAATTGTCATAATCAGAGCCAAACACTGAGAAGTCATCCATGAAGACTTCAATAAAGTTCTCCACCATGTCAGAGAAGATGGCTAACATGCACCTTTGAAATGTGGCAGGTGCATTACACAACCCGAAAGGCATCTGACGATATGCAAATATTCCATAAGGACAAGTGAAGGCAGTTTTCTCTTGGTCCTTGGGATCCACCACGATCTGGTTGTAACCAGAATATCCGTCCACAAAACAGTAGTAGGCATGCCCAACTAGTCTCTCTAGCATCTGGTCCATGAATGGAAGAGGGGAGTGATCTTTTCTGGTAGACTCATTAAGTCTCTTGTAATCTATGCACACACGCCAACCAGTCACTGTCCTTGTAGGAATAAGTTCGTTCTTCTCATTAGGGATCACTGTTATCCCTCTTTTCTTAGGCACAACCTGAACTGGACTAACCTAAGAGCTATAGGAGATTGGGTAGATGATACCTGCATCCAATAGCTTGAGGACCTCTTTCTTCACAACCTCTTTCATGGTTGGATTAAGCCTTCTTGGGGCCGCACCACAGTTTAAAATCTTCCTCCATTAGGATCAGGCATGCATGAAGGACTTATTCCTTTAGATTTGAAATAGTCCATCCAATGGCAGACTTGTGAGCTCTTAGAATCCTCAACAATTTCTCCTCTTCTTGTTCATTGAGGGAGTTGCTCACAATTACTGGAAACGTATTCTTTTCCCCCAAGAATGCATAACGGAGGTGAGATGGAAGCTGCTTCAGTTCTGTCTGTGGGCTGTCCACTTTTCCTTCTTCCTTTGACAATCCTTTAGAGGGTTGTGAACTTGACTTCATGGGAGGATTAGCTTCAAGTGTGGCTATGCATTCCTCCACATCTTGGGTCTCTTTTTCTCTCTCCTGGCTCAGGCCTTTGGATTGCCAGAGTACTCCTTCAAGAATAGACTCACTGTCCTGTTTTTCAAGAGGGATTGACAGTGGCGTTGCCAACGCGGTTACGGGCAGTGTTGCCAACGCGTCCATCCTCATGCAATGTGGCTGCTCAGCAAGATGCTTCATAACTTCAAACACATTGAACGTCACCTTTTCATCCTGCACTCTCAGCATCAGTTGCCCTTGCTGCACATCAATAAGTGCTCTTCCTGTAGCAAGGAATGGCCTTCCTAGGATCAATGGAATTTCAGCATCTTCCTCCATGTCCAACACGACAAAGTCAGCTGGGAATATGAATCTGTCTACCTTGACTAGGAGGTCTTCTACCACACCATATGGATATTTGATTGACCTATCAGCTAATTGAAGGCACATCATGGTAGGCTTCACCTCCTCTATTTCCAGTTTCTTCATTATGGAAAGAGGCATCAAGTTGATGCTAGCTCCTAAGTCATATAATGCCTTGCCGATCTGCAAATTCCCAATGGTGCAGGGAATTGCAAAAGATCCTGAATCTTTCAGCTTCTGAGGTAGCTTCCTTCGAATGATGGCACTGCATTCTTCTGTAAGAGCTACGATTTCATCTTCCTTAAGCTTCCTCTTTTTGGACAATAACTCCTTCATGAATTTCGCGTACGAGGGCATTTCTTCCAGTGCTTCAGCTAGTGGTATGTTGATCTGCACTTTCCTAAATATATCCAGGAATTTAGAGAACTTTCTCTTTTCCTGCTGTTTCTTCAGCCTTTGAGGAAATGGGACATTTGGCGTTGTTGACGTAGCTTTTTCCCCGTTGGCCACGACCTCCTCAAATAGTTGCTTTTTGCTTTTTCTCACTGGCCTATCATGGAAGTCCTTCTTCTATTCTTCCTTTGCTGCTGATTGTGGATTGACTGCTGGTTCTCCTCTAGATTGCATTTTTGTTTCAGTTTTGGATGGTTGGTCTACTGGATCAGCAGCATCATTGGTTTGTATGATTACGTTTTCTATTGTCTTTGGTAATTTGGGTAGCCTTGGTTCTATCATCTTTCCACTCCTTGTTGTGATGGCATTGCACTGCTCCTTGGGATTTACTGTTGTCACTGGGAAAACTTCCAGCATTTCTTTCTGTGAGTTGTTTGGACAGCTGTTCACTTGATTCTCCAAATTCTTGATGGATGCTTAAGTGGATTGCATGAACTGGCTGAGTATGTTCCCCAAGTCTGCAGAGTTGTCCTGTGGTTGGTTTGTCTGTTGTTGAGTGGGTTCGGCCGTGCATCGCGATACCGTTCTGCCTCCTCCTAGGGTTGTTCTGGTTCCTGAAATTAGAATTATAAGAGTTAGAATAGAGAGGATACTTAGGCCTTTGTGGCTGGCCCATATAGTGTACTTGCTCCTGGATGGAGGTTCCTGTTGCGTCTGTGTCACAGCATCCATTTTCATGTTCTCCCCCGCAGAAATCATATTTCAGGACTTGTACTGGCTGAGGGGTTCCTTCGTTGAAGATCTCGCAATCGTTTTGTCGTAGCCTTTGTTGTGAGATCCACTTTGTTCTGAGCAAGTATTTTTACTTGCGTGTCCAACTCAAGACACCTCTCTTGGGAACACTTCTTCATGGTTGATTGGTATTCATTAGAAGCCATTATTTCAATCACTCCATGGCCTCCTCTTTAGCTGCTCGTAGATCCTCCTGCTGAGGCATCTATGATGAGTCTCGTGGCGGGCTTGACTCCATTGTAGAAAATATGAACTTGATGAACATCGGAGAAGCCATGATGTGGACACTTCCGTACAAGCTCCTTGAACCGCTCCCAAGCCTCATAGAGTGATTCTCCTTCCTTCTGACCGAAACAGGAGATCTCCCCTCTCAGCTTGTTGTATTTAGAGGGTGGGAAGTACTTCATGAGGAATTTGGATACCAATTCCTCCCAGGTGGTGATACTTCCTCTTGGTTGGGTTTGCAACCAATACTTGGCGCGGTCTCTTAAAGAGAACGGGAATAGCCTCAATCTGATTGCTTCATCAGAGACGCCATTCATCTTGATTGTGTCACATATTTGGAGAAAGCTTGAAAGGTGGAGATTCGGGTCTTTTACTTCACTTCCTCCAAACTGGTCCTGTTGCACTAGATGGAGTAGTGCCGGTTTGATTTCAAAGTTGTTGGCAGCGATCGATGGTCTCACGATACTAGCGCTACAACCTGTAGAATTTGGGACTGCGTACTCTCCCAACGTAATCCTCCTGTTAAGCGGATGTTCCTCCATGATAGAGTGATGCACATGGTTTTCTTCGCTGGTCCTTTGCAGTCTCTGTTGCTCTTGTTGCACCTTTCGTAATCTCGTTTTCTTTCGGTTTCTTCTTGCGAGCTTTTCAATCTCAGGTTCAAAGATCAATTCCTGTTCTTGTTCACCTCGCATAAACAAGTTAAACAAGATTAAACCAAAGAAAGAATCAGTGTGCAAACAGAGTTAGAAATACCAAATAGAATTGCTCAATCTAGTGGCAATCATAATACTCTTCAATATTGAAAAACAAATCCCCGGCAACGGCGCCAAAAACTTGTTGGTGTGAAACGTATGAAGGCAAGTGCACCTTATCATTTTATGAAGTAAAGAGTGAGTAAGAGTATCGTCTCCACAGGGATTTGGTTCAAATACTGAATTCCTACTAGTCCACTAATTGAACTCAGTTATGGGGTCACGTAGGTAATGCAAGTTTAAGCGCGTAGGCAACGCAAACAGAAAAATAACCAAATTCACAGATTCTGTCACTAATATGGAACTCTGTTCCAGTTTGCCTAAAACTACTCAGAATAAACTCTAAACTGTCAAACACTCAACAACTGATATAAATGTGTAAGAATTCAAATTATGGAAGATGTTAGGGTTGGATTTCACCAAAACTTCTCCTATGTAATCTTTGATCATTACGTATATTCAAGATAAAATGTAATTGAAGATCGAATTCACAAACATTGATTGAAGGTCAATCCCTTGACTCAGCAATTCTTCACTCAAATTAGGAATTCTAATCCCTTAGCAATTCCTAATTTGAAGTGAGCCTTACGTTCAAGAATTCAAAAGATCTCACAAGGGAGAGGAAGAAATGTATGAGCATGAAGACACGCTGCAGATGCACTTTGTCCTCAACCCTAGGGTTCCTCCTTCACCCAGAATAGAACCAGCGTTTGGGGAAACGACGGCTCTATCCTCTAGGTCTACGCTCTGGAGATAGATCAGTGGGTAGAGTGAATGATGTCCTGTTTTCATTCTGTTCTGGGCTTTTTATAGATTCTGTTCTACAGCGTCGCGTGTCCAACATGGTCTAGCTACGTTGCCAACGTGGAACCCTGTAACATTTTGCAGAAATTAAAACACATCAGATTTATGAGAATTTATCACCCAAAAGGCTCTAAAACTGTATTTTCCAGATTGTGCATGAGTTATTCAGTTTTATGTCATTTTCTCATGTTTTAATGGTGTTTTATGCTTCAATTACTTGCAATTACATTGAATTATGTTCCAAATAAGTGTCTTATTAGACCCTTATCTACTACGTAAGCCTTGAGTTTCCCATTGCACCGGGGAATGCGTAGGAGCAGGATCAAGTCCTGTTAGGCTAACCTCTATATGGTTATTTATTTTCACATTAGTTAAGGGATCAAACATTTTCAAAAATCACACACTCAGTTTAAGGGTATCGTTCTTCGGAACGGGCGAGTGGGGTGCTTAACACTTTCCCCACTCGTAACCGACTCCCGAACCTAAATCTCTTCCTCGAGTCAGGGTTTTTCCAAATCTTTTTCCCTTAAATAAAAATTTGGTGGCGGCTTCACTTAATAAAATAAAATTCTTTTAAAATTTTAGAAAGTCCGTCATCTCGTCATAGTTACGGTTGCGACAATCCCTTAAGCAATTAGATTCATATTTAAAAGCTTCCATATAATCATGCATGCTCAATTAATATCCATCCAATACGCCATGCACATAATCATAACATCAATCACACATGATTATCATACATAACATTATTCTTTAAGCATTCATCAATAATAATGATTCCTCTTACATTATACTTTATGCATTCATACTGTAATATACTAGTTGGCTTAACATTCTCAAGCATATAGTTATCTTCTAAATTTAGACTTACTTATACTTATTATTTATTCCTTGGAAACATAATCACATATACTCATACATGTCTAACATGTTTAATTCATAACATTTTATGATGAATCACCCATGGGAGCTTATTACACTCATCCTTCTAAGTTATCTTTCAGCCTTTCCTTTTCTCAAAGGTCAAGTGTTTCACATAATTTCACAAAACTTAGAAGTTTTCCCTCAGGTGGCTGAATGACACATCTTGAGTTATTTACTCTTTGTGTACTTTAAGTTGCATGTCTTACGCATAACCTAATTAATTTAGATTTAAGGATTTATGTGTTAGCGAGATTTTAACTTACTTGCATCCATTTAGTCAAACATGGTCGAATGGTACCCATACCATTGCCAAGTTAAATCCTTAATCCTTTTCTATTGCATGACAAAGATCCTTAGTGTACCTTAGCCAAGATTGAAAACTTATTCTTCCTTAATTAAGCATATGGTGACCAAATGCTACACTTAGCTTCTAGTTCACCTTTTGTTAACTTAAATTGATGAATCCTTCTAGTTAGGGTTTAGGCCATAAATCATTACCAAGTTTGGATAATTTTAAGACTCCTTCACTCTTGGAGGTCATGGTCTAATTATCAATTTCAACCTTACAACCCCATGATTCATTCTTAATCATCAATTTATGCATCTTTGAATCAAGCTTAAGTCTTAATCATGGTTTTAACTTGATTTCATAATTTTTAGCTACCATGGCCAAATTATCAACCTAGCTACTCCCAAATATTTCTTACACATTTAATTCTTTCCATTTAAATAGTAATGGTTCTTAATATACCATAATAAAAAATTTAAACGCATTTTCTCTAAATTACACAAAGGTGATTGAATGCACATCTCTTGGTTGTAGGGAATTTTGGTCCAATTTTTCTTCCCTTAACAGTTGATTCACTCCATTTAGGAATTAATCTTATAGTTTGTGTCATCCTTATAAATTTTTAGAGATTTTACCCTTAATTAGCAAAAGTGGCTAAATGCTCCCCCTTAAGCCCTCAAGATCATTTTCTCAAAATTTCTTCTCACAAGATCTTTGTTCCATGATTTTGTGCACTTGCAGCACCATTAACACTTAAATCCATCAATACTTGTCTTTACTTCTTAGCGTGGGTCATGGTTAAGGAAATTCATAAGTGTCTTATGAAATTTGTTCCGCTTTTGGTCCCAAAATTCCAACTTACTCTTAGTAGATTTTAGATCTATGTCCAAATCAAGCTTATGAGACTTATGGTATAATTTTTAATAGTCTTTTAAGTATTTTATTTCAATGGTTAATATCTAGAAATCTTATCACATAACTTCATAATATTAAGAAAATCATTAAGTTTTAAATTTTAAGCATGAAAATCTTCATGATAGTATTTTTGAAGGCAAAAAAAATGTAGGGATCCACCACATCTACTCCAAGATCCATCTATATCATACCATGACCACTTTAAGAATTTTCCTCATAACCTTCCAAATCTTCCCAAAACATCAAAATTGACTTTTAATAATTTTGAACCGATTAAATTGCTTCTAAGGTGGCTAGAAGCACTATAATCCATCAAAACTTCACTGTTACTCCAAAAAATCATTAAAAATTGATGATGCTAATATTTAAGCATCCAAAGGAAGTTTTGAGCTCTCATGGTTTAAATAAAAAATGAGATCCATGGATCTTAGAGAAAAGATCCACAAAAGAAGCAATAAAAATCAAGATTTAAAGCTTAAAAAAATATTAGTAAAATCCTACTTGATGATGGGTTTTTGTGGGGCTTTGATGGCTGATCTTGGTCCCCCCCCCCCTTAGTGGTCTACAAAGATCTATTAGTTGTGGTGGTGGGGCTTGGTAATTAGGAGTTGATTTTAGCTAAAACTTCAAAGATGGAATCTTAGACTTAAGAAGAATTTTTTTGGTTTTTGGATTAGATTCAACTTTGGGAGAGTTTATAGAAATTTTCTAAGTGTTTAGGGGCTAGAAAACTACTGCAAATGTGTCCCCCAAGGCCTTAGTGAATTCGGCCAAGCTCCACTTAGGGATTATTTTCCCACTTAAGGGTATTTTGGTAATTTTACATGTAATTTTCATTTTTGAAAATAATTTAAAATGTGAGGAATTATCCTTTTAGGATTAGATTAGTGCTAATCATGCTGATTTTATCACTAATCAAGTTTTACTTATCCTAAGCATGACTAATTTTAATTAAAGAAAGTCAATAAACCTTAACAATGGTTAAAGAAATCTTTATATTCATTGTTTTTATTTTATACGCATTTAATTTTATGATGACTAATAGTGAGTCATCACCAATTTTTCCACATGTAATTTTTGTGTAAGATGTGTGGGGCCTATTTCTTGGCTTTTGTTCTGCATTTTTTGTCCTACCATCCTTTCAGGGGTATTTCTGTAATTTTTGTCAACATTACTCAGGAGGTTTCCAAGTTGTTTCTCCAACATTTATAAAACTTATTGGTTCATTTCCGAGTCATTATAGTGTCATTTTTGATATTTTTGTAGGAAGAGTTTAGATTTTTGTACAAAGCAAAGCTTTCTAAGGGCGTTTTGAGTATTTTCGAAGTCTTTTGAGGGATTTTCACCCTTTCTTTGTTACTAATATTTTTTCATGACTTTTCAATCATCCTCAATGTTTTCTAATCCCTTAGAATGTATTTTACCTTTTGTTTTATATTTTTCCTGCACATTATTTGAGTTACGTACAAGGCATTTTCATCATTTACACCAACTTTTCTAATTTCTATCTTTTTCTAATATTCGTACTGTGTTTCTTACTAAAGGTTATTTGTAACATAAAGAGTTCATTATGAGAAATTATGGGTATTAAAAACAGTCCCCATGCAAATTTTCCTATTGAGATATTACTTTCACTTCCAGTGACCCCCAAGGTCAAATCATAAATCCATACATAAATAGGAAAAAGGTTTGTCCTTCATTGAGTATTTCGGGTAAAGAAAGTGTATGACAAGAAGAAATAGTGGCAAGATTGAGAGTAGACATAGTTCCAAAATGTTTTAATAGAAATAAAGCAAGGCTACTTATGACATTCATGCATGCATAGTCTACTGATTATTCCAAGTACAATATCACATGGATTCTAACCACACCACAGCTACAATCAAATCTTATAACAAATTCAATGCTCATGTCATGTGTGCAGGTGTAATGGTAAACCCTCATATTTTTTATGACTCAATGCATCCCATACCATATTGAATCTCGTTAAATCTTTGGTCTGTTGTCAACTCTATGCTATGCATTTGGGCCCAAATGTAACACTTCAAGAAATTGTTAGGACCCCAAATTTCTAGCAGCCTCTTGTTGCAAATTATCAAACTAATTCAACCTCTTTCATAGGCTAATAATTCATATACATTTGAAAAACAAATAGAAATTTAGTTAGCTCACCATGATAATCCTCAGGACAAGTCAGGTAGTTGAGTTTCAGTTGTATATTCTTAACACTAGGGAGCAATCCTAGGTCCCTTATAGCCCATCACACTCAACCACTAACGCCAAGGCTCTCAATACCGGCCCTTATGAATTCTTGGTATTTTCCTGTTATTTTCTAGCTCACTTTACTCATAATGCATATGCAATGGATATCCATGTCAAATGACTATATTTATATCACTGCACACATTCATTCATATAAAAATATTACATAACCACAATCCTCTAATAATTTTTCATTTCTTACAATATTTCCTATAAAATTCCTAAAAAACCTATGTCTAAACACATTTGCCTTTATGAGGCCATCATATACACATAATATTCCTTTATATCCTTTGGTATAATCATTTCTGTATTTGGATTCTCATGCATTTACAATGTCATTTCATCTTTACAAGAAACATTTAATAAATCTCTTCATGAATTCATAGAATATTCTCTTTTATGTTCTTTTTGAATAACTCATTACATTAACTATTAGAACATAACACTAATCATTCCCACATAGATTTTTCATTCACACATAATATAGGTCATTTTCACATAACATTAATTTTACCCACATAGCATTTATTATATGCTTCCTTTAATCACTTAGAGTCATTATTGACACATTCACATTCTTCCTCCTAACCTTATCCTGTATGATTTCACATATTACATATTACATATTATAGATCTTTCTTTAGAGTAAAGGTGAATATGTGATATTATAGTAAAGGAAGTTATAAGTGAAATGAAGGATGAAGAATACTTCTTGGATTCTTATTGGTTTAAAGAAGTGAATTGGGAGAAATTTCTAATAGAATGACACATACTAAAATTTGTCGACTAGAATCTTTAGTTCAACATTCATTCAAAGTGCTGATATTTAAGGAATAATTTGAAAGGAATAGATTAAGATAAAGTTAAGTGTAATTTTAACAAAAGATTTGAAAACACATAAAACTAAAAAGTAAAGTCATTTAAAGAAATATTTTGCAAAGTTCTCAAGTCATGGATCCTTAGCCCTTTTTTAATTCTCTATAAAATCATCTTTTAGGAGAATATATATATATATATATATATATATATATATATATATATATATATATATAAAGATAAATATTATTCTCAAAATACAATAAATGCTCATAGAATTTTGAAAGGGTAAAAAGAAGAGAAATTATAAGTTGTGTGTTAAATATCCACTTCTAAAGCTAGTTAAACATGACCCATCAAACTTAAAATTTGAGAAAAGTGACTCATTGTTTTTTTTTACAAAGTCGTATCCTACAAGTGTAAGAACAATTTTTATTTTTGGAGTGTGAGAAATACTCATAATATTCAAAAGGATCTTATAAAAATAAGGATTAAAAGTATGGTGCCAAAACCTATATTTCAAAACAATTTAAGCATAAATTATTTAACTTGAAATTTTAGAAAGAAAAAGATTCTTTGAATAAAACTCATCTATTTTGAGTTTTCTAATAAAATATATCTAAAGACAATGAACTTTTGGAAGGAAAAGTACCTCTAAAAAGTACAATATTTTTGAAAGTTTGATTAAATTTTATAGAATACTATTAATCTTGAAAATGATAGAAAATAGGGTACTTAACAACTTAAAAGAGTACAAATGTGTGTATCCTTTTATTCTTTTAGGTGACATCCCTTAATAGATCAAACTTAACATCCTTTTTTGTTTCTCACACCATCACATTGTTCAAAATAACCATGAAAGATCATTGAATCACATCATTCTTCACAACACACATAAAATATTAATGAACCACACATCTTACTCAAAGTACGCCAAATTCATAATTTATCACATTCACAAAATTTAACTTCCACTAATGTTTATGGCCGACTAAACACTATGAAACCAAGCATGTAAGTTCCTATTCCATATCCGATTATTATGAATAAATTCAAGCATAATTCAACATCATCCAACTTTCAAGCATCATCAATAACATATTATCACATAATAAAATCTAAAAATCAACTATCAAAGAAACATAAAAAAATTAAATTAAGGTAGAGAAGCTAATCCTTAGCTACTTGATTTCACATTTTAAGGATCCAAAGTTCTCCTCCCCTACCAAGAAAGTGATCAATGCATCCCTAGATCATCTAAAAAGGGATATCTCCAAATTTTTCTCTTCCACGAATGGTTCTTAGGTTATTCAAGGCACTAAAAAGTAGTGTATAACAATTAGAAACCAAATGGGACACAAAAATATTGCAGTCTCCCAAATAACCTACATTCTCATGACCTTACTCTCATATTATTTATTACATTTGCGCATTAATTATAATAATTGTGCAATAATAATAATGCACCTAAGATTTACATTGAGTGTTGGATCGAATACTCAACATGAAAATACATAAGTTTAACATTTTTCCAAATGTAAAAAGTCTAAAGAACTACAATGGAGCAAAGAAAAAGTACAAAACATAAGAATCACATAGAAATCTAAAAGAAGCTAACTGACTCGATGAGACCTAAAGACTATCATTTTCAATTGAGAAATTTCACGGTTTTTAGAAATGATGTAAAATGATGATGATGATAAAGATGATGATGTTAGTGTTGCTAAGGGCATACTACGGTTTGTTGGATCTTGATACCCTTATTATTTTGATAAAGTGATAATGATTTGGACCTACATGTATTATGCATATTATAGGGATGACCAACTCCATATTAAGGAGATTTTATTTAACATAGAATGCATTAGATCTCAACCTAATCTTTAGCTTGTCATCATAGAAACTTGATGGCTTTAGGATAATTCTTTTTTATTTCCAAATAACTTATATATTATTTATATTAAAATATAAAATAATATACTACTCTGATTTTTACTTTTACTTAAACGAAACATATCTCTACCTCACTATTATGTTTCTATGTACAATGTTTTGACACGTTAGTGGAGCTACATGATTGACAAGTCTTACCTTGACATAAAGATTGGGGTAGATGAAGAGAATGGAGAATGAGTTCAACACCCACCAATGTAGGGATTCGCTATAGTGTACTTTCAAAGTAAGAATGACCATATACATGCATCATCTTCATTGCATCCTCCATCGCAGGCCCTAATGATGATGCCTTCAAATGTTACAGTTGTCGATTCTTGGCAGGTATATCATTGAAGTTTGATTCAATCTTCTTCTTCTTCAACATCATCGACGGATATTCCCTAGTATCATGGACCACCTTTTACCACAGTGGACATTCCTAAGGTTCATGTTATATCACTCACACTTTCTCTTTGTGGAGTATCTTGTTATTAATATACTACGAGAAAGTCAACAGTATGACAGATTCTCCAAATTATCTCTCACCATACTGAAGTTGGTCTCTTTCATACACGTCTGAGCTATCTAAAGAAGGAGCATGACAATGGAGGAGAAGACAGAGTTGGAGGAGATGATAACAAAGATGAGGATGATATGGATGAAGATCCATTTGAGGCTTCAGATTTTTTTTGTTATCAGTATGATAATGGATGACTTCTCATTATTCAGGACCAATACTAGATGGAGAGATCTTTTTTAATCTTGAGGGTTGCATCTCGATGGGATGGTTCATCTTTTTCCCAGACTACCTATATTTGGGAAGATGTTAAACTTATGTATTTTCAATCATCATCATTTTACATCATTTTTGAAAACCACAAAATTTCTCGATTGATAATGATAGTCTTTAGGATCTCTTCGATGCAGCTAAGTTCGACCAGAGCAATCCTAAACTATTGGGAGACTCAAACCTAACTCACGTATACCCTAGCTCAAAAGTTCCCATTATCATGAACTCTGGTCTACTTTCATATGATCCGACCCTTAAATTTCCCAGTTTCTTTCCATCAATAGGCTCACAGGTTATTTCCCACTAATGATTTACAAAATAAAATTTTTATGTCCATGGTGCATGATGTGTTGTTTAAGTAAACTTACAAATAAAAGTAGTATATTATCATACATTTAATATAAATAACATATAAGTTCTTTGGAAATTATAAAGAACCATACTAAAAGCCATCAAGATATGAAATGTATAGACGTGGTTAATCCTATCATCCTTTTCATAAGTTTCTATGATGATATACTCAAGATTAGGTTGAGATCGAATTCGTCCCATTCCACATCAAGTCTCACTAATCTAGAGTTAATCATCCCTATAATATGCATGATGCATATAGGCCCAAATCATTATCACTTTATAAAAATAATGGGGTAAATAGGATCCAATTTCAAATTGTAGTGTACCCTTTTCAACACTAACAACATCATTATTTCATATGATTTATGAAAACCATAAAATTGCTCAACTGATAATGATAGGTTTTAGGGCTTGTCAATGTAGCTAAGTCTGACTAGAGAAGTCTAAACTACAAGGAGCAACCCTAAACCAGTGGAAAACTTAAATATAGCTCACGTATCTGTAGGCTCAAAAGTTACCATTATCACAAACTTTAGTCTACTTCTATGTGTGCTGATCTTTAAATTTTCCAGCTTTCTTTCACCAAATGGCTCATAGATTATCTCCCCACTAATGATTTACATCCAAAAAATTTATGGACATGATGCATGCTAATTAATCGTTCTAATTTTATTTTCTACTTTACTTAAAGGTCTCGTTTTTTTCTTAAAATTCATGACCTCATAATCCTCTACCAATTATCTTTGTAGAATATAATTACATATTTTCTAATACATCAAATGAGGTCCCTAACCT
Source organism: Canavalia ensiformis (assembly GCA_026541065.1). Lineage (NCBI taxonomy): Eukaryota > Viridiplantae > Streptophyta > Magnoliopsida > Fabales > Fabaceae > Canavalia > Canavalia ensiformis. The sequence continues at coordinate 531,062 of JAMKYM010000475.1, forward strand.
CTAATCATCATTTTATTATATCTAACTCAACACACCATAATTAGTATATTTGGATGTTTTATCCTTCAATAATTTACATAGTCCATTTATTGAAATATAAACCAAAAATTTTATGGAAATTATTCTTTAAGGGTTTAGAATTGAACTGCTATTTTTGTAACTTTTTAGAAATCGTTTAAGGTAAATAAAAATTAAATAGTCACAAATTTTCTAATTGTAGGACAATGGGATAAATTAACTCATAAATTTTTTTATAAAATAATTATTAATATAAAATTACTCCAACATTTTATCCTTCTATATTAATTTTCAAATTTAAAGTTTTCTATACATAAAATAAGTCAATTAAATGTCAAATATATTTATTATGAAAGGATTAGAAGGGAAAAAAAAGACTTTTATGAAGTAATAGATTTCAAATATTTTCATAAAATAGAAAATAGCTTAGTTTTTCATGAAACGTTTGAACTAAATAATTTCTTATACCTACTATAGAAAAATATATTTTTGTATAATTTAGAAAATATTAAAATGGTGTTTCCTTTTAGGAACTTTTCTAAGAGCTTTAGATTTAAGTATCATAACCTCTAAAGTTTATATAAAATTGTACAAAATGTTTAATACCTAGAAGAGTTGTGAACATAGTCCACAAATACATATCGTCGAGCACCTAAAATTTTACATCCAAAGTCTCACCTATAAGTGAGAACCACATAAATAAAATCTCGAATTTTAGTATACTATTTTCTTAGTATCCGATTTCACAAAAATTTGAATATTTATTAAATTTAATCTCATTATCCTACCTATATATCTAACCAATTAAGTTATCAATCAAAAACCAAATTAATTTAATCCAACAATTAAATTTGAACAAAATTAAATAAATGGTTAAATTTTTAAGTAATAAATAAAATTTCATTCTAGAGCCAAGGATGTCCTAGAACTACTCTTACATTTTACTTGAATCTCCTCCCTTTACTTGAAATTGAAGTTTGATGTTAATTCTATTTCCCTGTCTAGTTATAAATTAAAGAAAGAAAAGAAAAAACGAAAAAATAATGAAACAAAAAAAAACATAAAACGAATTTCTTAACAGAATTAACAGAAAAAAAGATATGAAAAACAAACGAAAAAAGAAGAAGGAAAAGGAGGAGAAAAAGGATATACAGGGAGGGGAACGCTTTCTCTGGGGTTTTTTTGGGTTTTCTCTTGGTCATTCCTGTCGAAAAAGAGAAGGGTGAGGAGAAGAACTAGCGAGAGGAGAGTTCTCTATGATTAAGGTGCTTAGCAAGAGAGGGAAGAGGAGAAACAGAGGGGGCTCGAAGGAAGAACCGAAATTCTAAAAGTTGCTCACATTTTTTATCTTGACTTAGTTTCCTCGTCCTCGCGGTGGCGAAATATCATTCCCCAGAATTCTAATTAGCTTAACAGGATCAATTTTTTCAGCCTGAAGGACTCAGTTTCCAGGTAAGATTCGTCCACCAAGTGAAATGCGCGTTTAATCTACATAGAATTATTCTTTAAACTGGTTTACCTTCGATCTCTCGAGAAAAGAAAAAGCATAACAGATAATTTTTCTGAATAATAACATTCATGGCTAGATTGAATTAATGGATTATGTGAATTCTTTCATTTTACTGGTAAGTCTACTTCTATTGGGCTGAATTTGATCACGTTGAATTAAGTGTGTGCCGACAAGTAAACACATAAGAAAAATCACGTCAAGATTCAGAAGAGAGAATTCTATTTATTCTTCAGATATACAAGTCCACCAGGGGAAATCTGGTTGTGCTATTCATAATCTCCATGATAAGTACATAAAGCAAACGCGTTCCCAAAAGTAAAGAAGTAGTGTCCCTTTCCTTAAGTGCAGTGAAATAGTACTTGCCTTCCTCGTGGTTATTTAGGAATATCTCGAACTTCTTCATGATTTACGGTGCACATTCAACTTTAACGGCCCCGATGGATTTCTTTCATGCTCCTTGAGATTAGCCTTGTCTCAGTTACATAGATATCATTCATGCAAAATTCTCCAAGAAAAAAAGCACATCAAATGTAAACTTATCTGTTTTTTAGAATTATATGCGATTACATGGAGGTCCCAGTTTTGTGTTGATTCATTTGATGAGGAAGATGACACTCCCATTGCATTACGCACATACGAGGCACAATGTGTTGATAACTGTGTTGCATGTTAAGTACACTAGAAATCCAAGAACCACTGGTCGAAAGGGATGTTAGCATATCACGTTGCATTCACAAGATGAAAGTGATTCGATGATTATGAATAGAAACCATGAAGACTTGCATCTATTCACTGTAATATTGAATCAGGAAGTTATCCTTAGAATCATAGTGCTCATGCTTATGCCATAACTCCATCATGCATCAAACCAGAACCATCTTAGGGACTTCCTCAGGGCCATAGTTTCCAGGCCATACAAAACTGATGCTAGTTACGATCTGTTCTATGATGAGCCCATGATTATTAGCTAAGGCAGCTAAGACCATGGACCTCCAATGACCAAGAGTCGGATGCGATCCCTTGAAAACATTATGACGTGGTGCTTGGCATAAGACAAAAGCATCCCATGTCCTTCAAGCATGCACGTGGCAAATGAATCCAACACGAACTCTTTTTATACTCTCATGTCGGGTCCCACAAATCCAATCAACGAAGGATCGGGCTTGAAGGAAGGCCAATTGCATGAATCATAAGGGAGGTTGTACACCATAGAGAACCGGATTGGAGGCTATTTCTGCACCTAAAGGCATGCATGTAACCACTCATTTGTCATCAACAGTATGTGGGGTCCAAGGGAAATGTTACTGGATATGAGAAGTTGTCCTTGCATGGTATGGATATGCGTCAAGAAACGCATGCTCAAGGAAACATGCATGGCTTGACCGAATATCATGAAGGTCTAGTCTAGTAAATTGGCTCGTTACCAGCACCTCCAGCCCTCGCGTCCAATCCCAACACGTCATAATTCAAGTTCAAAGGCCAATTTTCTGGTCCAGGATGGTGGGGGCGTCATGGGTCATATCCCTCATTCCACTCCACAACATTCATAGCACTATTTGGTTCTGGACTACAAGGTTAGCAATGGGCCGTGCTACTAATTCCAGGCCACCATGAATACCATGCAAGTACCTTCCAAAAGAGATGCGGCCATATACATAAATTCGAGCAACATCACGAGCATTTTCCAAGTCTAGGAATCTCGTTCTTTAATAGCTATGAGCAGAGAAATGACCAACAGGTGTGGATTATGGGTAAGGATGAAAGGTCCAGTCAATGAAAAAATGCATCTTTGGGAGCAGGTTTTGTGCAGATTCTTGCCACATCTAGTAATTTGTACAAATGGTGAAGGACTGGTTCAGGTACAGTGAGAGTTTGCAAGGATATTTGGTTATTAAAATGAGTGACATTGCTCCAAATTTGGATTCTTTAGCTACTGCCGCCCCACCTGCATGAGCCCCCAATGAGGAGAAACTTAGGAAATCAACCTCATTAGCAAAATGCTCTACTCGCGGAAACGGTGGTGGGTGGCGTCAAAGCAGAGTTATCAGCGCAGAAGCTGATCTTAACGTCGCCATATGTAGCATGCATGAATAAGTAACCCTTGAATAGAACTGGGTAGGCCTGGCCTCGATGCATAAGACTTCGGTTCCTTAAAGGTGGGAGAATCTTGCTTAGGATTTGCATGAGTCACCCAGACATAGTGAGTACTCTTTTCCACAGATATCGCTTAATCAATTACACATAGAAATGCATCAACCAGTGCTTGTAACTGGGAAACCATACTGCCCAAGCAGTAGTGTCCGAGAGGAGTTTGATCTAACATAACTACGCCAACCTGCTCCGAAAGACGATATCATCGACCAAATGATCCTAAGGGGCTCAAGACCTGGCCTTGACAGGGTCATGTTTGTCCATGCATGCATCGTGCGCCTTTCTACGTAAAGCAACAGCACTACCTTCATAATCAGGTTCATGAGCATTCAATCCAAGCTTGACATTCAGCTTAGCGGGACTAAAGTCACAACCCCAGGCACAGCTCAAGTGGTTATTTCCATTAGAATCTATATGGGGGTCCTGGATTCGATCCCCATAGATAGCTTTTTCTCGAAATTAAAAGCTTTAAGTAAATTACAAATCTGCCGCAAAAAGCCAAATTACCAATCAGCCCCTGGCCTTTCCCACTAATACCAAATCTGCCCTCACATGGAGAAATTACCAATCTGCCCCCAAGCTTTCCAGTAATTCCAGACATATCCCAAAATTCCGAATTACCATTCTGACCCCCTAAAGATCCAGTAATTCCAGATATGTCCCAAATCTCCTAATTACCCAAATGCCCTCACCTTTTCAGTAATTCCAGATATGTCTCAAATTTCCTAATTACCCAAATGCCCTCACCTTTTCAGTAATTCCAATTCTGTCCCAAATTTCTTAATTACCCAAATGCCCTCACCTTTCCAATAATTCCAATTCTGTCCCAAATTTCAAATTACCCAAACTGCCCCTAAACTTTCCACTAATACCTACCCCAAAATTCCTAATTACCCAAACTGTCCCTAAACTTTCCACTAATTATAAATATGCCCCCATAATTCGTAATTCCTCATGATTACAAGTAAACCCCGTAATTCCCAATAATGACAATTGGGCCCCATATTTCTACTGTTGTAATTAAACCTCGTATTCCTTTCACGCTCGATTATGTCTGGTTCGTTTATCATTCATCGTTTTTTTTTACAAAATAAAAATATGGTTTTGCGATTCTCAATCTCATGCGACGAGCTCTAAGCACGAACTGGTAGCTTTTTCTGCTGTTCGTTGTTTAGAGATTCGTATGGGTCCAAGCGTAGCCGTAGTTGTCTTGGGCCCTGTGCATATATGGATTGGGATTTCCCTTCTTTTTTTTACAAAATAAAAATCTTGTTTTACGATTCTCAATCTCACATGACGAGCTCTAAGCACGAACTGGTAGCTTTTTCTATTGTTCGTTGTTTAGAGATTCGTATGGGTCCAAGTGCAGCCGTAGTTGTCTTGGGCCTTGTGCATATGTGGATTGGGATTGGCTTTCCTTTTGTAAAATAATAAAACTTCATTTTAAAATTCCTAAGTCTCACGCGACGAATCCTAAGCACGAACTGGTAGCTTTTTCTGCTGTTCGGGCTTTAGGAATTCGTATGGATCCCGGTGCAGCCGTAGTTGTCTTGGATCCTGTGCATATGTGGACTAAGGATTCTCCCTAAGATATTTTAAACTACTCTAGCAATTTTCAAATATTCCCTTTTCAAACAAGCTTCGAAGGTCAAGCCTTCAGGTACTATTCATTTTCAAACATTCCTTTTTAAACATTTTTGAAGGTCAAGCCTTCAACTCAAACCAGAACTACGTAAGCCTTGAGTTTCCCATTGCACCGGGGAATATGTAGGAGCAGGATCAAGTCCTGTCAGGCTAACCCCCACCAAGTATTTATTTTCACACTAATTAAAGGGATCAAATAATTTTCAAATAATCACACACTCCGTTTAAGGGTACTGTTGGGGAAGGGGAAGAAGTCGAATCAAAAATCACGAATTAAACAAAAGTTTTCCAATCATCTCATAATATGCAAGCATCATCCAAAATATTGCATTCTTTCGCATTCATTTAAGCATTGTACATATCATTTCAAATCCTCTCTGAAAAGTGGGTGCCAATCACCCAAACCCATCATAATTTAACCTCTAAACTGGGACAAACATTTGCCCATAAAATTCAAATTGAGGGCAATTCTCAATTGCCAGAAAATGATGAAATCAAGATCAAACTGGGGCAAACGCTTGCCCACCAAAATTCAATTGGAAGTTATCCTCAAATTTTGAGTCAATCCCAAACAGGGGCAAATGTTTGCCCACAAAATTCAATTTGAGGTCACCTTCAAATTCTGATTCTAGCTTAAACTAGGGCAAGCGTTTGCCCAAACAAAATTTAATTTGAGGTCATCCTCAAATTTTGAGTCAATTCCAAGCTGGGACAAGGATCTTTACCCAAAGCCCCCTTCAAATCGAGGCATTCCTCGATGGCCAAAGGTCATTCAAGTTAGGGCCCTTATTCCTTCAAGAGGAAGCAATCATCAAAAGCTGAAGGAACCCTAAAGTTCAAGGCAGAATCAGCAAGTTATTCAAGTTTATTCGAGATAAACAATCGTCGAGTGGTGTTGTTCAAAACAACCAAATACTCTCCCGCCTGTCATAACAGGTAGCTTTCCCTTTCTATCCTCTCACCTGTCTTCACAGGCCCGTTATCAAATTAGTTTAGATCACTCACTCACCTATCATAACAGGTCGCTTTCATCTTACCTGCCTCAACAGGTTTCTTTTCAGTTCAAAGTGTATACCTATCTTCACAGGTCCTTCCATTCCTTCCTGTCAATAACAGGATCAATTCCCATTTACCTTCTACCTGTCTCAACAGGTCATTCCCCCTTTATGTCTTCATAACCCATAGCTTCAATTTAATATTTTTCACTTCGCCTGTCTTAAACAGGCTCACATTGTTCCTAGCAACAACAGGATTTCATCAATTACATTCATCGTGTCAAGCAGGATTTCCTTTGCATTTATCCTGTCAAGCAGGATTTCATGTTTAAATTCCCGCATACATCCTGTCAAGCAGATTTCATTCCTGTCAAGCAGGATTCCAGGTTTAAATTTCCGCATACATCCTGTCAAGCAGGATTTCATTTGCATTTATCCTGTCACAGGATTTCATGTTTAAATTTCCGTGATACATCTGTCAGCAGATTTCATTTGCATTTTTCTGTCGGTTGCCAGATTTCATGTTTAAATTCCGCGATACATCTGTCAGCGATTTCATTTGCATTTATCCTGTCAAGCAGGATATCATGCTTAAATTTCCGCATACATCCTGTCAAGCAGGATTTCATTTGCATTTATCCTGTCAAGTAGGACTTCATGTTTAAATTCCCGCATACATCCTATCAAACAAGATTTCATTTTCATTTATCCTATCAAGCAGGATATCATGTTTAAATTTCCACATACATCCTGGTAGCGAGATTTCTGCTTAAATTCCTCGCATACATCTGTCCGCTGGATTTCATTTGCATTTATCCTGTCAAGCAGGATTTCATGTTTAAATTCTCGCATAAATCCTGTCAAGCAAGATTTCATTTGCATTTATCCTGTCAAGGAGGATTTCATGTTTAAATTTCTGCATACATCCTATCAAGCAGGATTTCATTTGCATTTATCGTGTCAAGCAGGATTTCATGTTTAAATTTCCGCATACATCCCGCCAAGCAGGATTTCATTTGCATTTATCCTGTCAAGCAGGATTTCATGTTTAAATTTCCGCATACATCCTGTCAAGCAGGATTTCATTTGCATTTATCCTGTCAAGCAAGACTTCATGTGTAAATTTTCGCATACATCATATCAAGCAGGATTTCATTTTCTCGCATACATTTATCTTGTTGTGGATTTCATGTTTAAGTTTCTGCACTTATCGTGTCAATCAGGATTTCATTTGCGTGTATCCTGTCAAGCAGGATCTCATTTCTACCCTCATCCTGGCAAGCAGGATTTCGTTTACATTTATCCTGTCAAGCAGGATTTCATGTTTAGGTTTTTGCATTCATCCTGTCAAGCAGGGTTTCAACTGCATTTATCTTATCAACGGCAGGATCTCATTTGCATCTTCCCGTCAACAACGGGATTTTCATCAAATTTACATTTCCGCATGATTGGCCTATAACGTCAGGCCATCATCTAGTTCATTTTCCCACAGCTGGGCCTATGGTGTCAGGACTCAAGCATAGATAGATTCGTACCTCGGCTATGTTGTGAGCTACCTTTACACATACCTTTATGCCCGATTCCTACCTTGAAATAGGCCATTTTCCTCCAGGAGGCACTTGTAACGGGCAGACCCATTCTTATCTACTTTACCTGTTTTAACAGGCCATCTTCATTTCATTTCGCTTGTCTTAACAAACAATTCCACCACGCCTGTCCTAACCGGTGTTTATCCATTTCACTTAGCCTGATTAGGCTATGCCATCAAACCTGGCATATTTAAGCCCTATCGGCACACGAAGCCGGTAAGGTCATTCAATCACCATTCTACAGGCATTTAGGAGGTACACTTTAAGCTCAAGGCTTCTAGTGCTTCTCAGACTTCTGCAAAGCGCCTGCCTCGGACATAAGGTGTTCACATCTTTACCCATCTCCTACCGCAATAATTTAGAGAATCACTTCTTACATTATCTCGTAGGAAATGAATAAAGAGGGGAAAACTGTAAACACCCATTTTTGTCCAAGGCTCCTTTTTAATTTAATTAAGTGAGTAAATAGTAAATTAACCAAAAACCATAATTTAAATAAACAATAAGAACAAAAAGAAAGAGAACAAAAAGGGGGGATTCCAAAAAGAGAAAAGAAGGAAAATCGAATGATTTGGCAAAGTTAAAAGCTAGAAGTGAAAAATAAATAAAAAACCATGGAAATTAAAAATTTGAAAAAAATAAAAAAATAATAATGAAAAATATAAACCAAATAACAAGAAAAACAATAAAAGAAAATTTGAAACGAAAAAAAACTAATAACAAGCAAAAATGATGAAAAAGAGGGAAAAACTTAGAAAATCCAAAATTAATAACCAAAAATAAAGAAAGAAAGAAAAATCTGAAATTGAAAAAGGGAAAACTAAAAAAAATAATGAAGAAACAGAAAATAAAAATAAATAAAACAAATAATGAAAAAAAAGGGGGTATAAGGGACCCACCAAAACTCTTGAATTAGCCTATAAAAGGAGACTCCCACGCCATTCTGGGGGGTTCCTTTTTTGGTGGGGAGGGAATTTGTGGATCTTCTCTCTGCTTTGGTTTCAATTCAGGAGTGCCAAAAAGAAGGTTAAGGAGACGCTTGGGGGGCACGCTTCTTGCAAGATCTCTCACTTCTCGTTCTCCGCCTCCAGGTAAGGCTGAAATTCATTTCATGAATAATTTCTTTGCATCTTACATAGCGAATCTGCTCATCCTCGGGTACGTTCTTGGTGAATTTGATCGAGGCAACTATTTTCATATAAGCTTACTCGTAATTGCCTCCTAAAGAATCCTGTTAATTCTTATCAATGGAGTTTAAAATGACCAATTAAAATTGAAATTGAGCAAGATTTGTAGAATAGGGATCCAAAGCTCCAATGGATAACCGTGATTTAGACTGGAACCAGAACACTCCACTCACATCGTAGTTCTGTATTTGTTGATTGCACTTGACAATGTTGACTACAATTGTGCTTGGAAATATTCTAGTTACATGTATCATAGAATGGGTTAGACTTGAGTCTATTGATCGCATTGCCTGGTGATTGAAGCCCCGCCTCTAGATTCATATTGAATTCTTTGATAAGCATGACAAAAGATTCCAAGTCAGGGGCTAGGAGTTCAGTCTCGAATACGGAATTGAAATCTGCATCTGAATTATGACTCGAAGTCTGTAGCCAAACAATGAGCTCCATACGTTTCAACTCAGTCCAGGCGTACGAGAATCCTATGAGGTAATGGCTATGGGTGAAGGTGGTTGGTGACAGAGGGTGGATCAAGCTTCGGATGGCTTTGTCCTCAACTGAAGCTACTCAATCAAGACAATATCCCTAGCATTATCAATAGCACAACAAATCTCAACAACTTCCCCACGAATATATGCATTTCATGCAACTATTGGCACCGATCACAAACTTCAGGGCTCGGATTTGGTGGGCCTGGCCTATTGGATCCCATTCATGGACTTGTGTTTGCATGGTCCCAGCTCCTCAAGATGAACACATGCCGGTTTCGACCTCACAAAAGCAGGGCATGGAATGATGGCGATTAGGCAATCAAAGGCCACGAGAAGCAAGTAGTAGTTACGAGGGCGAGAAGAACAAAAGTTCAGATCGAAGGTAGGAAGGCTTCCCAGACTCCTACGGTAACCCACACATCGCTGGAATTTGAGCCTAATTCTTAAATAAGGATCCCTTTGCAAATGAGAAATCATCCACTCATGCTCACTCAAGTTTAGGGGAGGCTCTAATGATCCCATTCACCGCGACCTTCCTCTTCGAGTGCTAAAAGGTCATTGACACAGCTTCAAGTTGTTGGCTCGTAGGGACAAAGTCTTCTCCACTGCCGCTGTTCGATACATATAAAACACCACTCACATGAAGAACGCCAAGACTGCAATTCCAAATTTCTCCCCTAAAAAATAGAGCATTATGGTGAATGTTCATTCTCTGTTGGATAGGACTACCGAGGAGGAAAGGAGCCATATCCTTTGCAGGTGTAAGAAATTCAAGGCCATGGGATGTAATGGGCTCTTGATTCATAAGGAAATTTGGAGGAATGTTGTCTCTGGTTCTGCCTCTGCTCTACCTTGCAACATGGAGCATTCTCGCGTCGAGAAGTTGCCATGCAGAAGCTAGCAAAAGCCAATGGGGGAGAACTCCTTTTGGCAAATATTAATAATTTCCCCCCCCCCCCAACTTTTTAAAATTGCTAACAGGTCCCCGGAGTCCTCTGTAATTACTAATAGGTCCCCGAAGTTCTCCGTAATTGCAAATATACCCCTCAACTTTTCCAAATTGCAAATCAACCCCTCAACTTTTTAAAATTGCAAATCTGCCCCTCAACTTTTCAAAATTGCAGATTAGCCCCAACCATTTTTTTTCAAATAACCTCAAACCCCTTTTCCCAAATCAAGTCCAATTGCTTTTAGATTCTTTTTTTCCAACTAAATCAAGTTTAATTTTCCATAAAATTTCAAGTCAACTATTTCTTTTCAACCAATTCCTTTTCTCTAAAAGTGTCCGCTTAAGCCCACGCACTTCCGATATTTACAAATCAAGAAAATGATTAAATAAAAGTCTTTTTGCTTTCCTTAATCTCACGCAATGGGCACTAAAGACGAACTAGTAGCTTTTTCTGCTATTCGTTGTTTAGAGGTCTGTATGGGTCCAAATGCAGCCGTTGTTGTCTTGGGCCCTGTGCCTATGTGGATTGGGATCGCCCCTCCTTTCCTTTCTTTTTTCGTAAAATAAAAATCTCGCTTTTCTTTCCTTAATCGCACGCGATGGGTCCTAAAAGCGAACTGGTAGCTTTTTCTGCTGTTCGTTGTTTAGAGGCCTATATGGGTCCAAGTGCAGCCGTAGTTATCTTGGGTCTTGTGCATATGTGGATTGGGATTGCACCCTCGAAATGTTTTTCCAAAAAACAACAACAAAACATCGGCCTTCCAATTTAAACTCTATTTGAAGGTCAAGCCTTCAAATCAACCAGAACTACATAAGCCTTGAATTTCCCATTACACCGGGGAATACGTAGGAGCAGGATCAAGTACTGTCAAGCTAACCTCCATCAAATATTTATTTTGTAACGCTAATTAAATGGATCAAACAAGTTTCAAATAATCATACACTCAGTTTAAGGGTACCGTTCTTCGGAACGGGCGAGTGGGATGCCTAACACCTTTCCCATTCGTAACTGACTCCCGAACTTCGAATCTCATCCTCGAGACAGGGTTTTTTCCAAATGTTTTTCCCTTAAATAAAAATTTGGTGGCGACTCCACATTAATCTAAATAAATCTATTTTCAAAATTTTAGCAAGTTCGTCGTCTCGTCAGAATTACGGTTGCGATAGGAATAAGAAAGGGAAATAATATAGAAAAGGGATTTATTACCATTAATGTGATTGGTGGCCCAGTATTAAGAATCCAAGGACCAAGAGAGGAAGCATGAGGAGACAGCAAAGGAATTACCAATGTGTGCAATTGGCAAAGTGAAACTAAAGGCTCATCGTGTCTCACACTATTTCAAAAAGTTATCATAAGAGATAAATGATGGTTCAGTAGAAGCAAGAGAGACTTACGAAGTAACTTGAGCAAAATTGGTCCTACGGGAAAGGAGACCATGGAGAGCATAACATTAATCAATTATGTGGCAAATTCGGTGATAATGATCTCACTTTAGTTAATATTTTCCTGGATTATGAGATAAGCATGGCCATTCTGGTGAGACATCAAAGCTGAAGATTCCACAAGAGCATGAAAAATAACTACCTCAGTCTTAGTCATGACATGGAGCAAGGTGGACCAAGTAGAATCGATGGTAGGAATAGTAAGATAGCCCAAAATTTAATTACAAACATGAGAATAGGCCTCCAGCAGGGACATATAAGGCCAATAACATAAATAATTTGTTACTCAAGCTTTTTAGTTAATCTTGCAGTATGGGATAAAAGCTCATTAAAATCATGAAGTATGCTAAAGACCTTACCTAAATAAGTAGCCAAGGAGTCATTAAGGAAACGGGCACCAATCACAATCATAAGGTCATGACATACTTCATAAAGATGTTAAATATTATTCGTATAAAGTAACTTTTCCTGAATCCAGATGGCTTCACATAACTCATGAGCACATAAAATAGGAGTATAGAAAGATGAAAGATGGCCTTACTAATGCAACAGAGTTAGGCATCAACTTTCCTCCAACATACATGATCAACCTCAAGAATACAACAACCTTAGTGGTAAGGTGGGTATCGTAATCTTGTCCTATAAGCCAAATATGAATGTTAGAATCCCAAACAATATAATTTTTACCATCCAATTGCTCGGTAAAAAGAGAAGTAGGCATATGGTTGGTGAAGACAGTTGCCTCAACCTTAAGAGGATTAAAGGGGATCATGGTCTGCAAGGAAGATGGAAACCGAAAATTGAAAAGCAAACATGGTTGCTGAAAAGTTTTTTGTCAATGAACAGTGGGTCCACTAAGTATCTCAAAGATTAGAGTTGCTTCCCATTAGGCTTTGATACCATGTTAAGAGAAAGAAGTGAGAAAACATATAATGAATCTGTGTTGACATAGAAAAACATATATTTATAGTAGGGATCATTGGTATAAGATTTAATTACAAAGATATCAATTACCTAATTACCATATTTACAACGATATAATTTTCCTAATTACAACATTACTAGAAGACATTACTATAATTACCTTATTTATTTATTTATTTCTATTTGTATCTAGTTATAATATTATTATCCTATTTACATAGAATCTAATGTAAGGTTGATATGAAGCTGGATTTTGGACAATAAAGGCAGCAACTAGGTGGAATATAGATAAGTATGGGATCGATACAAGTCTTGAATGTTGGAGGTGCCACTAAGGAGCTTGGATAAACCACCTTCCGTCGCAACCTTAAAGGAGCCAAGGATAAGGAAGAAATCTCTAACTCTAGATCTGAGAGGAGAGGAAAGAGAAAAGAGAAATGCTCTTAATTTTAATCAAATTCTGAATTATGACTTAAGAGATGCAAAATGATACATGGAAGGCCTTTAAATAGGCCAAAGGAGGTGCCAAAGGGGTGGAAGTAGGAGTGACCAGGGATCCCCATAAAAAGAGGCTATTTGGGCTTGAATGTGAGCCCAATCAAGGTGCCTTCTTCATCTCTTAATGCAGCCTTAAGTTGGGGCAGAGTACGCCAAAAAGCACATGCTAAAAGTGCACAAAAATTAAGCCCAGGCCTGTACAAATTGGCTACCAAGAACCTAGAGTACCAGAAAAATATCTAAGTCCTAAGCAATAATATATGGAGCCATATGATAAGGTGAGAGGGGAGGACCTGAGGAAGGTCATCCTGAAGGCTTACCAGTGTTTCCACCTTATTTCTAAAGGTTTTTGGCTTTAGATCTAGCTTTGGCTCAGGTGACGAGTCTAAGACTCCTACCTGATGGTGCCTCAACAGTGATACTAGTAAACACCCAATTATGTCCGAGATCCCATTTTTAAAATTAATTAGTGGAAAAACTATAATGTAAATAAAAAGCAATAAGCAGAAAGCAGAAAAACAAATAAACAAAAAATACAAGAAATACAAAAAATCAAAGAAAAATAAATAGCAAATAGGAATAGAAAGGGAATAAAATAAATAAAACTAAAAATGGAAGACAGAAGAAAAAAATCAAAATAAATAAATAAATAAAGATAATAAATAAATAAAAAATAATAATAAAATAAATAAATAAAACATATGAAAAAAACAAAAATAAAAAATATATTAATAAAACAGAAATTAAAAATAAATAATGATAATTGAAAAATGGTTAAAAAGAAAATAATAAAACAAAAAGCAAAAAATATGTAAATAAATAAAAACAAAACAGAATAAATAAAAATAGAAAATAATAAAGAAAAAAACAAATATAGAATTAATTAATAAAAATAGAAAAACAAAATAAAAAATAGAAAAACGAACTTTTAACAAGAAAAAAGAAAAAGGAATGGGTGGGAATTTTAAAATCAATATAATAGGGGAAGAAGGTTTGTTTTCTAGGGGGCCTTTTTGGTGGTTTTCTCACTTTTGGAAATTAGAACTCTCCCCTTCTCCCTCTCTCTTAGTCTCAACGCTTAGCCTAGGGATCAACCACTGCAAGTTCCTTCAAGTCCATAAAGTTTCATCCATTGCAAGGGGAAGAATTCAAGGGTATCCTCTGTTCACCAAGACACTCTATTTCGATCCAAAGAGTCTCTAACATCAAGCTATATACAAGGATCCGGAAAAAGGAATTCAGAAGAAAAGTTCTTCTCGGTTCATCATAAAAGCTCAAGGCAAAGAGAAGGTCAGGTTCTTTAGATTCCTACACCACTCCGAATCAAATTAACATCTTGGAGGTTAGTCAAAGCTCATTGTTCTTGAATGATTCTGTTTTAAATTTAATGTGCTAATTCCCACGATTCTGCATGAAATTAGACCTTGATTCATAACGAAGAAAACTGCACGTGCTTGGCTAATTCACCATGTTAGAATATGAATGAAAGTTCTATGAATAGGGCATGGACATGACGAGATTAATCCTGATGTATGCTTGCTATTTCGATAAGTTACCTTATAGTCCTGAATTCTGTTTGCACCAAACGCTCAGTCTAGGATCGCATGTTTTACCTAATAAAGATTTAAGACCTAGCAATGCCTCTTTGTGTCATGGGTACGAGCTTATGGATGTCCTTAGCCATTGTGTAGCTTTCACCCAGTCATACAAAGTGTTCTAGCCGCCGCCTTAGTAGGCATACACAAATGAGCTACGACATCCCTGCCTGTTTATACCTACTACGAGTTGCATGTCCCAAAAAAAAAAAAAACCATTCATAAAATGTTGGAGGTTTGAACATCATGGGTCATTTTGTAAGAAAGGTGAGCAGCGTAGGCAAAATTCCAGTTCAGTCTTTGAATCCTGTAATGAGAGGCTTAACGTCCAGGGTCAGTATTTGAGCGTGGTACGCTCAGATGTAATGAAGCTCCCCAGTGCCACCCTCATACTCTGAATCTTATTATTTTGAGGGAGTCTAGCTTAGAAATCTAGTTTGTGATTCTGGTCAGAAAAGGTAAAAGGAAGGATCACTAATAGTCAACGGAAGGATTCCATCTTAGACGACTTTGAGGTTAGATGTTATGCTATCTCCTTGAATGGCTCTGTTATCATCATCAAGTAGAAGCAACTGATAAAGTCTAGCCGCGATCAGTTCTGGTGTGAAGATAGTATGCATCAACAATGACCAGTTATCAGGGTCTTGCTAGCTCATGAAAGCATTCTGAGTTCCCAGAAAAATGATACGATCAGCGTTCAGGTGTCCTGTTCGGAGTTTCTGGTTCGTTCAGGCTGGGATGATTTTAATTGAGGCTCTGCCACGATTTCAATGACTTCGTTTGCTGATCAAATGCATCCTAAATGCCTCTTGTAGGGTTGCCTACAATAAGCCAAGTGAGGGGTTGCTGATGCATGTTACCACTCTATGTGAGGATCACACTTGTTGCAGCTATAGGATCCTTCTTGAAGACGTTCATGTGGGTTGGAAGGACCCCTTGGGTTTTTTTTTTTATGAAGCTGCAGCACGCCCCCCTTCATCCATGTGACAACTACTAAGGTGGTAGGACTCCATGCAGATGAGTCTCTGCACGTGGGGCCCAATCCCATGCAAAGCTGTGAATGATGCGGCCCCTCACTACTACTATACACATATAAGATTTTTGGATCACATGGTAACTCCTAAATCTAGTTCATATGGCTTACGCAAGGAAGGTTACGACAAATGGTCCCCGGTTCGAGCCCTGCATGTAGCTATTCTTTTGAGTAATCTCTCATTTAACTTACAATTGGGCCATGCGAGAACCAGACTAGGCTTGTCATAAGCATTGTCAAATTTGTTAACAAAGTAGATTCTCAAGGTGAGTTTTCCATGCCAACTTCAAATTAGGCCATGCGGATCGTCCCTGAATTTGGGCCAGTTACATTGGGCCACTTCACCATCCGGCCAAATTAAACGTACAACTAGGCAGTGATGCTGTCTCACTAAAGCCTACTCCATCATGCAATTAGGACATCCTTAAGCCATCCTTCCTAAAATCAAGTTAATTAAAGTGTACATTATGTTCAATTCTTCACCCCAAAATCTGAATCAAATTAATTTTAGTTCAATTCTTCAAAATTCCAAATCAAGTTCATTTCAAGCCTAGTTTACCTCATTTAAATCAAATTTAGTTCTTTTCATCAAATTTCAATCAAAATTATCCAAAATAAAATTTAATTCTTTTCCTTGAGTTTCAATCAAAATTCTTTTTCTATTCAAATCAAAAAATTAATTCTCTCTTCAAATTTCAATTCAAATTCTTTTATTCAAATCAAAATTATTTCTTTTCTTCAAAAATCAATTCAAATTCATTTTCTATTCAAATCAAAATTAACCCTCTCTTCAAATTTCAATTCAAAATTTATTTTTAGTTCAATATTAAAACTAATTCTACCCTTCAAGTTTCAAATAAAATTCATCTTAGTTCAAATCTAATTTAATTTTTCCCCAAAATTTAAATCTAGTTTATTTTTAATCAAGTTCATTTCAAACCAAGTTCATTTCAAATCAAGTCAAGTTCAAATGCTCAAGTTCAAGTCAAGTTCATTTTTAGCCAAGTCAAGTTCAAATTCTCAAGTTCTTTTTAAATCATGTCCATTTCAAGTCAAGTCCAACTTCTCAAATTCAAAATCAAATTTATTTCAAGACAAATTTCTTTTTCAAATCAAGTCTAATTCTTTTCTTATCCTTTTTTCAAATTAAATTCATTTTTGGAATCACAAGTCTCACGCAATGAGCTCTAAATGGGAAACTGAGGGTTTTCACTGCTATTCGATATTTAGAGATTCATATAGGCCCCAGTGCAGCCTTAGTTGCCTCGGACCTTGTGCATATATGGACTAAAGGTCCCTTAAATAATAAAACCTTTCAAGATTTTTCTCTCAAATTTCTTACCTTTGAAGGTCAAGCCTTCACAAAAACCAGAATTACATAAGCCTTAAGTTCCCCATTACACCAGGGAATACGTAAGAGCAAGATCAAGTCCTGTCAGGCTAACCTCCATCAACCTATTTACTTTCATATTAATTAAGGGATCAAACTATTTTCAAATAATCATACACTCAGTTTAAGGGTACTGTTCTTCGAAACAGGCGAGTGGGGTGCCTAACACCTTCCCCACTCGTAACTAACTCTCGAAACTAGATCTCATCCTCGAGTTAGGGCGTTTCCAAGTATTTTTCCCTTAAGTAAAAATTTGGTGGTTACTCCACATAATCAATAAAATTCTTTTTTTTTTTCAAATTTTAGCGAGTTTGCCGTCTTGTCGGAATTACGGTTGCGAAAATACTCTTAAAAGTGATCTCGTCATCATCTCCTCCCTTTTGAGGGCATTCATCCCCGAATAGGCATCTTCCTTATTTGTGGCTGCAATGAAAGGAGATAAGTTAAATACATTGAAAGTAACACTATCACTATAATCTCCAAGCAAATCTAAGTGATAGGAATTAAATCTATTCACTCTAGAACCTGGAAGGGACCATTGCCCTTAGGTTGAAGTTAGATTTTGTAAGGGAAGAAAATCCTTCCTTTTTGAGGTGTAGCCATACCCAATCACCAGGTTCAAATAGAACTTATTTCCTACCTTTATTAGCTAACCTAGCATAATGAGTCCTTTTCTTCTTAAGAGTAGCTTTGACCTTGGCATAAAGCTCCTGAATGAATCTAGCCTTTTGAGATTTATCATTACTATGATATTAGGAGAGATCAGGAATGGGTAATAGATCTACAAGAGTGAGAGGATTAGAAAGTGTCTTGTTGAGTAGTAGAATGAGGTGCCCTATTATATGAAAACTCTACATAGGGCAGACACTCCTCACAAGTCTTAACATTTTTACCCGTCATGGTCTTAAGGAAGGTAGAAAGGATCGTATTGACCACTTCTATCTAGCCATTATTTTGTGGATGGAAAGTGGTAGAGAATAGGAATTTAGTTCCTAATTTATCCTAGAAGGTACGCCAAAAGTGGCTAAGGAACTTAGTGTCTTTATTAGGTATTATACTTCCAGGGTTGAAATGTAACCTAATTACTTCTCCAAAAAAGAGTTTGACTATTAAGCTGGCATCATCTAACTTATGGCAAGGAATGAAATAGGCCATCTTAATAAAGCGGTTCACTACCACAAAGATAGAGTTCATTCCTTTAGGTTTTTTGGATAGCTTTAGAATAAACACCGTACTAATGTCTACCCAAAGAGAATTAGGATAGGTAAAGGGTATACAAGCCATGAGGCTTAGTGATTGATTTGGTCTATTTACATATAATGCACCTCTTGTAATACCTTTATACATCTTTTTCTATATGTGGCCAAAAGAAGTTTTCTTTAAGAATGGATAACGTTTTTTGGGTGCCAAAGTTCCCTATTAGACCTCCTTCATGAGACTCTTTAATGAAAAGATGTCTCATTAAGATACACACAAACGATTATGTCTAATCTAAAATACTCATTACATGTCTTATGCTCATAATCTTTATAAATTTTCCTAAACTCTACATCATCTGTGTACATTTCCTTAAAGTGTTCAAACTCCAATAATCTAGCACTTAGGAAGGTTTACAAGAGTATTCCACCTATAGAGCATATTAGCTACCTTATTATTTTCTCCCTTCTTATATTTAATAACATAAAGGAACTACTTAAGAAATTCTACTCACTTTATTGATTTTACCTTAGGCCTTAAGATACTTTAGTGATTCATAATCATTGTCAATTATAAACACTTTTGACAATAAGAAATGTTGTCAGGTTTATAGGATCCTGATAAGAGCATATAGCTTTTTATCATAAATAGGATAGTTAAGAGAATCCTTTTTAATTTTTTACTAAAATATGCAATAGGATGTCCTTCCTAGAGAAGGACTTATCCTATCCTTATATTTGAGGCATCATACTTCAGTTTAAAAGATCTTTCAAAGTAAGGTAAAGCAAGAACTGGTTCCTCAATAAACCTTTACTTTTAAGTGTCAAAGGATTTTGTTTCCTCTACCATAACAAATTTTATATTTTTCTTGACCAAGTTATTAAGTGGAGAAGGAATGGTGCTAAAGTCCTTACAAACCTTTTTTAGAAGCTTGCAAATTCATGAAAACTCCTAACTAGTCTAGCCTTTTTAGGACTTAACCATTCTTGAATGACCTTGACCTTCTCTTAGTCAACTTGAACCTAATGTTGTCCTATAAAAAACGTAAGGAAGACCACATGGTCCAAGAAAAAGAAACATTTTTCTTGGTTGATAAATATTTTTTCTTCCCTTAAGACCAAAAGTACCTGCCTAACATGCCATACATGCTCCTCTTGAGATTTAAAGTATATTAATATATCATCAAAATATACTACAACATATCTTCCAATAATGTTTTGTAGCATATGGTTCATGAGCCTCATGAACGTACTAGGAGCATTGGTTAGCCTAAAAGGCATGGATAACCATTCATACATCCCAAACATAGTTTAGAAGGTTGTCTTCCATGCATCTCTCCCTCATTTAGTGGTATTCATTTCTAAGGTCAATCTTAGAAAAAATGCATGAAACATGGAAATATTTTAAGAGGTCATCTAACATAGGTATATGATGCCTATACTTAATGGTGATTTGGTTGATAACCCTATAGTCCACACACATTTTCCAACTACCATCTTTTTTAGGAATAAACAATACAAGAACAACATAAGGGTTGAGGCTTTCCCTCACCCATCCATTAGCTAGAAGTTCCCTTGTTTTAATCACCTCATGGTTACTTCTATAAGTTAGCTGATTAGGCAAAAAGGCACCTATAATCAGGTCTATCTGATGCTCAGTGCCTTTCAAGGGAGGAAGCCCTATTGGCATCTCCTTAGTAAAGATGTCTTGAAATCCAGCTCAGAATGGTTACATGACCTTAGGATAGATTATTTCTATTGGAGAAACATTAGGTAAATGGTCTTCCTAGCCATTAAGGCTTGCTTCACTACCCTTGGTTCTGCCAGTAGGTTATTAAGGATGGAGATCTCTTATCTCAAACCCTTATTCTTTTTCTTCTTTAGTTTCTTTCTCTCTTCATCCCTCTTCTTCTTCATATGCACCTGGTCCTTACACACATCCCTAGAGTTTAGGGAAATTTAAGTTATCTTTTGAAAATTAAATAAAAATGAATACCTATTGGTATGCCTATCATAATGGACATTCCTATCATATTTTCATGACTTTCCTTATAGCACATGGTTGGGCTCTATAGGAACATCACAAGTGACAATGTTCTCATACCTTCCCATGATGAAGGTTAGGAGTACTTATCTTTTTTGTCATTAAGCAATTGAAGTTTTCATGGCTTACGATGAGGTATGGTCACTAACCCTAATTTGGTGGCTAACCTAGGGCTAGCCACAATAGTGCAACTACCCCATCTATAATTAAGGAGTATGCATGCCCCCTTATAGAATATCCAGTGTGGAAAATGTTCTCTCTTTGAGTTTCTTCCTCCTCCTTAGCCACATTACCCAATAACCTCCTAACAACTAGAATGTCTGCCTCAAGTCTATACTCTAGGGCTTCATCCTCAAAGTAAGAGAAAGTGAAACTAGAGCTAGTGGACTCTAGTGCAGAGTAGTCACCATTGTTCCTAAAAACCATGGTTTTCTTATTTGGACATTAGAAGGAAATATGGCCTCTCCCTAGACACTTAAACCACTTGTTGAAAGACTCTTTGCTTGAAGACAAGTTTGGGGCTTTGCCCATCAAGCTCCTTGGATTCCCTAGGCTTAAAGTTAGAGAATCCTTCTTCCTATTTTTCCATGTTTGTTATGTAGATGTTTTAAAAGAAGTAAACTTACCCTTAGCTTTTCTAACAAGTTGAGATCTACCTTAAGGTCTTGGTGGTAAAGGTCATTGAGGTTCAAGTAATGGTGGAGTTCTACTATGTCTCTGATTTCTAGAAACCAACTCATGGTAGTCTCCTAACTCTCACTTAAATTAGTCCATAGCTACTTTCATTTCCTCATAGTATTTATTTACACTCTTAGTGCCTTTGGTGAGTCTTTGCAACCTATTATGCACTTTCCTGAAATATGAAGGAGGGACACATCTAGTCCTCATGATGTGTGTCATTTCTTTCCACTCATTTAATGGTTGATACTTTTTCTTAGTTAGCTTATGCTACCATATCAGTGCATAGTAATTAAACTCTAAGGCTGCTAGTCTTACCTTGTGTTCCTTCCTAATAGAATAGCTTGAAAATAATTTCTCAACTTTGAGCACCCAATCTAGGTGTGCTTTTGGGTCATTCTGTCCTAAAACTTAGGCATCTTCATTTTTAGTACCTCTAAAGATTCAAGATGGGCCTTACTGCTATGGTTCTTACTCCTAGAACTATGTCTATGATGCCTAACTTCTATGCTATCTTTAGAAGAGCTTTTATTTAACATAGAGGTCCCAGCAGCAGAGGAAGGCCAGCTATAGAGACATACTGGACATATTGGGCCTATCACCAGAATAAGAGCCAAGCATGTACGAATGAGACGACTCTTATTAAAGGACATATGCGCTCCAAGAAGGAGAACTTGATGTAGAGATGCCCTCAAAGACATCCTTTAGAAGACTCATCCTCAGGCCCAATTCTTGTTCCTATTGGCCCTCCACATTTTAGAATAGGTTTAGAACTCTTTTTGTATTTTAGAAGTAGCAGTCCCATAGAGTCTATAGGAATGGGTTTCCTTTTCAATATTTTTAGCATAGGAATTTTGGATCTCTCCTAGCCCAACTTGGGCTGTAGATGTGGAGGAAGCTAGACACTTCTTTGGGCTTATAATCCAAGCCCAAAATACATCTTAGAGACGGATCTATAACTGCATGGAGAGTCTCCACATGAGGCACTATCCCTCCTTATAAATAAGGCCTTCTATGTGTAAAATGAGGAACTAAGTTCATTTTGAATGAAATTATGAGTTTTCACTTAGATTTTTTAGAGCAATTCTCTCTCAATCCTTCCTCTAGAACTAGACTTGAGGTTAAGGAACCTTCTCATATGTGGCTGCTCATGGTAGTGGAGAAAAAGCTTATCCTCCACAAGAGGTGATGCTTCTAAGTTAAGGCTTAATTCAGATCCATTCCTCTTCCATTCTCCACCAAATTACAATCTTCATTACACCAGAAGAATCATCTCCTTCTACCTTTGCATTATTATCTCTACTCCAATGGGTCTTATTCCTAGAGGGCTCCCTAGTCCTAGAGGGTTCCCTATGTCTATTGTGACTCCTATGTCTTTCTATCCTTTGTAAGGTTCTTCTAAGTGTTGGTAACTTTTTGGATGAATGAGGTCTATCCCTTGAAAATGGTCTCTCTCTCTCTCTTTATGGTGAATCTTTTCTTTTATCCACAGGATCTTTATCTTTCCCTAAATAAGTTGACATGTCCTTCAAATTTCTCCATGTCTTCATCATGGCCACTTTCCTTGATCCACTAGTTTCAATATCTTTTGATTTCATTCACACCTATGCGAATTCCTTCTTTCCAAATTATTTAGGCATTGTTCAATGGGCTTAGCTTGGTTTTAAAAAACCTTTCTGACCTAGTAGCTAATTGTTCCATTTGGTTTCTTAGGAATTTACTATAGGAACTCATTTGCAAAAGGAAAAATATATCCACTCTTGAATTTATTTCACTAGAATTAGGTAAAACAAGTCAAAATACTTAGCAAGAAATCCTAGGTTTTTGAGGCACACAATAAAGGTTAAGAAATTATACCTCGCCTCTTTGACCTTCCAAAACAAAAAAAGTTAGCGCTATCAATTATGCTAAGAAAATCACTCAAACAATTAGCACCCCCTTATACTTCTTTGCATGAAAAAAAAACAATTAAGACCTTTTTATGCCCAAACATTTAGACTAAAATATGCATGCATCTTACACAAATTTTTTTTGTTTTTTTTTCTCCCTTTCTTTTCCTTTTTTTATATTTCTTCTTTTATTTTACTTTTATTTTCCTTAAGTTATTTAGTCCTCAAGTCTAGGTCCTTTTCTTCCTTAATTTACTCCTTGAATATGAATTTTTCAAGGTCTAAGGTCTTCTATGTTCGAATATGCAATTTTGCACTCTTCCTTGCATTGGTAATGGTTCTAGGTCCAAGTCATGTGTCAAACACTCCATAAGTCCAGCAAGGTCAAGAAGGTCTAGATGTATTGGTAAATGTATTTTAGAAACTTAATTAAGGTGATTAAGCATACACTTAACATGAAGGTCTTAAACACATAATTCATGCATTAACTAGGCTAATTTAGCATCATTATCATCCATGCACATGATAATGCAACTCATTGAGAAATTTTTGGACAAACAATTAACAATTCAACAAGATTAATATATCCTTAGAAGGATCAAAACATAAAATGAAGCCTAGACAAGCACTAAGAACTCAAATTAATAATTTGAATTCAAATACACAATAAATTTTGGTGCCAACAACAACATTTGAATTTCAAAATTCTTTTTTGAAAGAATTTCTAGAATTTGAACAAAGTGCACAACTTAAAAGATTAAGCATATTCAGATTATAAAAATCAAAACAAGAATGAGCAGATCAGATACAAATTGAAGCAAAAATGGGATGAATAAGATCAAGATTAGCACCAAATTATGCCAACAATGTTCAAGCAAATCTAATGCAAATTTTGAGCAATTTAAAGTAAATTAATGACAGATCTGACATAGATCAAGGATCATCTAACACAATTGGATCTAGATCAAGAAAAATTATATAGAAACAAGCAAAATTAATCGAAAAAGAAGAAGAGAATTCAAATTAGAAGAGTGTAAACACTCAATTATGTTCAAGGCCCTCATTTTTAAATTAATTAGTGAATAAACCTTAATTTAGATAATAAGTAAATATTGATAAATAGAAAACTGAAAAAGCGGACAAATAAACAAAAGCATAAAAATAGAAACATAAAAATAGAGAATAGAAATAGCAAAAAAAGAGGGAAATAATTATATTTGGAACAAATAGAAAATAAAAAATAAAAAATAATAATAAAAATAAAAAGAAATAATAATAATAAAAAATAGTAAAACAAATAAATAAATAAAGAAAAGCAGAAAATTAAATAAAAAAACAGAAAAATAAAAAATAGAAAACTAAATAAAAATAATAATAATAATAATAATAATAATAATAAGAGAATAAAATAAAATAAACAAATAAGAGAAAACAAAAAAAAACAAAAAAAAGAAAAAGGAAAAGGAAAAAGAAATTAAAGAAAATAAAAACAAAAAGATATAAAGAAAATAAAAACAAAAAGATGTGAAAGAAATAAAAACAAAAAATATAAATAATTAGAAAAAACAAAAAAATGAAAAAGTAATAAAGAAAAACAGAAATTAAAAAGAAAAAGAGAACAAACGAAA
This sequence comes from Canavalia ensiformis, assembly GCA_026541065.1. Classification (NCBI taxonomy): domain Eukaryota; kingdom Viridiplantae; phylum Streptophyta; class Magnoliopsida; order Fabales; family Fabaceae; genus Canavalia; species Canavalia ensiformis. The sequence continues at coordinate 555,911 of JAMKYM010000475.1, forward strand.
AGAATAACTAACTAACTAAAAACAGAAAAAGAAGAAAATAAAAGAAAAGTCAAGGAAAAGAAGTAAAAGGAAGTATATAAAGTAAAGGAAAATAGAATTGAGGGGGGGATTCATTTTGGAAACTCGGAAGAAGGAGCTCTCTCTTTCTCTCCCGATCGAGAAAAGGCTACTCGGTGTTGTGTTCATCCCAAAAGAAGAGCGGATGCTCTCATTCGAGGATTATTAGAGTGAATAGCTTCACATCACACCGGTAGAGGAGGGATATTCCATTAGTCACCGTTTTCATACAGGTTAGTGGTTCTGCCTCTTGATCTTGAGAACATCAACCAATTTAGATATTAGCTAAATCTCTATGATCAATAGTTCTTGATTGATAGAATCATTATCGGATAGCATAGTGAGAGGGATGTTAGAATTAATATTGGAAATAATCATAATGGACCTAACGAATTCGTTGATTCTACAGCATAGTCACTCTATATTCAGCTACGTTTTCCCCTATGCAAGGAATAAAAATGATTTTGATTGGCTTAACCGATCAAGGTAATCTATCCAAATCTTATGTATTGTACAATTATTTGGTAAATCCTAGTGAACGAAGAGATCCTAAGTTAAACCACTAGAAGCAAGAGTCCATTTCTGCGAGCCCGATCTTAAATGACCCTGGTACACCATTAATACTACCCTAGATCTAGAATCGAATGAAGGAAAGGATAGATAGGAACTAGCGTAGGTGGTACATACCGTTCTCATCATCACCTGAAGTGTACATCTCCAATTCGTTTCTTTTTGCATGCAAATAAGGATTCTTGGGGTTATAGTGGCACCTCTGAATTTTAGCTTAAAAGAAAGCTGCAAAGATAACATGCAATATGGTCTTTCTGTAATCACCTTCACATGGCTGATGAGACAAGGATATAAAAGAAGAGAATTCAATTTGGACAAGCAGGGTCCGTAAGCTGCCACCAAAACACAAAAAGCATGGAAAAACTCCCTGTTATCAACTCTCATCAAGATTCTTTTCAAGTCAGTAGCAATGAACCAGGACTATGCAACCAACACCATGGCGCTATGTGTGGATGAAACAGAATGTACTTGAAACTCTGCAATGTTAGCTACTCATATTCTTTGCCCAATATCTATTGGCATCATGCATGGCCTTCGTCGTGCCAATTTGTCATATATGCAAAGATTATCAGGAGGGAGCGTATTGTGCTTGGAGGATTCTTCTTGGACGCTTCTCACCACTGCACTAGCGGTTGTGAAAATGGATAAAAATCACTCAGGGACAGAGCTATATACCCCTTGTCAAACTACTAAGAGTTGGGATATGTTGCTCTTAAACAGGCTTCTCTTGCATGCATCTCACTTTGCTATTTGGTCGTCAATCTAGAAGCTGATAAATCTCAGTGTTTGTAATGTGATGTTGACAAACTGTGGGTTTAATACTAAGGCTCCAGAATTTTGATGTTGGTGGGTCGCTCTTAGTCAAAGAGTACGTGTGGAATGAAGCGATGCATGAGCTTATGAAACTGCCTTATATGTGAGAGTCTACCTTTTACATGGCTTGACGAGATACCAATGGGCTCTGCTGATTAAAGTGAAACACCACTAATTATTGATCATGCCGATTTGAGATTCCATTATTTCTCAACTGCCTCGCCAAGTCAGTGTAATGATATGTTGATGAGACTATACAGATTCCACGATAGGCTGTCGTATGCTTTCAATTGAGCTATGGACATTCATGGCAAACTGTGGACATTCTTAGCAAACTGAGTCTGGCCGACCCATGCAGATTCAAATCTCTTAACATTAAATGCAGCCCCAGGCCGAAAATGTAGGTAGGTGGCTTAAAGCTTTTATGTAAAGACCAGGTACATACATGCAGCACACCTTCTCACCAACCCTTGCAATGAGATCAAAATCTCCCATCATGTTAATAGTCTTTAATGTGGATTATGCAAGAGACCATGCCAAGAACCATGCAGATTCTAGTTCGTAAGAAGCGGTTTCCAACTTTACAATTCTTGGGCAACAAAATTCATGCAAATTTTGGCCTTACATGGGCAATGCATAATGGACCATACTGCACCCAAGAGTACAGCGTTTGGGCAAGTATCTCTCTAATGCTATGGATGTTCATGCGGCTCGGTGGTTTGATAACTATACATAGACTCCTGATCGTATCTTCGATCTCCGGACACTACTCATTTATACTCTCTCACATATCTAATTTTATGCCCAAAGGCTGAACGTAGCATGCAAATCACTTGCAGATTGTGTCCTCACATCTTTGAAGGTACACTTTAAGTTAATTGAAAACCACTAAACACTTAGATGGAGTTTCAGCGTAGTGGTTAAGTGGCCATAAGGTACTGCTGAGTCGCACGCGTCGAGTTTGATCCTTGTCGCTGCAGTTTTTCGTTTTTCGCCATATTGGGCCAAATTAGTTCACTTTCAATTGGGCCGCTCGCTTAATTATTATATTATGCCCATTCCACATATGATATGGACTACACACAGCTCCCTACACCGATACGATGGTCACATGGCTTCCCTCAAGGGGCCAACTACTTTCAAATTGGGCTAAGTTGCAGACAAAATGGATACGGGCCCAATGCAGCTGTTCTTTCACTTTGGTCACGTAGGTCCTAAGTTTGGGCCTCTCAATTAGGGCCATTGTATTCACATCAAAGCTTATAATTGAAAATGCCATCTTTTAAGCAAACCTGATTTCCTTTTCATTAAAAATGTGGTCTTTTATTTAAAATAAACCTAATTTTTTTTCCCTCTCCAAATTCAAAATCAAGCATCCTCTAAATCAAATTTATTTCTTTTTCTCCAAAATTCAAAATCTATTTCCTTAAGTTCAAATCAAGTTCAAAATTTTCAAATTTAAATTAAATTCTTTTTCTCCAAAGTCCAAATTAATTTCTTCTAATTCAAATAAAATTTAGTTCTTCTTCCTCAAATTCAAAATAACTTTTTTTTCTCTTCTTCAAAATTCAAATCAAATTCTTTTTTTTTCTTTCAAATTCAAATCAAATTATTCTTCTTCAAAATCAATCTCAACCCATTTTCTTCACATTCAAATCTTCATTTTCAAATCAAATTTAACTCCTCTTCTTAAATACAAATCAAGTTTAATTCTCTTCCTCAAGGTTCAAATTCAAATCAAGTTCATCTCCAAAATCAAATTCGTTTTCAAATCAAGTTCAACTTCTCATTATAAATCAAATTCGTTCCAAATCCAGTTCATTTTTCCTAATCAAGTCCATTTATAATTCCAAGTCTCACGCGATGAGCTCTAAATGGGAAACTGGCGGTTTCACTGCAATTCGATATTTAGAGATTTATATAATATAAATCCCAGTGCAGCCTTAGTTTCCTTGGACCTTGTGCATATGTGGACTAGGAGTTCCTCTTAAATAATAAAATCTTTCAAAATATCCCTCTGGAAATCATAAGTCTCACGCGATGAACTCTAAATGGAATACTGGCGGTTTCACTGCTGTTCGATGTTTAGAGATTCATATGGATTCCAGCGCAGCCCTCATTTGTCTCGGATCCTATGCATATGTGGACTAAGGATTTTCTTTAAAATATTTGCAAAATACCCTATTCTTTTTTCAAGCATCTACGAAGGTCAAGCCTTCGAAAACCAGAACTACGTAAGTTCTGTCAGGTAACATCCATCAATCTATTTATTTTCACTCTAATTAAAGGGATCAAACAGTTTTCATAAATCACACACTCAGTTTAAGGGTACCGTTCTTCGGAAAGGGCGAGTAGGGTGCCTAACACCTTGCCTACTCGTAACCGACTCCCAAACTTAGAATCCCACCTTCAAGTTAGGATTTTTCCAAATCTTTTCCCTTAAATAAAAATTTGGTGGCGGCTCCACAAATAATCAAAATCAAAAATTCTTTTTAAAATTTTAGCGAGTTCGTCGTCTCGTCGTGATTACGATTGCGACAAAGAGAAGAAATGCTTGTAGAATTAAGAAGAAGATTAAGTGAGGATCATTACCTCCATTATGAAACTTTGATAACACTTAATATGAAGTTGATTTAAAGCTAGATTATGGAAAATAAAGGTAGAAACTAGGTGGCATATAGATGAGAATCGGATCTGTACAAGTTGTGAATGTTGGAGCCACCACGAGGGAACTTGGATGAGCCACTTTCCTCCACCGCCTTATAGGAGCTAAGGATAAGGAAGAAATATCTAAATATAGATAAGAGAAGAGAGGAAGGAGAATAGAGAAATTCTCTCAATTTTACTTAAATTATAAATTATGACTTAGGAGTTGCAAAATATACATAGAGGACCTTTAAATAGGCCAAAGGAGGTGCCAAATAAAGGGGCAAAGGAGGGGGAAAGGATCTGAATAAAGAGAGGTTATTTGGGCTTGAATGCAAGCCTAATCAAAGTGCCTTCTTTATCCCTTAATACAGCCTTAAGTTGGGCTAGAGAATACCCAAAAAGCCTATGTTAAAAGTACATAGAAATTAGACCTAAGCTTATACAAATTGGACCTACTAAAAACCTATAGTACAAAGAAAATATATAAGTCCTAAGTTATGATATGCAAAGCCATATGATAAGGTAAGATGTGGATACCTGAAAAAAGGTCATCTGAAGGCTTAGCAATGTTTCCTCCTCCTTCTAAAGCTTTTTAGATCTAGTTCTAATGATGGGTCCAATGGGCCCAAGACTCCTACCTGATAGTGCCTCTGTAGTAATGCTTTCAAAAGTTATCTCCTCATCAGAAACCCAATAAAAGAAATCAAAAAATTGGAAACCAAATCAATTAATTTTTTTAATTAAAATTAATACAAATCCTAATAAAATATATACGAAATCTTTTCAAACCTTATGCTCATATTGTTACTTAAATCACTTGACATTGTCCAAGTAAAATCAAAATCTTATTTGCTTCGTTTTCTTGGATTTTAGTCTCTTGGACCATAATTTCATTGACATAGGCTTCAATTATCTCTTACATCTTTTTTAGCCTTCCTTTTGTTAGTGTGCCTTCACTTAAAATCAAATCTTTTTCTAATTGTACTTTATCATGTAATATGGTACATAGATTTATATCAAAGTCTAATTGATAAACTAATAGGTAAAAGATTTAGAACTTACATCAAGAAGAAAGGCAATATTATTAATAGTATTTGTACATTAGGATTAAAATAGAAACAAAGAGAATCTTCTAAGGGAAGCCACATGCTTAAATTTAACAAAAAGATAATGTAGAAAACGTTATTTGATAGATAGGAACATATAATGTAAATTATATAAATCTCTATGTTCTATAAATGATAAAATCATTATAAAGATTCTATATATTTTCTCCATCTCTGTTGGTAACTTAATTTTGTGCTCAAGTATGTTTAATTGTTATTTATATAGAAATATTTGAGTTGTAAGTGAGTAATTCATCATTTAATAATTGATTTCATCTTTTTTTAAGATATTAAATATTCTTATCTCACTCAAATGTTGTTTCGATTAGTTTTCTATGTTTATGAATTATGAATTACCTCAATTGTGAATATTCTTTTAAGAATTTTGTCTTATGATGACATATGAAAATTTATTCTATAAAATGTTAAGCAAAAATTTATAAATTCCTTTAATTTTGCATGCAGAACATACAATTATTTATTAAAATCATTTTTGTAGAGCTCCATGGTTAGTAGAGTATATATATATATATATATTATAATGGGCTTCATATTATTTTTGTAAACCACTTCACTTTGATGGATTTACAATAGTATATTATTATTATTATTATTATTATTATTATTATTATTATTATTATTATTATTATTATTATTATATCTTAAGAATTTTAATATTTTATTATTATATATTATTATGCCAATTTTATGATAATATGATCTTTTGGAGATTATAGTACTCGATATCATTTTCTTATATTAAAATACATGTGAATTTATTAAATCTCAATAGGCTTCAAACATGGATGCTAAGGTCATCTTATTAGGAACTACCCTTTGATTATTTTGGGTATAATAAAAATTTGAATTCCTTTGTTCAATATTCCAATTTCTGTAAGGTCATAATCTATGAGGAGTAGGGGTAAATTAGTTTTTGACTTATTTATGACCTTGCAAATTAGTCCCTCACTTAAAAAAATTCCTTCGTTAGTCGCTCACTTATTAATTTGTCTTGCAAATCAACCTTTCTGTTAGTTTTGGCATAATGACATACTGAGTTGGCACATTAAGTTTCATGTAGAGACCATATATGTTAAGAGGGAAAAGTTGTTTTGATAGGAAACTAATTAAAAGCATTGGAGGAAAAACATGCTCTTTACAATTATAGTTAAGGAGGTCATGATTCTTGTCTTTTTCAAACAAAAACAAAGAACATGAACTTAACTCACTTCATGTCACAATTGTTCTAGGGCTAAAATTTTATGGGCATCCTCACAGATTTGCAGAGAAATGGATAGTTAGGTATTACATTAAATAATTTTTAAACATTTGAATTTGGTAGGGTGTTTAGGGTATATATGCAAAAGGTAGGGTGGAGTGGGTATTGTGTAGTCCCCGACTTTTCAAAGTAATTTATTATTTTTTTGATGGAAAAAGGGAAACATGGAGGTGAGTGAATGAAAATTTGTAAATGTTTATACTAATGGTGGATGATCAATTGGTCCCTTACTTTTTAATTTTTTTATATGATGTGGTCCCCTAATATTTAAAAATAATAATTTTTTGAATTTATTAGATTATAAAATATTAGTATTTGGTATATATAGAACATAACAATTTATATACATCATGGTGGGAATTTTGGGAAAAGGGTGGGGAAAAGAAAGTATAAATGTTGTCAGGTTGAAGTATGGGCTAATTGCGATGAAGATACATTGGATGTATTTAGCTTTAGGAAGTTTGCTGAAGTAACAAGATATATGAATGTAAAAAATATTTTTTGGTTAGACCTTTAGTATAATTTTAGTGATAGGCTAAGAGGTTTGGATGTGATGTTGATTTTTGGGACATGGTGCATGTAGTGAAACAAATGATGAAACAATAGATGTATATTATCAATATTTTATCTATGATGTTGATGAGAAGAGCTACAAGTCTTGTTACTAAGTTCAACACCAGACGTTGAGGGTAAGGGTGATAGGGTTGAAACAATGGATGTATATTATGAACATTTTATCTATGATGTTGATAAGAAGAGCTACAAGCCTTGTTACTAAGTTCACAACCAGAAGTTGAGGGTAAGAATGATAGGGTTGAGGCTAGGGGTGTTGTTGATTTTGGTCAAGGTTGTGAGGTTGATACAAATGTTGGTATGGCTGCTGGTGGTGGGGCGAGTGACATTGGGATACTACTTTTGAGATTAATTTAGATGTCTCAAATAAAATGTTTACTGATGTGGGTTAGGTTAATATGCAAGGTTCTGATGTGGGTGGGGTTGATGTAGAAGTGGTGAATGTAGAGAGCAGTACACAAAAAAGAGGGGGAAAAAAAGAAAAGGATTAGGGTTGAGGTTATCCAAACCAGGAGTAGGCAAAAGAATAAAAGGACTGCTATTAAGGTTGGTGTTGCTAGTGAAGGGGATGTACAAACTAGAGGTGGGAAAAAAAAGAGGACTGGGATTGAGGTTAGTGTTGTTAGTGAAGAGGGTGTCCACACTAGAAGTGGGAAAATAAAGGAAGAGAACTAGGGGTGAGTTTAGTGTTGCTAGACCGAGGATGTTCAAACTAGAAGTGGGAAAAATAGAAAAGGACTAAAATTTAGGTTAGCGTTGCTAGTGAAGAGGATGTTCAAACTATGGCAAAAAGAAAAAAAAAAAGACTAAGAATCCTATTGATGATGAGGGGGTGCAGTTGTTTCTAGGATTCCAGTAGGTGTTCAAAGTAGGACTAAAAAAGGAAAAGAGGGGGGCTATGGCTGAGACTAGTAAGGATACTAGACCAAAAATTAGAAAAGGGATCAAACATAAAGGAAAGGGTAAGACAATCATAATGGAAGACTACAATGTAGATGAAGAGTAAGTTGAGAGGAGGTGCGATGAAAATGAAGATATAGGATCTTAGCGGTCTGAGAAGCTGAGAACTCTTCTAAATTTTGATGATGAAGCAGGTAGGAAGGAAGTTTACCTCAATTTAATGAGGAAGTCAAGTCTAGGTATGTACAATTAGAATTTGGGATGGAATGCCCAACACTGGGTTCCTTCAAAGAAGATGTGAAAGATTATGCAATACAGCTAGGAAAGGACTTTAGATGGGTTAAAAGTGATAAGTGAAGGGGCAAAGCAGTATCCAAAAAGGAGACTTATGTTTGGGAAATATTTTACAACTATAGTAATTCCTAGAACAATTTCCAAATAAAAACCTTCAAGGATTTACATAGTTATGGAAGAGTGTTCCAAAATAAGCAAGCAACCTAAGCCCAACTTACTTGAAATCTTGTTAAAAATCCTAGAAGGATAAACAAATGAGACATTATGAAATTATTAACTTCTTTTAAGGAAAATATGGTGTCCAATTGGAGGACACAGAAGTGTGGAGAGTAAAGAAAGATGCCAAAGCTATCCTCCATGAAAATGAAAAAGAACAATATGCCAAACTATAAGATTACTATGTTGTTTAAAATGGAACTTATGATCAATAGTGAAAATGGAAATAGTTCCCCAATCAGAGGGTCCACCTAAGTTTTAAAGGTTGTACATCTGTCTTTAAGGATGCGAAAGAGGGTCCAAAGATGGATGTAAGCCTTTGATAGGTCTTGATGATGCTTTCCTTAAGGGATATTATGGTGGGCAACTATTATCAGTAGTAGCCCAGGATGCAAACAATCATATTTGTGTAATAACTTATGCAGTTGTTGATATTGAAAATAAATACAATTGGAAATGGTTTTTGACCCACCTCTATCATGATATTGGTTATTACAACCAAAGTAAATGGAATTTGATCTTTGATATGGAAAAGGTAAAAACTCTGCATGGCTTGCATGTAATACATTTGTTGCATATCTTTAATTTATTGATAAATAATGGATACTTTCTTAAGGATTAATTTGCAAGAATTTTAATTTCGAAGGAACTAATTGAATTTTATTTATTTAATAGGGTATCAAACAAGCAATATAGGAAGTTATGCTTGGAGCCCTTCACATGTTTTGTGTATGGCATATATGGAAAAAATTTTCTAAATGATGGAAGGATAAGGAACTAAAATCTCTACTGTGATAATGTGTAAGATCAACAACCCCAACTAAGTTTCAAAGCCACATGAATACTTTAAGGATCGAAAATGCAAAAATATATGACTATTTGGTTAAAAAGTCAAAAGACTCATGGATAAAAGCATATTTTGAAACTTAGTTCAAGGTTGACAACATATGTAACAACAACTGCGAGGTATTCAATGCAAAAAAATTGGAAACTAGCAACAAGTCCACTATAACTATGCTTGAGGAAATCAAAGTAGTGATTTTCAACAATATCACTACAAATAAGTTATAGCTAGCAAGACATCTTGGTTAGCTTCCACCAACGCAACAAAGCAAATTAGAAAAGGAAAAAAAAGGAAAGTAATAAATAGAAGGAAACTTGGTCAAGTAATGTACTTCTTTTATTTAAATTTATAACTTAATTTCTTATGTTTATTAGTGAAGGAACTTATTTTTTATGTTTAACATAATTTATAGGAGATAATGATGGTTATAAATTTGAAGTTCATGTAGGCCAACTAAGTTTGTTATTAATCTTGGCACATAATCATGCACTTGCAAGTTCTAGGAGCTAATAGGTTTATTACTAAAACCTTTTATAATTACTTAATGCATTTAATCAGGTTTGTATCAACCAAAAGAGTGTTGATTTATTTATAAATTTCAAGTATGCCTTGTATGCATGTCATTACGACAATTACATATAAAAATGAACGCCTTAAGGATCATTGTCATGCTCAATTGAGAATGGCTTCTTATCAAGACACATACAAAGATCATATTGAGGACTTGCTAAGATAGGAATATTAGGATACTACTAACCAAATTTCATCAATACCACCTAAGATAACAAGAGAGTTAGAAGGCTGAAAAAGTAAAGAAAAAAAAAAAGACCAGAATGAAGACACAAGCAATCTTTACAAGATAAAAAGAAAGTTAAAGGAGTTTAATTGTAGGGTATATGGTTAGCCTAACTATATTAATAAAACTTTTCCTGTTGCAAATAAACAAAGGCTGAAATAGTTGCAAGCCCAATAAACACAAGAAGTTATTGTTGGATTTAATGGTGCCGGACCTAATGTTGCACCTGTTGAACTTAGTTGTGGACCTCCTGCTGCAGTTGAAGGGGCTGGATATGTTGTTGCACCAAGTGTTGGGTCTATGCTTGTTGGACTTACAATATATGGCCCAAGTGGTTATGCATCAACAAATGCGCCTACTATAGCATATGAGATCAAAATATCCCATTCCTTGAAGTTGAGTCTCCCAAAAAACATAACAAGTTACTTAGGCCTAATTAACCATCAAAAAACCAGATGCACTAGGAAGACCAAATTCAACTGCACAACCTAACCACATTCAAGGGTCGTCTCCACTAATAACATGATTAGATCCACATGTTGAAAACTTTATTAAGGAAAAGAAGTTTATGCCAACCTCAAATTTAAGGGGTTGAACCTCATGTTGTAATAGAACCAACTCAACTTGTTTCTTGTTAACTTAAAAAGTAAATGATGTAACAAAAACAAATGTAATAAGGGTACTACTATCTATGGTTGATTATATTGGACAAATACCATCTACTAATAGTCTTTATTTTTGTTATGGATAATTACTCTAACAAAAACAAATGTAATACGGGTGTTGTTGCCATGCTTTAATGTTAATTTTATCATTACTATGGATGTTGATAATTTTGTATTCTTCTTTTGTATGTTGATCCTTTTGTATCGATTGACTATAATAATATAAAGATCCCAATAAATGGATAACATTTCATTTTATTAACTTAAAAACCACAACTTCCAGGTATAGCCTGGTAGATCTATTACATTCAACAAACTTCAACAAAAGAATACTTATCCCACATTAAACAAACAATACATACACCTTTGAACCTACTTCCTTACAAAATCGCACACAAAATGATAAATCATCAACCCATAGAAAAAAAATGACTGTCTTCTAATTTCACTATTCATGGTCATAATCTTCTTTAGCAAATTTTTTAACAATTCTTTTTCATCATTTGTAACAACTTGCAGGATAGATGTAGCTACAAATCCAGCTTTAAAGTAATTTTCTAAAACAACATCATCATCACACTAGAGGAAAAATCCACATCTATCTTCCACCTAAAAAGTAAGGTCTTGAACTTGGTACCAAATAGACAAACGAAAAAATAATAATGGTAAAAAAAATACCCAATAACCTTCATTATCAGATAACCAAAGAATAATTTATAAGGATTTTTTTCTAAACCAAAAATCCTAATCAAAGCCTTGTATTTGCAATAACATCTCACATGTTAGCTTCCCTTATAGCTAGCCTTCAAGGCTCTTGAACTCCATCTTCGAATTGACTTCCTATTGTCATCCATCTTGGGAGAAAATAAGGCATCAATTTGATGAATCTAAGAAGATTGAGCAAAACCCTAATTCGAAGACATGAAGAAGATGACACTCCTTTTAACGAATTAACAATAACCTATGAAGAACATGAAAACAACATCATCCACTTAACATATGTAGACTCTACGTGACACTTAACATGCCAACTTAGCATGTTGTTACATCAAAACTAATGGAGGGACTAATTTATAAGATGGATCAGTAAGTGAGGGACTAACATATGAGTTTTTTTAAGTAAGGGACGAATTTGCAAGGTCACAAAATAAGTGGGGAACTAAATTTCTCCTTTACTCTATCTATGAGTATCTTTAGTGTATGACTAGTATTCTTATTGAGTATGACTTTTTATATTGCTAAGATGCTTATGATCTTACGTTTGGATCAATCATTGTAAGGGTTTTCTTATTATTAACATTTTGTGATCATATTAATCTACAATTTCTCTCACCTTAAATTAATTATGTTGTCTGTACTTGTTTTATGATATTTTAATCATGTATGGGATGATATGGTTATTTAATAAAATTTGGACTAATTTAATAATAATTATTATTGAAAAATTAATAGATTATCTCATATGCAACAAATCATGTTATTGGTTATTATAAACACTTATACTTATGCAAATTATGTTAGATATGTTTTTTTTATGATGGAGAATAAATACACTTATTTTTTACCTAAAATAAAGTATGTCTTGTATAAAATCTTAAGTCTATTTTTGTTTTGTCTTAATTATACTATTTATAATCAATTATAACCATATTATGCTAGATATTAAACATAGTTAACAAATCCATTACTACCTAGGACTTAAATGTAGGAGTTTTTCACACTTATATGTCACTTATGATGATTTTGGTAAAGCTTTGATGTTTTGGGTTAATGAGCTTTGAAACTTTATATGTTTATTATTATGAGATATGTGTTGGCCATTTTGTTATCATATCTCTTATATAATTTTAAGATGCTTGAACTATTGTTTGGATTGCATATTCATCTCGTTTAATAATACTTTTTCCTTTATCCATTTTTTGTTTGTGAAATATAAATTTATTGAAATAAATAATGTTTATCCCTAGTGAAAAATATTTTTTGCTTTGTTGTAAGATCATTATTTTTTTTTATCATAATTGATGTTATATTATAACAATATTTTTATTTTAAATAATTACATTAATATTATTCAAGTTTGAATATGTTAGATTTTTTTGAATTAACATTAATTAATTATTAGGATTACTAAATAATTATTTTAAAAAAATTAATATTATGCTGTTTATAATATAATAATTGATATTTGTTATTGGTATTTTGATAAAAATAGTTCATGATGAGAGTTAGGTTATTTATTTCATGCTTATTAAGGAGTTCTAGCTCTCACTTGATGTTGCTATATGTTATTTTTTGACAACTTAAGCATATGTTTTATGAAAAAAAAAAACTTAGTTGTAAGGAAAAGAAAAATAATCTCTTACTTTCTCACCACAACATTCTTTTAAGATCAAAGAATAAAAGTTAATAGATTCGAGTTTCTCTCAATATCAAAGAGATAAGATCAATGTTTTTTCTTGTTTTCTTTAAGGATACATGGATGAATTCTTAAATGTGTTAACATTCCATAATTTAAATCAATGTTTTATTATATTCAAATATTTTGTTAATTAAATTTATAATTTATGTTTAATGTTTTTTTTAAATTCTATATGCAATTATATTAAAATCATGAAGGAAGATCTTTGTTGCTCATAATGGTTCTATTCACCTAGATCATGATTATTCCTAATGGAAGATATATAAAATCTAAATAAAAAAATTCTTTAAATTTGTTTCAAATCTACAAAACCAAATTTTAAAACTTTATAGAATAAAAGTAATATATAAAAGTATATTAATATCTAAATTATAGTCATAAAAAATGTAATAATTCGCTAAATCATCTATATAAATTTCCACACATTTAAGTCGTAGGTGATCTAAAATGGTATTACTAAGATTGAAGTGTAGGATTTACTTAGGGTTACTCATTTGAATTTTATTTTTTCAATTGAAAATTTTGTATCATAATGGTCGCGAATGGTTCATAAGATGAAAGACCTTCTATCTTTCCCTTATATCGGTAACACCTCAATGTCAAGAAAAGGACGGTCTACATCGTGGCTCCATTAAGGAACCCATAGTAACATAAGAAATATATGAAATAAGGTAAAAAGGGAGTGAGACAGTTTGTTTAAGTAAAATTTATCATAGGAACAGTGCATTATATAATTTTAGGATAAGAAACATATAAGTTCTTTGGCATTCTCAAAGAACTATCACAAAGACGATCATCGTATGAAATGTATGCATGGATTTAGTATATCATTCTCTTTGAATCTTTCTATGATGATAAACCTAGAATTATACTAAGGTCTACTGTATCCATACTATGTCCTCTTTCTAAACCTTCCTATAATATGTATATGTATGTAGGTCGAAAACATTATCATCACTTTATGAAAACAATGGAGGGTACCGCAATCTGATTTCTTAAACCAGACTGTGCTCTTGGCAACATTATCATTATATTCACCAACACCATTATCATTTAACTTTTGATATTTCTAAAAAATTTAAAATTGCTCGATAGGTAATAATAGTTTTCAGGGTCTCATCAATACGAGACTAAGTTTGACTAGAGTAGTCTTGACTACAAGAAGTAACTTGAGGCCAGTAAAAGGCTCAAACCTAACTGAACATGCCCCTTAGACTAAAAAATTCCCATTTTTCATGAACTATGATCTATTCCATATGAGTTGACCCTTAAATTTCTCAATTATCTCACTTAAAAGGCCTTACATATTATCCTCCATATTGAAGATTTCCAAAACTATATTTATGCATATAATGCATCGCAACAAATTTATTCAATTTTATTCACCATTCTCAATTGAAACCTTGCCTTCTTCTCAAAAGTCATAACCTTATTGTCCTCTTCCACATATCATGTGAGCTTTACTCAATTTTCATCAAAATGAAATTCAAATGACTACTACATCATATGAGGCTTTAGTCCTTCATTCATTATCTTATTTTATATTGGTCAATACACATAAATATTTTACTTAAGAGTTATAGAATTTAATATATAATCTTTATGCTCTAAAATAGATCCCTATCTCCCATTAGTTAGTTCAATTCACTTTACTGTAACACACATTACTAGTGTTTTAGAACTTTTACTCCATTCAATATAAGCATACATAAATTTCAATCATCAAACAAGTTGTACATTCATGCTCAATATCTAACTTATGCATGATATTGCATTGCCAAGTAGGTTTTCCGCACAACTGTATATTCCTCTTCTTGTATGCTTGGATTGATTTCCACGTACAATCATATTCTTCATGCTTTTCACATTTGTATTGATCTTCAATAAGTCTATGTTGATCTCCAGCAGCGTGCATTTTCTTTCGTCTTGTTTATCTTTGTCTTCATCATTTAGTAAGGTATCACTTAAAGTGTGTGGTCATGCTTATTCACTTAGCAAGGTTATGTTTATTCATTTAGGAGAGTCTTGCTCATTCCTTCAGTAGGACCTTACTCATTTATACATTTTGTTCTTAGAATGATTGGACTAACTATCACCACAACCATACTAAATCATAAATCTAGAAACTCATATGATTTGAATTTGGCTTAGTTGTGCTAAATTTCAACACTATCATGCTAAACTCCAAAACCTAAAAATTCATATGAATTTATTTTTAGTATGATCGAGCTAAAACCTTAAACCTAGGAATTCATCCAATTTACATTAGCACAGTTGTGCTGTATAACGCAAAAACAAAATAACATATTTGGGAGCATCTAAATACTCCCACTAACTACCAAATTCAACATCAAACATAAAAACATATTCAAAATTAAATTTTAGACATCGTTATATATCCATTATAATTTTCTAAAATTCAAATAAAATTTAATATAGAGTTAAAGGAGCTTTAGAACAACTCATAATTCTACTTAAATCTTATTCCTTACTTAAAATTAAAGATTCAATATAATCTTTATTTTTTTGGATGCTCCTATTTAATCAATGTTTCATTTCAAAATCAAAGGTATTACAAATTTGTTAATAGATCCTTTTTGACTTTCTTAAATGTAACTTTTTAAAAAAAATTATTTTTTATTCTTTTTGTTACTTCATTGCAGTTGACATTCCATTATTTTGTGTGTTGGAGAATGTAAATGGTTCACATGACATGATAGATGACAAGTTTGCATGTCGTCACCTTTTCTATTTTCTTTAAGATAAAAATAAAATCTTACAAAATAATTAAATTTAATTTATTTTTTAATATATAAAAACATAGATATTTTAATTATTATGATCATTAATTTCAATAATTTAAAAAAATTTAAAAATAATAAATAAGTAAAAGTTTTAAAAGCGCATGATCATAATAATAAGTAGGTATTTTTAGAAATTTTGAAGAAAAAACTCAATTATATATATATATATATATATATATATATATATATATATATATATATATATATATATATATATATATATATATATAAAAGTAAATGGGAGGAAGCCCACTCTAGACACTGAAGTAATTGTGCAAACCCTAAGTTTGAGTTGTTATCAAAATGAGCCCAAATCACGAACCTAAAATATGGTCCGAGAATTGAGGCATTCCAAGCCCCAAGCAAGCCTCAAGTTAACTGTACCGAAGAGCAAGCCAAGATTCCTTTTTGAGAAGGGTTGTTCTTAACTGGGAGGAAAGGGAGCAAAACACCGCAATAGAAGAAACAATAGAAAAGAAAAAAAGAATGGCGATGATGGAGGGTGGAACAAACAATCCTGAAGAGTTGGCAGTGGGGTGCTTGCTGTCGATCAGAACAACATTGGGTGACGAATTCGAAGGCCAAGTTGTCACCTTTGATCGCCCCTCTAACATCCTCGTACTCCAGGAAGGTTCCAAACCTGGCCCTCGTCGAAACATTAGGTTGTTGAAGGCTAATTACATCAAAGACTTCACCTTTTTGGGTCATGCCGAAGACCCACTTGATCCAAACAACTGCTACCTTGACCTCACTGCTCTCCAAGCAAGGGAAGAGGTTGCCATCAGGTATTCTATTGCAATTTCCCAATCTTTGCTTTTTCTACTTTTCTTTTCCTTTTTGTAAATTTACTTTCTGTGATGAAATTAATGTGTGGTTTCAACTGATTTTGGGTTGTAGACAAGCAGAGGTTGATGCTGAGAGGATTGGGGTTGGTGTTACCAACGAGGCACAGAGTATCTTTGATGCTTTGTCTAAAACGTAAGTGCTGCGTGGGTGAAATATTGTTGAATTGAACGAAAGTATTTTGGATCAGGATTTCGCTTCTTTCTAGTTTGTTTCCTGGCATGTATTAGTTAGGGTGATTTATGTTGTATGAATACAGATATGGTACTGGAACCCAATATGGATATGATATGCCATTCGTTACAATTAAAATACGAGTACTTTAATACAATTTTGAAACACAAATTTCAGAATGTAACATTAATGGAATAAAATATTTGTAGATTGTTGTGAAAATGTTTGATAAAAAAAATTATTAAACTCGCATCTCACATCTCACAAGTAAGGATAGATGGAGTTAATTGAGAAGGAAAGTAAAAATGTATGAGAGAGAAAAAGTTCCCTAATTTTAACTGAAACACTCATTTTGTTTTGGAAAGAAATGGTTTAGCAAATACAGAAGTCAAACTTAACTATATCCCAAGCCGCACCTATTCCAATACATAGTTATTGATAGCATGCTATAGTGCCGCTAAAGTGGTGTAGTGGCATGGAGCGGCCTTTTGAGGTGCTATATTGAAAATCCTTTTTTGCCCTCAAAATTGCTTCATTTTAGAAAAATCCTAATAGGATGTGGTTTCCCCATACTCCCTTCTCTTGTGCAACCAACCACCCACCCTTTTCTGTTTTCTACAACCAACACCCACCCATCTTTGACAGTATTTGCAACCGGTACCCCAGCTGTAACACATTTACTTGTATGTTTTGAATTAAGACTATGATCTTTTATTGATTATTGTTAATTATGAACATGTCATAAATTTTGAGTAATGTATTTAATTTCTGAACATTTGTATTTATATAGTGTAAATTATTTAATCTGTATAAAAGATTTCAAAATAACTGTCATCCTACTATGCGGTATCCCACTATAACATTTTTTGCGGTTGGCTGCCACATGCTGCTACTCAAGGTTGATAACTAACAGGAGTCTTATCCAAGCTGTGTTCCCAATTTTTTTAAACAATTTAATTTTGATAAGTACTGAAATATACCCAATGTTTTTCTGTGATTGGAACATGTATGGCTCACAAAATAAAGTGCCCATGCTTGTGAGAAGGTGACTCTGTAGCTTGCTTTTTTGGGGTTTCTTATGAAGACAATTCCCCTTTGCTTCATAAGGGTTTCTTATGTTTGACTTTTTTTATGATGAAACTTGTACACACTTGTGTTATAGTTAATTTAAATAGACCACATGTTCCCAAGTCCCTACACTGAAATGATTGAATAGTACGAACTATGAAGGGATGTACAATTTTTTTTTTTGAAGGGAATGATGCATTTCTTTTTTGGGGAGAAAAAGAGAAAGAAAAACACCTGATCTGTTTTTCATATGCTTAGTGTTGGATATCAGAATTTGGATGCTAGAAAACTGATTTACCTTTGCTTTCTAGAAGATTTTTTCTTCTTGTTCCTAAAATTTTAAATTGTAATGTAAAATGGAAATCATTATCTCTTAGTTGTGGACGATAATTAATTGAGTACTTGAATTTTTAGTATGATTTCTGTCAGCTGTTCTCCAACCCAACTATATAATCATATTACATATTGTTTATTCATGATATGATTTTAGTCTCCTTGCAGTTGTATAAAAAAATTTAGTTTAATATGGTGATAATGCATGATGATATCCTCCACTTATATGAAGTGTAACTTGAAAATGCAATGTGTATCCAGCTAATTTTTGCATATTTTGGGGTCAGAGTTTTTAGTTGTTTTCAAATTAAAAGAACTGGGGATAGCTTAGCACCACAAGTTGCACACTTAGCTATTCTGGATCACTTTTTGGTGCTTCTTGTCTCAAAGCATTAAAATCCCCAGTCCCCACATTCCTTGAGGATTCCTCTTTGCTTTAGAATCTTCGCCTCTCTAGCTTCTGTATATTTTTCTCGGTAGATTAGTTTTCTTTTTAACTGATGACATTTAACCAGGCTTCCAGTCCGCTGGGATAAGACTGTCATTGTTGTGATGAATGAAGTGCGTGTCAGCAGTCCTTATCACCCTGATTCTGTTGTTGGAGGTACTCCTGCTGCAAACGACCGGGTGAAGAAAGTGGTAATTATCCCTTTTGCTATTTGTTATGGTGTGTCTATGGTTTTGTATTAATAGCATATCAAATTGCATGTAGATTGGTGTAACATTATGAGCATTAGGGTTACTTGTCCAGGGCCTTTATGATTCATCTTTCATTAATAAGAAAAGAAAAAACATTACCAAAAACAAAATGAAAACTTGAGCAAGAAAACTGTTTTTTATATCTATGTTAATTATGCTTGATTTTTCCTAAAAGAAGTTTTTTAATTATTGTTACAACCAAGAATTTGAAGTGGCGTAGTGATGAGAGGTTTGGGTAGTTTGTGGGTGGTTACAGGTTCAAACTCCATGCATGATTTTCAACTGTAATTTTGGTTACGTTTGCATTTTGTTTAGCAAATTTGTGGGCAAGTGTAGCCATTAAGGCCATAATTGCAGTTGCACACTGCTATTTAAATTCATTGTAACAAAATTTCAGTGATTTCATATGATGGTTTAAGGAAAAAAATGCAATTTATTTCTTGGTAGACAATTTACCTTGTTAGTCTTTTCAAAATAAAATCTTTTCTGTGTCCCAAAATATTTTGTCAGCTAGTACTTGGTTGATATTGAATTTTCATTTTCATTTTCCTTCTTTGTAGCTTGAGTTTGAGAGGAAGAGGTTGCAACTTCGCAGTTCTGGTGGTCAGTAAAGTTTCACATTTACATCTCAGGAAAGCACCTCCGAGGAGGAAACATGATGGGTATGTTGCTTTTAGCAACACCCTATACATGAGGGTTTTCCAAGGCATATTTCTGACTTCAGATATCTTATGATTATCTGCTGTCTTGAGCTCTCAAGTTCTGTCTTGCTTATGGAGTTCATTTGAGGTACTTCCTCCAGATTCTTCTTAAGAGTGAATGCTGAAGCATATGATTTATGGTGTGTTAGACTTGGAACCCAAATAGGTCTCGGGCTTATATAATTCATTGGTTTGCCGTTGGGAAGTTTGACCAATTACAATGAGCTAACATGAACTCAAAATGAGTTTAATTTGTTCCGTATATAATAAAGCAAATGCTTTGGATAAATCAAGCTAACATTTCTCCCTGAAGTTGTCTAGTTTTTTCTATTCATTATTTCTAAAAATTTATGTGGTATAATTTGTTTGTTATATTAGGCTGTGCCAACTTGGTAAGATAAGGTTTGTTTGTTGTTAATGCTTTTAGGTTATGATTTTGGTAGAATTTGATTGCATTTTGGGAAGTTAGGGAAAAGCACTGAATAGGCAAGACTTGAGAAGCATCTTGGTGGAATTTTGGTAGAATTTGATTGAATTTTGGGAAGAAAGGGAAAAGCACAGAATAGGCAAAACTTAAGAAGCATCGTGGTGGGGTGATGGGGGGAGTATGTTTCTTCCCAATTTCTCTTGGGAAGACAGGGATTTGAAGCTTTGACTGAAGAGTGTAAACGATGGACACTCTTTTATCATCCAAATGTTATCATTTCATTAGGTGCTTGGCATTAGTTGGTGCGGTGCTTGGCATTAGTTGGTGCTTCTGGTTCTAAGTTCCCTCATTTTTGTATTTTGGTAAAGATTGCTTGCACAAGGAATAGTTTGATCGATACCCTAGGAAAATAAGTTCTGCAGCCTGGTGCTGCATCTGCCATTCTTCACTGTCCTATTTTGAACAACAGAAAGATTCGGAACCATTATTCGTAGTCTTGTAATAGTCTGCAAATACAAATTGTTGGAATGTATTAAAATATTTAAAAAAATCTTATCATATCTTAGGTTATGATTTAGCACTAGTTTCCTGTTTTCTCATTGTCTTATGATTAATTACCATATTTTTTTTATCTTATCATGATTTGTTTTTAATTAATTAGGATAATGATTAGTATAAATAAGGGTTAGCATTCTTCTACCTCACAGAACACAAAAAAAATCCCACCATATTGTAATACGTCTCAATCAATATCAATTCTTTTATATTTCTTTTTATCTCTATACCTAAAAATCATAATTCCAACATGATATTAAAGCATTACCATTCTCCATAACATGTCTCGTCACTATTTTGCTGTCAAGCTCCCAAAAACTTGAGTTTTACTTTATTTTCTTGATTATTTCTTCAAACTAAACGTTCCTCCTGTGCCAAACTGCCAACCCTCTGGCATCTTTCTTTGTCTCTCTTGGTGTTCAACCATATGTTCCAACTGTGTTCTTCATTTCAGTTTTATCTTCTGTCTTAGTCACCACTATGCATTTTACCTGTGTGTTATAGACAATTTTGACTCTTATATCCTTCTGCTAGTCCTCAGTTGTATTCTTTATTCTGATCATTTGTTCTATTGCTATGAAATTGTCTGAAATCTTTAACATGCCCTAACAACTGTGGCTTTCTTTGGGTTTTGATCTCCTCTACCCTGTATATTTCTAGCGTTTTCAGATAGTTTCCAACCAATGTTGGTTTAACACCCATGTTTCTCTCCGGATTTTTTTAGTGTGTTGCTTGTGATTACATCAACTCAGCCCTACAATTTTCCTAGAGATACAAGCCTGGCTTCATGATTTTTTCAAAAAAAAAAAAAGAAAAGTAAAGAAAAAATGATCCTTGTCCTGTAGCATGATCAGAAGTATCTGCTGGTCTTGTGGCTTTCCCCCAGAAACCTTAGTCTGGTCCCATGACTTTCCCAAGGATATGAATTTGGCCCTGCGATTTTTCTACAAAAAAAAACTAGCTTGGCTCTATAACATTACCAGAAGTATCGATTGGCCCTGTGACTTTCCTTGAGACATCAGCCTGATCTCAGTCTTTCCGGAGTAGGATTATGAGCCTGACCTTGTGACTTTTACAAAACAAATTAGTCTGACCTTGCTGTGTTATCAGAAGTATCAACTTGTTTTGCAATAGTTTCGGTGAATCATCTTAATCTCTATTTTAGAATCTCAAATTGTATCATTAATTTTTTGGATTTATTTGTAATAAGCTTAAAGCTTAGTAAGCTTTAACTTGAGGGGAAATGTTGGAATATTTGAAAATATTCAAAATTATTTTATCCTATCTTATATTATGATTTAGAATTAGTTTTCGGATTTTCTCATTATCTCTTAGGTTTAACTATCCTATTTATATTATCATGAGTTGTTTTTTTAATTAATTAGGATTATAATTAGTATAAATAAAGGTTAGTACTTTATATTAGAGAACAAAATAGAACATCCCACTATATTGTAATACATCTCAATCAAAATCAAATCTTTTATCTATCTTTCTCCTTTTATACCCTAAACATCATAATTTTGACACAAACCAATCAAACAGCAAATACATCCCTAGTTCTTGACTTCTTGTTCTGCACCGTTCTGTCTAGATCTACATTTCTCATGTGTCTAGATTTTGGAGGTTCTGGTCTTCGTCTTTTACATCTCTTCTTTGCTGCCTTCGAACTGTCATCATCCTGTGTGTTCAATTCTGATTTGGAGGTTCAGTCATTGTCTTCTGTGTGCTGTATTGATCCAATTTGGAGGATGTGGTCACCATTTAAATTGAAAGCCACAATACCTAATGTGGTAAACCAAATACATACTAAAGGCCAAGCAGCTAGGAAGAAAAGTAAAGAACAAAAATTGTTGAAATTTGCATATTGGAAGATCAACCAGCCAAAATAACCATGAGCAGCTACAATATTATAGGTTTCTTCTTCTTCACCAAATCTACAACCTTCATTAGCAAATTCATTTTCTCTAGTTTTCCTAATCAAACTAGAAGTAACCAAGGAACCTTGCATAACACTGAATATGGAGCCGTGTTTTGGTTGTGTTGCGTCAACTTTGCCTAATTCAATCACTCAAACTAAATCAAATCAACCAGATGTCAATCAGTTTGATTTGACCAAAAATTGTAAAACCGAATCAATTAATTTTGATTGGTTCAAATCTATTTCTTATCAAAACCAAAATAACCTAACTTTGAACACTGCATGATATATTTGGGCTTAGTGCCCCACCTATAAACGATGATGGAAGTGCTTTATTGTTTACTTATTATTTTGAAATTATGATAGGCCAAACATGACTTACTTGAGAAGCCATGGAATCCCAAGTGCTCGAATTTAAGATCGTTTCTTATGGAGTTGACATTCCAATTTACAAATCGTGAGGGATTCTAATTAGGGTGTCTTTTTTAAAGTGAGGGGATGCACTTTAGAGGATAAAGTGTATTGATAACTAATGGTTAAAAAATTAACGGTTAAG
The DNA here is from genome assembly GCA_026541065.1 of Canavalia ensiformis. Taxonomy (NCBI): domain Eukaryota; kingdom Viridiplantae; phylum Streptophyta; class Magnoliopsida; order Fabales; family Fabaceae; genus Canavalia; species Canavalia ensiformis. The sequence continues at coordinate 579,173 of JAMKYM010000475.1, forward strand.
ATTGTAATACATTTCAAAGTTAGTAACGTATATTAGATTTTTATCACAACTTTAACCGTTAAATTTTTAACCAATGGTTCTTAACACATTTTATCTTCTACAGTACATTCTGTCATTTTAGAGCAGCTCAATCTTTGAGGTTACTAGCCCAAAAGTGATAACATTGCATACCAAATATCTTGTCCATTCTTATTTTATCATGGAAAGGAGGAAGTTAGAAAAAGCTAATATGGGCTGAGTTTTTTCTTTTGGTATTGATTATGGGTGTTCTTCTACGCCCAACTCTCCTTTTACTCCCATATTTTTGAATGATTAGGTGCCGTTTTGGTTGACGAGCAAAATTAATTTATGTTGTGACTCATTCTAAAGTAAAATTTGTGACAGATTAGCTTGAACAAATATCTTAATTAAATTTAATGATTTTAAATTAATTTTATAAAAATCTAAAACATATGAACACTAACACTTTATTTGGATTGGTAGAGAATTTATATAAAAATTCATTCCTTGTTTTGGATTGCACCAAAAAGTGTGGAAGAAATTTTATTTGTGGACATCACTTAAAACAATTCTAAAGTTTTGGGGGTGGAGGGAGAGAAAGAGGGAGGTTGGATTTTTTAATTTTTTTTGCTTTTATTTTAAATAATATTTTATATAATATAGAAAATTAAAAATTATTAAAAGTATTTATAGTAAAAAAATTATAATTATTTTAAATATTTTTTAACGATTTATTTACTTTATAAATTTTTTAAATTATCTAAATAAATAGAGATAATTTATATTATTTTTTATTTTTATTTATTCAAATAAGTTGTGTCCTACTTTTACTTTAGTTTTCATTTCTATTTTACTCCTCATAGCATAAAAGCCAAATTAATGTTACGAAGCAAAATTATCACCCTTTTGCATTGAAAAATACGAGCCAATGTACTTTTTTAAAGGAACAATTTATTTTTCTGTTAGCGAACTTTGTTTCACTCCACTAAAAACAGACAGCGGAAGTATTTTAAAATTTGGACACGACTCCGGAAAGATGAACGAGGCAGAATCAATTTTTAAAATAGATAACATTTTTTGCTTTAAAAGACTGTATAAAGAATATTAAAAATATAATTTTTTTAACAATAAAAATAAGATAGTAAATTTATAATTAAAATATAAATAAAATATTTTCATGGTTTCTATGAAACATAATTTGTAGATTTGCACTTGAAGACGTTGCCCCTGACTTGACCATCTTTTCGATTTTTTCTTTTAAATTTATTTGTCCTCTGTTTAGTAGTTAATACCATCGGAAATATTGATGGAATTTTGTAAATTTGATTTATCGTAATAAAATTTATTAATTTAACAATTTAATTAGTACAATTTAACTATTTAAAAACGTATTTGATGGATAATTAATTTTTATATTTTATTCTTACAAATTCTTCTAAATTTTCGTACGCTATCCTATAAATAGGACTATCAAACAATTTTTAGCATTATCTTATAATAAAGACTAGAAAAATAAGTACTAAATAAATAAAATATTAAATAGTTTTTGTTTTTAAGATAATAAATGTATGTATTTTTATTTAATATATTTTTTTATAAAATGTTGGCGGATATGTAGCAATTTTTGTAAAATGATATAACAAAGCTTCTGATTTCGTATTTTTTTTTTATCTTTCTGTTGTTGTAAAAATTGTGAGAATATGGAATGGGATTAACACTACTCTTGAAGATTCGATGGCAGCAGAAGAGTATGGTGGTTTGATCTTTCTTACTAAATCAACCACTTTATTCGTTGCTGCCTATTTGGATTCTACCATTTCTATCTGTGCCTTTCAGAGTTTTATGTTGTGCTTAAATTGAGGAAAATGTAATGCCAATATTTAAAGTAGACATTATCTGGATAAGTAAAACGAAAAACTAAATATATTAGAAAAATATATATAAAAAAAAAAAACGATGCATGATTCATTAGGGAAAAAGAACATATAAAATGAGTTTTTTGCAAGTTAACGGATCTTGGCATAAAGAAATAAACAAAAAATATATATTTCTGCAGGTAACAGTAAGGAGGATATTGGGGTAATCTTTGGAAAAGATACTTTTAATATGATTTTTTGAAGGTTTATTTTTTAATTTTTCATAAAATATTCCCAATTTTTGAGAAATGTAATAATTTTTGTTGTTGTTTTATTTCGAAGAAACTTATCTGAATTTTGAATACCCAATCACTCAATTATTCAAATATCATGACCATGTTTTGGTTATGACCCATTTGTGAATATGGTTAGCGACAAAAAGATGCACAAATTAACCTTCCTTCTAAGTGTATATTCGGTACATATGTAGTATGTGGGATGAAGAAGAAAAAGAAAAAAGCCAGTTCTTTTGGGATACCTTTTCTTTAGCACTTGTCTGACATAATTTCCTATGCTGAATAACCATGGAAATGCATTATAGCTTTGGACCACAACTTTTTCTTTAGCGTACATAACAATGGCGAAATGATCTCTTAGATGGTAGCATAAATGAGCGTATTTGGAAAAGATTATTTTTTTTATATTAAGTGAAAAAAATAACGAAAAATACTATTCAATCTTGTTTGGAAACTTTTAGAAAATTTGTTTATTATTTTTTAATAAAAGAAAGTTATTTAAATTAGCAAAATTTAAAAATTTATGATTAAAAATTATCAATTATTGTTTTGTTTATTTTTTCTATTTTATCTTTAATGATTTAATATATTAAATATACAATTAATTATACAAATAATTTCGTATGTTTTTTTTTATAATTTTAGTATAAAAATAATTATTTTATACAATTCAAACAAAATAAATTATTTAAGTAACTAAAGTTGACCTAATAATTAGATATTAACGTAGTTTAATGAGTTTTTAAATTTACTTTATTATTTTTATTATTAAAAATTATATTAAAATTACTTTACATCTAATATATTTAAATATAAAATTATAATAATAGTTAATTATATTTATAATTAGAGAAAATCAAATTACTTTAAAATTTAGGAGAAAGTCTATGATAAATTATTCTACTCAATATTTTTTTTAAAATATTAAATTTTGTTAATTAATAGAATATATTAAAATATTAAATTTTTTTAATTAATAGAATATATTGTATGGATCATGTTTACAAAATTTTTAATATATATTAATTTTAATTTATTTAATAAAATATTAATTTTTTTAAAATTTTATAAATATGATCTATACAATAAAATTTATTAATTTAACTATTGGTATGATAAAATTTAACCATTTAAATAAGATATTAAGTAGAATAATTTATGCTAAATTTACTTTCAGATTAAATTAATTTTTTCTCTTTTCTAGTATAATTAATTATTAAATAATTTTTTAAACTAATTCAAATACATTCATTACTATAAGCGCTGCGTTTTTTTTTTTTTTATGCTTACTAGTTCAAATCATAAAGGGCACTTTTACTTTAACAGAAGTGAAGAGTAATCATATAGGTCAAACAGAACATGGCTATTTTCAAAACAATGCATAGCCGAAAGGAACATAAAACACCTTTGGTAAAAGATTCAAATTATATACACATTTGTGTTCCAACAATGGTGCGTCACTGGCTTTGGCTCCCATTTTCTAAACAAGGCTCCTAGGTGTCGGTGTAGACATGTAAAATAGGGATAAAGATGTGATTTGTCGTTAACTTGGGTTATGAATTCAATATTTTCGAAGTCTAATAACAAAATTACCACTAGTTATTTAACGTTAACATATTAGTCAAATTTGACATTAGCATTGCTCACATGTAATACATATTGCCCGCCCTATAGGATGCTTATTTTGCTAATACTTAAACAACCTATGTTTTAAGGACTAAATTCACAATATACAAAGACTATGTTATTTAATTTTTTTTTTTTTGAGAAAATAGTCATTTAAAATCTTAAAAGATTAAAGATCGATTATATTAGTTTTTAAAAGATAAAATTGTCATTATTGTTTTTATAAGATAAAAAAATTATTTTAATTTTTTTACAAAAATAAAATGATTTATTTTTTAATCTTTCAGCAATCAAAATAATTGATTTTGAGGATTAAAATGATGATTTTTATCTTTTAAAAATTAAAGTAATTATTTTTTAATTTTTTAGAAACCAAAATGATTAATTTCAAATGATCAAAATAATAATTTTCATCTTTAAAATACTAATGTGATCTATAATCTTTTAGAAATCAAGGGATCTTCTGAATTTCTTGGTGTCCTTGTCCCATAGTAGAAAAACTGAATGCTACTTCCCATATTTTTGTAACCATTAATCATTGAATTGGTAAATATATTTCAACTATAGGTCTTTTTGTGGATATTTTTTCAAACCATATGGTGGAAAAAATGGAGACCAAAGATTTCTTAGTATATCATCAATTCAATTTCTGGGGAAAGAGGCTTGAGCATTTATCAGCCACATAAGCACTTCCAAGATACTTAACATACTATCTGAGTAAATTTGTTAACATTAAATAACTACCGCTATTATAGGACTAAATTAACCAACGAAGTACATTAAAATAACCTATCCGAAGACTACAATTTCTCGAACATCTTAACATTTTAAATAATTATTAATTTCAATTGTCTCGAAAATAAAAATATTAATATAAATTTCTCAACATTTCAAATCTCTTTATAAACCTTCCATTACTGGATTAAAGATCGGCCCTTTCAACGCTTCTCTTTACAATTAATCCCATTATTTTATTTTATTTTCCTTATATTTATTGGAGAAGGATTACTGATTCGTTTGGTTATAATTGAAAATTATTTTTGATTCATTTGTTGGGCAGAATGAAAGAAAATTTAGAGAGATTCAATGGGGCTGAGAATGAATCCATTTAAATATAAATTTAAAGGTTTAAATTTAAAATATTTATGTAAAATTATTTTAATTATCAATTTTTTATTAATTTAATTTCTATAAATAAATTTAATTTTAATTTTTTACATTTTTTTTAAGATTAGGTTCTCAAATTTTTAAACTCACTAGAATGCTAATTATTAATTGTTCTTTACATCATTATTAACAGTTATTTTTTTCTTATTTTTAACGTGGACTAAATTCATTAAAATGCTAAATATCGATTATTTTTTACATCATCAATAACTATTATTTTTTTCTTGTTTTCAATATGGATAACGAGATTGATTATGACCAACTTTTTTACAAAGAGATATTGTTGTCTTGATTATTATTCAATCTAATCCATTTTATTTTTTATATTTGTAGATTTTGACCTACCTTTTCTTCGTAATCTCTCTTCATTTGGCATTAATATTCATGGATGAACAAGAGGAAGCGATATCTTATTTCAATCGGTTACCATTCACTTGAATATGCGCTAACAACATTTTTGATCGTATAAACAAAATCCACAAACTAGTAAATCATACTAACAACAAAACATGCAGCAATAATATGAGAGCATGGATATTTGAACAATTGACATTTATCACATTAACAAGATCCTTGTTATAAATTTATAGCCCATTTGTTACCACCATGTTGTCTGATGGGATTAAATGTTTCTTCAACCTTAAAACTTGAAGATAGTATATCATATCTTCTCACCTGATGAGAACATGTTTCTTCTTGATTTTTTCTAATGCAATCCATTAGCTTACCACAATATCGTAAACCTAAGTTAAGTTCTATCTTAGGAGTTATACCTCTTTGCATAAAATATTCAACTAAACGCCTATACATAAATTTAACAAGAGTTGTAATTAGAAGATTACGAGCACTTTTCAAAATTTTATTGACTAACAAATTTATGGTCATGGGCTCATATCATCCCTTATACACCAATTAGGAGGTACATCAAATCCAAATAAATTGATATCTTCATCTCCATGTTCATATAGTATGAAGAACTATTTCAAAAAGGTTCACATGTTGCATAAATCATTTAAACATGTTAATATAAACAATTAATTTGTAAAATATGTTACATGTTTACTATTATTTGATTGTGTCATTTGTTTAAATCCAAATAAAGATAAATTAATTGAAGAAAATATCAAACTAGTCCTTATTGGACTAGGAGTAGGACTAGTACTTATTATTAAATTTGTTTATTCGCCTTCATTTAAATCAGTTATATTATCTTAGTCAACACCTTCATCAATATCATCATTATCCTCACTACTTGACCATGTTGGTGAAAAATCATAATTTGGATAATTATAATCATCATCTAAAAAATTTACACCTTCGTAAGAAGATGCTTACAAAAAAGACTTCCTAATTAGTAAAATATCTTAAAAAAATTTAACAAAAAAATTGTCAATATTTATACATATATACATCCATTAACTTACTAATTATTGGAGGACAATCTTCTACAACTTTAGTATTAAAACCACCATGTTGTGTTAATATTGTCGAACTGTCAACCACATCAATCTCAACATAAATCTCTAATATTAATATCAACGGTTGTTGCTCATAAGCATTAATCATGCATTTAACATCACTATCTTCACATATTTGGAAACCACTATATTCGCTTTTGTCAGTTGAAATTAAAAACCTTCCTACTAAAGAAGAAATCACTTTATTTGTGAAAGCTTCAATTTTTTTTTATATTTTTTTCTTTAATTTCACTAAGACTTAAATTTTTTTTATAATTACTAAATAGAAAGTAAAATAAACCCAACAATGTTTGAAAAAAAACTCCCGTACATCCAACGATAGGAAGAGGCCATTTTATTCAAGTATGAATTTTAATGTGGCGCATTCCAAAGTAGGGTGACAGTAGATGTGGCGCAATATGGACTTGACCCACCTGTGGAGCATGATGGACTTGGACCAAGATATGTTATGGTGGCTCCCCCAAGTTGGCAAACACTTTGTGGCCCCTCCAGAGATTGGCCAATGGTCAAAGTGAAATGGAACCTATGTATGTCGCCTCTCCAAATTCTCCCACACAAGGTTGTGGCATCTTTTTGTAGTGCTCCACATGTGGTGCATCTTCAAATAGAATCACAAAGGACTGTGACACCTCTTCATCCTTCTCCACACTTATGTATGTTACACTTTCATTTTCATCCATATACATGATGCACCTCCATTTTGGTCAACAATCATTGTACATATCCCAGACATGTTTAATGTAAAAAAATATCTTACCTTTTAGTAATTATTTTTAATAATGATCCTAAATAGGTTAAAAGGCCCACCTTTACATTTTGCATGAGTCCTATAGTTGAGGTTAAAAGGGTGTGTGACGAACTTGATAGAACTTTTTGTTCCACTATCTCATTAAAACTTTGGAATTGGGAGGAGGGTCAAACTCCCTTCTGTAACTTTGAGATGGTAGTATTGCACTACTTGAAGCTTTATCTAACTCTACTTCATTTAAGTGGTTGGAATCCAATGGTGGCATTTCAACTTATCTTTAAGTCATTTAAGCAACATCTTGCCACACCATTTTTCCTTAGTTTGGTCTAAGTGCAATGTAATTCTTCCTAGGAAAAGTGGATGAAAATTGTATTGAATAACTTAAACAAAATTTATTTGATTAATAGCTTCATAAATTATTTCGAGAGAAAGAGGATGACCTTTAAGAACAAGTATTATCATATTAAGGTACCAAAAAATGCCACCTCATTCTAGCAAAAACTTCTAATAAGGACTTACTAATTCCTTTTGTACTAGAAATGAGATCATTACAAGAACTCATTAGGCGACATAGTCCAAAAGACTTATTAAATATTGAAGAATACAAATTTAGAAAGATTTTGATGACTCAAGAAATCTAGATGCTTCAGCACTAGGCCAATTATAAGCAAGCCTAGGAATAAAGCCATGACCAATATAAATGTTTTCTAGTATCTTACTAAGAAGTATTTTTTATTATTTGTGTATTTTTTCATGTGTTGCTAATCTTTTATTTACTTTTCAGCATCAAAGATAGAAGATCTTTTGGGTGAGTTTCTAAATCAAAAGACTATAAGGCAAGTATATTCTTCTAATTGATTGTGTGATATTGAGGTTTTTTTATATGAACTTGGATACAGCCTTACCTAATAAATTCCACTTAAAGAAGGATGTAACTTAAAGAGAAGATTAGTTGAAAAGAGAAAGGTCAAAAGAGATAATTGAGATCCACGTAAATACATTTTCAAGAAAAAAGTAAGTCAAATAAGATTATGATTTTTATGTGTACAAATCCAGGAAGATCTCCATAAAAAAGACTATAAGATTTAAGAAGACCAGTTATTTATTTTATTAGAATTTTTATTAATTTTTAATTGATTTGGTTTTCAATTTGTTAGGATTTTGTTTAAATTAATTGATTAAGATTTATAAAGATATAATTAGGATTATGTTAAAAACTTGAATCATATTATAAAAGAATTATATTAGGATTGGTCATAATTTCCTCATATTTGATATTGAGAAATTTCATTAGAATTTAGTTACAATTTCCTTATATTAATAATTGTATAAGTATAAGTAGCTCTTCTACGATCAACGAAAGAGATCAAATATAATAATTTATATTAACCTAAATAAAGGTTTTTTTTCCTATTGTGAGATTATATTTTTTCTTTCCTCTTGTGAAACCTTATCTTGTCAATCTTGTTTATAAGGTTGGTGATTTAAATTCATAAAAGTCCCTGATTCATGCTTTAACCCAGGTGCATTGTTGTGTAGATCGGTTATCTTGTGTTTGTGGTTGGGCGAGAGATATACGTCGTAGGTCAAGTTCCTTATAATCTTGGTTGTTATTTGGTCATGTCAAGTCATTGAAAATTTTATTTTATCTTTTTCTATTTTTTATAATTTTTTTATTTAACCTACTCCATGAAGATCGAATCATAATTCTTAGATATAAAATTTCTCATAGTAGATGCCATAAATTGGAAGCATTTCTTATTCCATGCATGCAAAGAAGTTCTTATACATCATACCCATACTAGACAATTGTGAGCCACCTCTATACGATTTCATTGTCTGATATGATGCAACCATTCTCTTAGTGTGTCCTTCTCTACCACCACTTTAGGAATATCCTTGTTTTCCTCTAGTTGCATAAGTATTAAGTCTCCACCCAAAGATGATCCCTTTACCAAAAAGATTCCTTTTATTTGAAACTTCTCTAGGATTTAATGCTTGTTTAAACCTCCTGCCACCTATCCAACATAGCAATTTTTAACCTATTATGCATCCTCTTTTGAAGTTTTGAATTCCAACCTTGTTAATTCCTCTTGTTTACCATTATTTATGATTTTCCTCCAATTTTATCCCTTTATTTCCTTTTTTCCCCCTTTAACCATCTCGAAGAATTTTTTTCTTTGTTCCACTTTTGAAATCTACCTTGGCCTTGCCACTATCTTTCTCCAAGTTGTATTTTTACTACCCTTAGTTTCCTCAATTCTAGTCAGGTTTATTTTGAATTTGAAATGGTAGGGATACTTTGTGTTAAAATTCAAGGAAATCAAAGGAAAACTTAAGGAATGGAATAAACACCATTGTCAAAACCTTTTGAGTATAATCATGCAACTCAAAGGAACAATCAAGGAACTAGATTTGAAAAGTGAATCTAGAAGTTGGTCTATAGAGGATGAAGAATCAAGGAAGGAATGAACAATAACAATAAGGAAAATGTGAAACTTGTAGGCTAGCATGCTACATAAAAAATCAAGGATGGATTGGCTAGATTTTAGGGAGTCAAACTCTAGCTTATTCCATGGATGCATAAGCAATACACGTGTCAATTTAGCCCATCTAGTCTAACCCAACCCAGCCCATATGGGCTAGGGTCAAAATGGTTCACAAGCCCACAAAAATCCACATTTGTAAAGTTTATAGGCCTAAAAGCTCATTAAGCCCTTAAGGTTAAGGTCGATCCATGGGATTAATTTTTTTTTTCAAATTTTTTCTTTTAATTTTTTAATCTTTTTCTATAATTTTTTTTCTCTACTTTCTTTCCCTCTCTCAAAATAAAAATAAAAAAAGATGAAAAATTAAAATGAGCAACAAAGTTTAAGTAGAGATGGAAGTGAACAAGATCTTCTGACTGGAACAAGATCGGCTTATTTAATAAATAGATAAAGTTAGACTTATTAAAAAGTCTTTTTAGATAAATAAGTTAGACTTAGATTTACAAAAATGCATGTTTAATCTATTGAGGGATCTATTTATCTTTATATATATTATATATTTATATTTATTATATTTATTTTAATATATTATATTTGTATAGTATTTATTTTAATATTTTATATTTATAATTAATATATATATATATATATATATATATTAGGCTTATTTAATGACATTTTTATCTTGTAAGTTTTAAGTTTGCAAGCCTTTTTAATCAATCATTTATGTAGACTCTAAGCCTATTTATTGGCCTTTTCTGGAATGTAAACTCTTAAATAAGCTTGTAGCCTTTGTAGGCTTTAAATCAAATTAGATATTGACAAAAAAGATCTTTAACATGTAACAGACTTAGGCTCGATTCTCAAAATTTTTAAACAGATCAGGCTCGAATACTTAAAGTTTAGCTTGACTCGACCTACTTTCATTCCAGTTTAGAGAGATGGTGGTGAAAATGGGGAGAAAAGATAATTTTAGAGATAGATAGAAAAATATATTTAGAAAAATAACAAAAAAATAAAAGTATAGAAAAATTGAGAAAAGTTGAGAGATGAAGAAAAAAGTGTAGAGAAGAAGGAAATTCTAGACACAAATAAAAAAATATTTAAAGAAAGATAAAAAGCTAAAAACAATATAAATAAATTAAATAATATTTTAGTATAATAAAAATATTAAAGAAAATTTTAAAAGAGAAAAAATTGAGGGAAGAAATTTTAGAGAAAAAAATTAAATATAAGAGATAGTATTATAAAAGTTAATTTACACGCATCTTACTTAATTTGAGAATTACGTGGGTTAAAGTTTAAAAAATATTACTTTTAAACGAGTTACAAAAATAGATGAGCTAGTCCATATCCATTCCACTTAATTTGAAGGTTACATGGATCAAGACTTAAAACGTAGTTACAAAATAGAAAATTATAAGACAAGGTTAAATGAGTTAGCTCATATTTATTTTATTTAATTTAAGGATTATATACATTAAGGTATATAAACTATTACTTTTAAACAAATTACAAAATAAAAAACTATAAAATAAGGTTAGATGAGTTAATTTATATTTATCTCATTTAATTTAAGGATTACATTAGTTAGAATTTAAAATTTTCATTTTTATATAAATTTAAAATAAAAAAAATAAAAATAAAATTATATAAGTTGACCTATAGACTAACCTACACTAAATTTCTTTAAATTATAGATTATATAAATTAGAGTTTAAAATATCTTACTTTTAAATGTGTTACATAAAATAAAATTAAAATTTAAAATTAAATAAACCAACCTATAAATCTAAATCAATTTGACACCTCTAATAAAAAGAGAAGAAGGTTAAATACAATTTACAAAATCATAATGAATAACGCATGATATTAAAGTCCAACGAATATTAAAAAAAAAAGGGTGTGCCTCATCATTAAAAAACGTTTTGTTGGTGACATATGGAAAAGACCCAAGATGGATAACATTCAATTTAAGCAGCTAACAGAGAATAATAGAAGTTTCCTAATTCGAGAATTTAGGGAAACCGAGATCAAGGAAGTAGTATGGAGTTGCACAAGGAATAAAAGCCCCAGACCTGACGAGATTAACTTTCATTTCATTAAACATTTTTGGAATGTGATTAAAGATGACTTTTGCAGATTTATTATAGAATTTCATAGAAATAGTATGTTGGTTAGAGGAACTAATAATTCATTCTTGATGCTGATACCAAAGATAGGAAACCCACAACAGATAGAGAATTTTCGACCTATATAGCTAATAGGATGTATGTATAGGTTCTCTCTAAGGTCCTAGCGCAAACATAATTCGGAAGATTTTGGGATAGATCATAGAGCTAGTTTGTTTATTGAGAACAAAAAGATCATAGATATCATCCTTATAACGAATGTTATAAAAATTGACTCATACCAATCAATTTAACCATTTAAATTGAAAACCAGTCTTGTGATTGATCCGAACCATTTATTTGATAAAAGAATGTTACTAACCCATTTTAAATCGTTACAACTTGATGATTTTCTATTAAAACTAATAGCTCAGATGTTATATAATCTGTTTGAATTTAGGATTTTGAAAGATCTATTACGTGCAAAGGTATAATCCTTACGCCCAAAGTTGAAGCTAATACAAATCTGATATTTTTTCTTGTTACATCATGCCATACAGTAGAAGTCAACTTTTGTACACCACTAATTTTTTAATAAGATATATATATATATATATATATATATATATATATATATATATATATACATATATATATATATATATATATATATACATATATATATATACATATATATATATATATACACGTAGATATGTATTACTATCGAAAAAAATGTGAGCTAACATGTCAGTGTACTTTAGTATTATTTATCTTTATAAATGGTAGATAATTTAAAATTAATAAATTAAAAAATGTATAAAAATTATTAATATAATAGGATTAGTAAATATAAATTTTATTTTACAAAATTTTATATAAATTAAACTTAAAATTAATATAACAGTATGTTAAAAATATATATTAGTTAATGTGTATTTTACATTTTTATGTTGATAATTATTTTATCTAAATATTTTTATCTTATATAAAATTTTAGTTATTTAATTAGATTTTAAATTTATTTTCTAGTTTTTTTAAATAATTTTTTGTATGTTAATTTTTTTTATTGCTAACTTTATTAGATATTTGTATGATAGTAATTATCTTGACATTTAAATTTAATGTATAAAGAATTTTTGTATTTTCTTAAATAGTATTATAATATTTAAAAAAAATAAGTAAAAATTTTAAATTTTGTAGGTATTAATATATACCAGTTGAACTAATAATTCACTGTTCAACCCCTGATCCATTATCTCAGTATGTTAAATGAATTAATGTCCGAGTCAAATTTTATAACATGAACAAAATGAGAGTGAGTAGTTTTGCTTTCAAAGCTGGGAATTTCTACTCTACTTAATGGAAAGAATGAGCTTCTCTCCTAGATGGTGTAAATGGATCGTGGAGCGTCCAAGGTCAACATAAATATCGGTGCTAATAAATGGAAATGAAACGAAAGAATTTTTCATAGGTAGGGGGATTAAGATAAGAGGATCCCTTGTTCCCCTTCCTTTTTGTTACAACACTTGAGGGGTTGAACTTACTAATGAAAAGGAAGATAGATGGGTATGGCAGGATAATAGAACATAGAAACAAACTCGTTCTTCAATCATTTCTGGAACAAGTTAGTGCCTTCAAAGGTAGGAATATTAGCCTGGCAAACTATCCTACATAGAATCCATGTGAAATATGAACCCGAAAAGCATTGAATATTATAATCGAAACAAACACCACCTGCTTTTTAACTATGATGGTGCGACATACAAGGTGTGCTGGAATGAAAATGAAGAAACCACTTCATACAATTCGATGGTCTAATATATATGGTTTACTATCATTTGAAGTCTTTTACAAAGTTAGGAACAATCTCTTATTTAGAGAAGAATAATCATAGATTCAGAAAATATTTTAATTGGCTCAATTAAGATTGTAATCATGAATTCAGGTAAGATACTTGAATTATATATACATCCAATAGAATACTTAGAACGAGAACCATGGTCCATTAACCACAAAAAAACTCCAAGATTAATGATTAATGGTTTAGAGTTTTTGGTGCAGCACCACTGGATATGCAATATCCACCCTCATCTTTTTTTCCTATTGGTTATTTTTATGTATCCTTTTGCTTTATTTCGTTTCCTTAAATCCTCATGGTAGAGGAAGCCATGTAATTTCTCTGGTACCTATGGTTCTTTTTAATAAAATCTTTTGGTCGTTTTAAAAGATTACAGTGTACAATTATCTTATGTAAAATAATAATATCTCAATTATTGTTAGATTAATCTGCACACAACTTAGTTTCTCTCAATTCACTGTATCTATTCAAGAAAATCTCCTAGGACCTACGTCATTCCATCCATAGGAAAAGATTGAGTCGCATCAATAAATGCATCATTTAGTCTGCATACAATAGTGGAGAAAGTCTAGATGCAAGAAAGAACCGCTCCATTTCTTCATGTTAAAGTAAAGGATAAGAAAAACGAACTTTATTCTTTCTAATTCAATCGGTTTAGATGTTGTCATGAATGTTTTGAAGTATTGTTTATTAATTATATACAGAAAAGATATTTGTACATACAAAAGTCAGTACAAATTCCTCAAATGAAGGATGAAAGTCGCTGAATGATGACAGAAAATGAATGAAAAGAAAAGAGAGAAAGAGAGAGAGGCAGATCATAGATTATGAAGTTTTGTGTTAGAAACTTTAGTTTAAGGAGTTCTTAATTATATTCCAAAGAGCAGGTACTAATTTAAAGCAAAAAACTCACAAGAGCAATTTTATAAATGAACATTATATTTCAAATTAACTTCCGTAAACATTGATTAATTTCGAACGCCACCATAACATTTAATCATTTTTAAAATATTTTCTGTGACAAGTATTCTTTTTCCTTTAGTAAATGGAACTCATTGCACTATTCATATATATATATATATATATATATATATGCCTTTTGAACATGTGTCTCTGCCGATTGCCATGTTACCAAGCACAAATACTTAAAGAAAAGGTTGTGTGCTGAACATTTTATAATATTTATATCAAACATTATATAATACGTTTAAATGTAATTACATTAAATTTGGTCATGCTACTACATCTTTATTCATGATTTATATAACAAATGAATAAAATATTATTTAATTTATTAAAAATTTTAAATCGGTCACATAAAATTATTTTTATTCTTAAAAAATAAAAATATCAATTACTTTAAATCTTTTAAACATTAAACTAATGTTAAGTAATTAAATTAAAATTTTTATATCTTTTAAAAATAAGAATAACAATTTTTACATGTGACTTATCTCAAATATTTAAAAAAAAAACAAAAAATGCATATCGTAATTTATACCTAGATCCATCTTATAAATAATCATATAATTTTTCTATATAAAAAAATAAAAAAATGTATAAACGTTAGATTTAAAATATATACGAATATAAGATATTATAAGGATCAAGCACATGATACTCATTTTTTAATGATTAAATAAGTAAGAGTGAAATACCATTTTTAAACTTCCATACTTAATCCAAAAGTAAACACTTTACCAACGTCTATCTATCTTAAGTGAAGAATTTTAGAGGACATTAAGTTGTGTTCACACAAGTGGATATTGTTAATAATCAATGAATTAGAGAGATTAAGATCACATGGCAATTGAAATTGCCACAGAGACATGCACAGTTTCTGATTCTGGTGGAGTGAGCTTTTTTCACTGTCACAGAGAGAGGGTTTTTCAGATTGCAGAGGACAAGTCCAAGACAGAGAGCTCAGCGTTCAAGGGTCATGCAAAACGGTCAAGTAAGTAGACACTGAAACAGAAACGAGAGAGGGACCTATGTGCACATTTGACTGTACTCGAAATCAAAATGGACTAAACAATCCCACAATCATTTATAAAATCCTGCTTTTATTTATTTATTTATTTTGGGCCAAAGTAAAAGTCACGAATAAACCTTCATTTCAGTCTCCAATCGGTAACATTAGTCCTGAAATTCAAAAGTTAGTACAATTTTTGTTGTTAAAAAAATGGAAATATCAATCGATTTAATCTTTTCAAGACACTGAATTGATGTTGAAAAATTGTCAAATTGCAGGAAATTTTCATGCTTTATTATAATAATGGTAATTTTTAATTTGTAAAATTAATGGCACCCGTTTTAAACTTTTAGAATCTAGTGGTTTATTCTAAAAGAAGTTTAGCATTATTTAATTTTACAAATTTAGTTTTAATTTTTAAAATAATATAAATTAATCTTTCAATTTTAAAAATCTTATAAATTAGTGCAATCACTTGCTTATCTTAATGCAAAATAGTTTGAGATTGGAAAGTAACAGAGAAGTTTTTAAATAAGAAACTGATTTATAAGAATTGAAGAAGTTTATAAACTAAAATGACGGTCATTCTAAAAGTCACAGTTAATAAACAAGCTTCTACTTCCAATTAATTTTCAGATTCTGAGTCAAGCTTTTGATGATTTGCAGTCAGCAGTAATAGTACAAGTACTGGGGGATACGAAAAGGTTAAAAATTGGTAAACTTTCTGCTCAGTTAAAAATGTTTAACTGAATTGGGGGTGAAGGAGAGGGTTCTTCTGGGTACTTCTTGTTAGTTTCACTGTTTCCGATTATTTATTTATTTGGGCAAATATTGATATTAGACTATTTGTTAAATACTAAATCTGAGGTAAATAAAGGTGAAGGTCAAGATGCTTTTATGCATACTTTATCTTTACGTGTTGAATGAAAAGAAAAGCACTGTTGTTCATAGCATTAAATATTGGATTACAATATTGTAAAGCAATATGGAACTCGGTGATTCTTTTGTATTTATGGTTTCTTTCTTGCTTTAGGAAGAGCTGGCTCCCCCTTTTCCTTTTCTTCCACATATTCACACTCACTTTTTCATGTTTTCTTGGCCTCCATGTGGGTCATAGGCTAAGAAATCCTCCAACATTTGCTGCATTGCATTACGTTGCTGACAAGTTGTCTCCCTTGGACTTATTTTGTTCATTCTCCTTGTGAGAATTTTCCAAGAGGGAAGAAAAAAATTGTTTACTTCTTTCCCTTGAGCTTCTTCTCTTCTTTTTCTCTGCCATTGCTTCCCATTGCCACCACTTTGATAGTTTTTTTTTTTTTGGCGTCTTTGTCAGAGTTGTATAACTTCTTTTTGGGTTGAGAAGTTAATGCAGTGAAACATTAGTGTGTTAAAGCTTTGGTTTTTGCTCTGTTGGGTTCTTAGAGTTTGGAGTTTTGGTTGTTGGAGTGAATTTTAGTTGATTTAAGTTCATTGGAGTTGGATAAGAAGAATGGCAGGAGGAGGAGCTGCACCACAACCCAAACTGGATGAGCATCAGCCTCATCCAGTCAAAGATCAATTACCACATGTTTCTTATTGCATTACAAGTCCTCCTCCCTGGCGTAAGTTTACTGCTTCATTGGAACCATTTTTCACCTTTTTGATAAAATTTGAGCCTCTCTTTCTGCCTCATATCTTTTGACATAAATAATGTCCCTCTTGGTGTGGTGTGTTTACAATTTCTTGTTTATCAGTCTATTTCTATTTTTTTTTTTTATTGTTTGAGAGAATATTCATTTTCAATAAGATGATTGAGTTTTAGAATTTTTATGTTAATGAAGCTGAGGCAATCCTTCTTGGTTTCCAACATTACTTGGTGATGCTTGGCACAACTGTTCTAATTCCCAGCTCTCTTGTTCCCCAGATGGGAGGAGGAAATGTAAGTCTTGGAAAAAAGTGGTTTTTAATATTGTTGTGTCTTCATACATGTAATAAAGGTTGCAATTTTGCTTCCATAGGAAGAGAAAGCAAAAGTGATTCAGACTCTATTGTTTGTGGCTGGCATAAACACGCTTTTCCAAACATTCTTTGGGACTCGTCTACCTGCAGTAATTGGAGCATCTTACACCTTTGTGCCAACAACCATTTCAATCATTCTGGCTGGTCGCTACAGTGACATTGTGAATCCTCAGGAGGTTGGTTCATCACAAATTAAACCTTGTTGATCTTCACTCTTTTTCTATTTTTGTTATGTCTCTCCCTTGTTTACCTGTTATGTAATGGGTGTGCAGAAATTTGAGAGGATAATGCGTGGAACACAGGGTGCTCTCATTGTTGCTTCAACCCTCCAAATTGTTGTTGGCTTCAGTGGCCTTTGGCGCAATGTAGTGAGGTTCTTGAACCTCTCCTATCTAAACTAGTTAAACTTGGTCACATTTTTCTTTATCAGATCAGGCATACAGGTCTTTTACTTTCAGATATTAATAGATAGTTATGATGTAATTGTTTGGCATAGATCTAATTCTAATATACTAATCTCCATTTTGTTTGTGAACTCTCAATTTGTTTTAGCCTCTTAAAATCATATTCTTGAACAATTTGCTGTATTTTTGTGTAGGTTATTAAGTCCTCTCTCTGCTGTTCCCTTGGTTGCTCTGTCAGGCTTTGGGCTGTATGAATTGGGTTTTCCTGTGGTACGTATATTTTCAACAAGAACTATATCTTAATTCCTTAATATATTCTGTAATTATAATGTGTGACTACCTCTCTGTTAACTGTGGCTTTTGATTGTAGCTTGCAAAATGTGTGGAGATTGGGCTGCCAGAAATCATCATCTTACTAGTATTTTCACAGGTGATTAAAAATTTTATAATTTTCTTAAAGACAATTCCTTACTTTTTCTGTTAATTTAGAGTCATTAATACCCCCACACACCTCAGATGAAATTTTGTTAATTCTTTTTGTTGCCATTTCAACTCCAATTTGAAAATTATTTTTTTTGCAGTACATTCCTCATATGATGAAAGGAGAAAAGTCTATATTTGATCGTTTTGCAGTTATATTCTCGGTGGCGATTGTGTGGATTTATGCTCATCTTCTTACTGTTGGTGGAGCTTATAGAAATTCAGCACCTAAAACCCAAATTACTTGCAGAACTGATCGTGCTGGAATTATAGGTGGTGCTCCTTGGTAAGGAAATTGCGGTCTTTTTTTTTTAAAACTTTAGAAATGTTGTCTTCTTTAGGTGGTATATTGTTAACTAAGTACTCATTTGGATAGTCATTAATGACAACAAACAACGGGATTTCAATTTGTCAAAATATATTATTATTCAGGATAAGAATTCCATATCCTTTTCAATGGGGTGCTCCTACATTTGAAGCTGGAGAAGCTTTTGCTATGATGGCTGCTTCATTTGTTGCTCTAGTAGAGGTTCGTTTATTTTTATGCTGGTTAACTAGACATGCATTTTAGTAACAATCCCCTTTGTCAAGACATACATTTAAAGATATTGCAAAGGCCAACCAAAGCCTTAAGTGCTGTCAAGAAATTAAAATAGATATCTTTTATTAAAAAGTTATATTAATATTCTCCTACAATCCTACCATGATTGTGCCAGATTTTCAATAAAAAAAAATCATTTATTGATTCCTTAACCAATGTTCTAATTTTTTTAAGCTAAACATCCTTTAAAAAAGAAGTAATCAAATTGGGAGTGCTTGATACTTTTTCCTTTTTTGGATACTGATTTTAGCAGTTGTCTCTTGCATAACATTTACTTGTTCAACAGTCAACTGGTGCTTTCATTGCTGTGTCAAGGTACGCAAGTGCAACACCAATTCCACCTTCAGTTCTTAGCCGTGGTGTCGGTTGGCAGGTAAAAGGATACTATGAATCAGTATTTTCTTCCACTTATTCAGTTTTTTGGTCTAATCTTTATTGATCATGCACTGCTAGTTTTCTCTCTGCTTGCTTTGGATTCTTTCATATTTTCATATTTCTAATTTTTTATGACTGTTGATTATTGTTATTTCTGATGTATCAGGGAGTGGGAATTTTGTTGTCTGGGATCTTTGGGACAGGAAATGGATCTTCAGTTTCTGTGTAAGATCCTGATTCAATAGTTCCATGTTATTTGACATAATTTTCCTAATAGGAATAATAAAACATCATTGGCTTTTTTCCCAGAGAGAATGCAGGACTTCTATCTTTGACACGTGTCGGTAGCAGAAGGGTTGTTCAAATATCAGCTGGATTCATGATCTTTTTCTCAATTCTTGGTAATTTTTTAAGGCTGTCAATTCTGATTTTTGAACTTGAACCTAATTACTTATAATCCTACTTCTATGTGTAATGTGTAGGAAAATTTGGAGCAGTTTTTGCTTCAATTCCAGCTCCTATAGTTGCAGCTTTATATTGCCTTTTCTTTGCCTATGTAGGTATGTATTATCAACTCAAAGAAGCTAGAATTTTTACTATAAAATTCATTAAATTTAATTTGATCTTTATTTTTGTTCCAACAACACAGGCTCAGCAGGTTTGGGTTTCCTTCAATTTTGCAATTTGAACAGCTTTAGAATTAAATTCATCTTAGGCTTCTCTATTTTCATGGGCTTCTCCATCCCACAATACTTCAACGAGTACACAGCATTTAAAGGCTACGGTCCAGTACACACCCGCGCAAGATGGGTATCCATCCTTTCGCATTCTCTCTTTCTTTAATTGAATTTGCACTTATGAGAATAAGCTGTTCAAAGTAGATATGGAATTGTTTTTATTTATTAACTAAAAAACTAATCATGTGGTTTCACCTTGATAGTTCAACGATATGATCAATGTCCCATTCGCATCTGAACCATTTGTTGCCAGCATCTTGGCACTGTTCTTGGACGTTACATTGCGCAAGAAGGACAACCAAAGCCGCAAAGACAGAGGCATGCACTGGTGGGACAGATTCCGATCATTCAAGACAGACACCAGAAGCGAGGAATTTTACTCTCTACCTTTTAATCTAAACAAGTTTTTCCCTTCTGTGTGATTTCATTGGACCATACTTTTAGGAGTTGCATGGTGAAGTCAACAAAATATGCACCTGCAATATCTCATCGCGGATTTGTAACTTTAAAAACGCTCTTCTTGTTAACTAGAAATTAATGTAGTAATATGAATATCATTTTTTTTAGGCTGCGTTTGTCTTGGAGAAGGTAATGGTTATTTTTTGCCATTCAGTTACTTTTGTTTCTTC